>CM075777.1:60693159-61033811 GCA_037974665.1 Ehretia macrophylla
CATCAATTTTGGGATACTTTTCTTTTTTTGTGCTATTTTTCCGTCCCGTATCGTACGTCGTGAGCCGCGAAAAGGACGACAACCTATTCCATCACATTTCTATTATTGAATCCCACGGCACCTTGCGCAAGACAACTTCACTTCACGTAGAGGCTGGGCCCGCAAACAGAGGGCATGGGGCTTATGACCAGGTATCCGTTGCTCCGGTGCCCTTAACTTTTGATCCGCAAGGAGTTACGCGGCGCACACCATACCGTTGGTAAGCGCTCTGAGAGCTCTATGGCCAGGGCACCTAGCCTGCTAGGCTGCGCCTGTTTTCTGAGCCTAAAATTGAACATTTTCATAAGTTTTTGGACACTTTTCTTCTTTTACGCTGTTTTCCGTCCCAGATCGTACGTCGTGGGCCGCGAAAAGGACGACATCCTATTCCATCACATTTCTATTTCTGAATCACACGACACCTTGGGCAAGACAACTTTACTTCATGTAGAGGCTGGGCCCGCAAATAGAGGGCGTGGGGCTTGTGATCAGGTATCCGTCGCTCCGGTGCCCATAACTTTTGCTCCGTAAAGAGTTACGCGGTGTACAACATACCGTTCGAAAGCACTCAGAGAGCTCTACGATAGGGGCACCTAGCCTACTCGGTTGCGCCTATTTTCTAAGCCTAAAATGGAACATTTTCATAAGTTTTGGGACACTTTTCTTTTTTTGCGCTGTTTTTCCGTCCTGGATCGTACGTTATGAGCCACGAAAAGGACGACAACCTAATCCATCACATTTCTATTACCGAATCACATGACACCTTGGGCAAGACAACTTCACTTCATGAAGAGGCTGGGCCTGCAAACAAAGGGCGTGGGGCTTATGACAAGGTATCCGTCGCTCCGGTGCCCATAACTTTTGATCCGTAAGGAGTTACGCGGCGCACAGCATACCGTTGGAAAGATCTTCGGGACCTCTACAACGAGGCCACCCAGAGTGCTCGGTTGTGCCTTTTTTCGGAGCCCAAAATCGAATGTTTTCATTAGTTTTGGGACACTTATCTTCTTTTGCACAGTTTTTTGGTCCAGAATCGTATGTCGTGAGCCACGAAAAGGACGACAACCTAATCTATCACATTTCTATTACCGAATCACACGGCACCTTGGGCAAGACAATTTCACTTCACGTAGAGGCTGGGCCCTCAAACCAAGGGCGTGGGGCTTGTGACCAGGTATCCATTGCTCTGGTGCCTATGACTTTTGATCCGTAAAGAGTTACGCTGCGCACAACATACCGTTGAAAAGCTCCCCGAGAGCTCTACGATGGGGGTAGCAAGCCTGCTTGGCTGCGCCTATTTTCGGAGCCTAAAATCGAACGTTTTCATAAGTTTCGGTACACTTTTCTTCTTTTGCGCTATTTTTTCGTCGCAGTTCCTACGTCGTGAGCCGCGAAAAGGAAGACAACCAAATCTGTCATATTTCTATTATCGAATCCCATCGCACCTTGGGCAAGACAACTTCACTTCACGTAGAGGCTGGGCCTACAAACCGAGGGCGTGGGGCTTGTGACCAGGTATCCGTCGCTCCGGTACCTATAACTTTTGATCCGTAAGGAGTTTCGCGTCGCACAACATACCGTTGGAAAGCTCTCCGAGAGCTCTACAACAGGGGCACCAACCCTGCTCAGCTGAGCTTGTTTGCGGAGCCCAAAACGAATGTTTTCATCAGTTTCGGGACACTTATCTTCTTTGCACAATTTTTCTGTCCCTGATCGTATGTCGTGAGCTGCAAAAAGGACAACAACCTAATCCATCACATTTCTATTATCGAATCCAACGGTACCATGGGCCAGACAACTTCACTTAACGTAGAGACTGGGCCCGCAAACAGAGGGCGTGGGACTTGTGACCAGGTATCCGTCACTACGATGCTCATAACTTTTGATCCGTAAGGAGTTACGCGGCGCACAACATATTGTTGAAAACCTCTCCGAGAGCTCTACGACGGAGGAAACCCAGCTTGCTCGGCTGTGCCTGTTTTCATAGCCCAAAAATGAACGTTTTCATCAGTTTCGGGGCGCTTTTCTTCTTTTGCGCAATTTTTTTGACCCGGATCGTACGTCGTGAGCGGCAAAAAGGATGACAACCTAATCCATCATATTTCTATTACCGAATCCCTCGGCACCTTGGGCAAGACAACTTCACTTCATGTAGAGGCTGGGCCCGCAAACAGAGGGCGAGGGGCTTGTGACCAGGTATCGGTCGCTCCGGTGCCCATAACTTTTGATTTGTAAGGAGTTACGGGGCGCACAGTATACTGTTGGAAAGCTCTCCGAGAGCTCTACGACGGGGGTAGCAAGCCCGCTTGGCTGTGCCTACTTTCAGAGCCCAAAATCAAACGTTTTCATCAGTTTTAGGACACTTTTATTCTTTTGTGATGTTTTTCCGTCCCGGATCATACGTCGTGAGCTGCGAAAAGGACGACAACCTAATCCATCACATTTTTATTACCGAATCCCATGGTACATTGGGCAAGACAACTTCACTTCACGTAGAGGCTGGGCCCTCAAACCGAGGGCGTGGGGCTTGTGACCAGGTATCCGTCGCTCCGGTGCTTATAACTTTTGATCCGTAAGGAGTTACGCGGCGCACAGTATACCGTTGGAAAGCTTTCCGAGAGCTCTACGATGGTGGCAGCAAGCCTGCTTGGCTGCGCCTATTTTCTGATCCCAAAATCGAATGTTTTCATTAGTTCGCTATAATTTTCTTGTTTTACGCTATTTTTCGGTCCCGGATCGTATGTCGTGAGCTACGAAAAGGACGACAACCTAATCTATCACATTTCTATTATCAAATCCCATGGCACATTGGGCAAGACAACTTCACTTCACATAGAGGATGGACCCGCAAACCGAGGGCGTGGGGCTTGTGACCAGGTATCCGTCGCTCCTGTTCCTATAACTTTTGATCCGTGAGGAGTTACGCAGTGCATAGCATACCGTTGGAAAGCTCTCCGAGAGCTCTACGATGGGGGCACCAAACCGGCTCGGCTGCGTCTATTTTCGGAGCCCAAAATCGAATGTTTTCATTAGTTTTGGGACACTTTTCTTCTTTTTCGCTATTTTTTCGACCCGGATCGTACATCGTGAGCCGCGAAAAGGACGACAACCTAATCCATCACATTTCTATTACCGAATCACACGGCACCTTGGCAAGACAACTTCACTTCACGTAGAGGCTAGGCCCGAAAACAGAGGGCGTGGGGCTTGTGACTATGTATCCGTCGCTCCGGTGCCCATAACTTTTGATCCGTAAGGAGTTACGCGACGCACAGCATACCATTGGAAGGCTCTCTGAGAGCTCTACGACGGGCGAACCAAGCTTGCTCTGCTGCACCTGTTTTGGAGACCAAAATCAAACGATTTCATAAGTGTCGTTATACTTTTTTTCTTTTGCATTGTTTTTCCGTCCCGGATCGTACGTCGTGAGCCGTGAAAAGGACGACAACCTAATCTGTCACATTTCTATTATCGAATCCCATGGCACCTTGGGCAAAACAACTTCACCTCACGTAGAGGCTGGGCCAAAAAATAGAGGACGTGGGGCTTGTGACCAGGTATCCGTTACTTTGGTCCTCATAACTTTTGATCCGTAAGGTGTTATGCGGCACACAACATACAGTTGGAAAGCTCTCCGAGAGCTCTACGATGGGCGCACCAAGCTTGCATGGCTGCTCCTATTTTCAAAGCCCAAAATTGAACGTTTTCATCAATTTTGGGATACTCTTCTTTATTTGCGCAGTTTTTTCGTCCCGTATCGTACGTCATGAGCCACGAAAAGGCCGACAACCTAATCCATCACATTTCTATTACCGAATCCCACGGCACCTTGGGCAAGACAACTTCACTTCACGTAAAGGCTAGGCCCGCAAACAGAGGGTGTGGGGCTTGTGACTAGGTATCCGTCGCTCTAGTGCTCATAACTTTTGATCAGTAAGGAGTTACGCGGTGCACAACATATTGTTGGAAAGCTCTCTAAGAGCTCTACGATGGGGGCACCAAGCTTGCTCGGCTGCTCCTATTTTCAGAGCCCAAAATCGAACGTTTTGATCAGTTTTAGGACACTTTTCTTCTTTTGCACAGTTTTTCCGTCCCAGATCGTACGTCATGAGCCGCGAAAATGATGACAACCTAATCCATCACATTTTTATTGCCGAATCCCACGTCAAATTGGGCAAAACAACTAGACTTCACGTAGAGGCTGGGACCTCAAACCGAGGGTGTGGGGCTTGTGACCAGGTATCCATCGCTCCGGTGCCTATAACTTTTGATCCGTAAAGAGTTATGCTGCGCACAACATACCGTTGAAAAGCTCTACGATGGGGGCAGCAAGCTTTCTCGGCTTCTCTTGTTTTCATTGCCCAAAATCGAATGTTTTCATAAGTTTTGCTATACTTTTCTTCCTTTGTGCTGTTTTTCTGTCCCGGATCGTACGTCGTGAGCCTCGAAAAGGACGACAACCTAATCTATCACATTTCTATTGTCGAATCCCATGGCAGCTTAGGCAAGACAACTTCACTTCACGTAGAGGCTGGGCCCGCAAACTGAGGGTATGGGGCTTGTAACGAGGTATCCGTAGCTCCGGTGCCTATAACTTTTGATCCGTAAAGAGTTATGCGGCGCACAACATACCGTTGGAAATCTCTCTGAGAGCTCTACGATGGGGCCACCTAGTCAGCTTTGCTGCGCCTATTTTCGGAGCCCAAAATCAAATATTTTCATTAGTTTCGGGACACCTTTTCTTTTTTTGCGGTGTTTTTTCGACTCGGATCGTACGTCGTGAGCTACGAAAAGGATGACAATCTAATCCATCACATTTCTATTATCGAATCACACGGTACCTTGGGCAATACAACTTCACTTCACGTAGAGCCTTGGCTCGCAAATAGAGGGCGTGGGGCTTGTGACCAGGTATCCGTCGCTCCGGTGCCCATAACTTTTGATCCGTTAGGAGTTACGCGTCGCACAGCATACCGTTGGAAAGCTCTCCGAGAGCTCTACAACGGGGGTACCAACCCTGCTCAACTGCGCTTGTTTTCGGAGCGCAAAATCGAATGTTTTCATCAGTTTCGGGACACTTATCTTCTTTTGCGCAGTTTTTCTGTCCGGGATCGTACGTCGTGAGCAGCAAAAAGGACGACAACCTCATCCATCACATTTCTATTACCGAATCCAATGGCACCATGGTCTAGACAACTTCACTTCACGTAGAGGCTGGGCCCGCAAACTGAGGGCGTGGGGCTTGTGACCAGGTATCCGTCACTACGATGCTCATAACTTTTGATCCGTAAGGAGTTACGCGGTGCACAACATACCGTTGGAAAGCTCTCCGAGAGCCCTATGACGGGGGCACCCAACTTGCTTGGCTGTGCCTATTTTCGGAGCCAAAAAATGAACGTTTTCATCAGTTTCGGGGCACTTTTCTTCTTTTGCGCAATTTTTCCGACCCGGATCGTACGTCGTGAGCCACAAAAAGGATGACAACCTGATCCATCACATTTTTATTATCGAATCCCTCTGCACCTTGGGCAAGACAACTTCACTTCATGTAGAGGCTGGGCCCGCAAACAGAGGGCGTGGGGCTTGTGACCAGGTATCGGTTGCTCCGGTGCCCATAACTTTTGATTCGTAAGGAGCTACGCAGCGCATAGCATACCGTTGGAAAGCTCTCCGAGAGCTCTACGACGGGGGTAGCAAGCCTTCTTGGCTGTGCCTATTTTCAGAGCCCAAAATTGAATGTTTTCATCAGTTTTAGGACACTTTTCTTCTTTTGCGATGTTTTTCCATCCCGAATCGTACGTCGTGAGCCGCGTAAAGGACGACAACCTAATCCATCACATTTTTATTACCGAATCCCATGGCACATTGGGCAAGACAACTTCATTTCACGTAGAGGCTGGGCCCTCAAACCGAAGGCGTGGGGCTTGTGACCAGGTATCCGTCGCTTCGGTGTTTATAACTTTTGATCCGTAAGGAGTTACGCGGCGCACACTATACCGTTGGAAAGTTCTCCGAGAGCTCTATGACGGTGGCAGCAAGCCTGCTCGGCTGCGCCTATTTTAGGAGCCCAAAATCGAACATTTTCATTAGTTTCGCTACAATTTTCTTTTTTTACGCTGTTTTTCCGTCCTGGATCGTATGTCGTGAGCAGCGAAAAGGGCGACAACGTAATCTATCACATTTCTATTATCAAATCCCATGGCACCTTGGGCAAGACAACTTCACTTCATGTAGAGGATGGGCCAGCAAACCGAGGGCGTAGGACTTGTGACCAGGTATCCGTCGCTCCTGTGCCTATAACTTTTGATCCGTGAGGAGTTACGCAGTGCATAGCATACCGTTAAAAAGCTCTACGAGAGCTCTACGACGGGGGCACCAAACCGACTCGGCTGCGCCTATTTTCAGAGCCCAAAATCAAATGTTTTCATTAGTTTTGGGACACTTTTCTTCTTTTTTGCTATTTTTTCGACCCGGATCGTATGTCATGAGCCGCTAAAGGGATGAGAACCTAATCCATCACATTTCTATTACCGAATCACATGGCACCTTGGCAAGCCAACTTCACTTCACGTAGAGGCTGGGCCCGCAAACAGAGGGCGTCGGGCTTGTGACCAGGTATCCGTCGCTCCGGTGCCATTAACTTTTGATCCGTAAGGAGTTACGCGGCGCACAGCATACCGTCAGAAGGCTCTCCGAGAGCTCTACGACGGGGGAACCAAGCTTGCTCGGCTGCGCCTGTTTTGGAGACCAAAATCGAACGATTTCATAAATGTCGTTACACTTTTCTTCTTTTGCACTATTTTTCCGTCCCGAATCGTACGTCGTGAGCCGTGAAAAGGACGACAACCTAATCTATCACATTTCTATTATCGAATCCCATGGCACCTTAGGCAAGACAACTTCACTTCACATAGAGGCTGGGCCGAAAAACAGAGGGCGTGGGGCTTGTGACCAGGTATCCGTCGCTTCGGTCCTCAAAACTTTTGATCCGTAAGGTGTTACGTGGCAAACAACATACAGTTGGAAAGCTCTCCGAGAGCTCTACAATGTGGGGACTAAGCTTGCACGGCTGCGCCTATTTTCGGAGCCCAAAATTGAACGTTTTCATTAGTCTTGGGACTTTTTCTTTATTTGCGCAGTTTTTTCGTCCTGTATCGTACGTCATGAGCCACGAAAGGGCTGACAACCTAATCCATCATATTTCTATTACCGAATCCCACGGCACCTTGGGCAAGACAACTTCACTTCACATAGAGGCTGGGCCCGCAAACAGAGGGTGTGGGACTTGTGACTAGGTATCCGTCGCTCCGGTGCTCATAACTTTTGATCCGTAAGGAGTTACGCGGTGCACAACATATCGTTGGAAAGCTCTCCAAGAGCTCTACGATGGGGGCACCAAACTTGCTCATCTACGCCTGTTTTCAGAGCCCAAAATTGAATGTTTTGATCAGTTTCAGGACACTTTTCTACTTTTGCGCAGTTTTTCCGTCCCGGATCGTACGTCGTGAGCCGCGAAAAGGACGACAACCAAATCCATCACATTTTTAATACCGAATCCCACGGCACATTGGGCAAAACAACTAGACTTCTCGTAGAGGCTGGGCCCTCAAACTGAGGGCGTGGGGCTTGTGACCAGGTATCCGTCGCTCCGGTTCCTATAACTTTTGATCTGTAAAGAGTTACGCTACGCACAGCATAACGTTGGAAAGCTCTCCGAGAGCTCTACGACTAGGGCAGCAAGCCTGCTCGGCTGCGCCTATTTTCGTAGCCCAAAATATAACATTTTCATAAGTTTTGTAAACTTTTCTTCTTTTGCGTTGTTTTCAGTCCCGGATCGTAAGTCGTGAGCCGCGAAAAGGACGACAACCTAATCTATCACATTTCTATTATCGAATCCCATGGCAGCTTAGGCAAGACAACTTCACTTCACGTAGAGGCTGGGCCCGCAAACCGAGGGTGTGGGGCTTGTAACGAGGTATCCGTAGCTCTGGTGCCTATTACTTTTGATCCGTAAAGAATTATGCGATGCACAACATACTGTTGGAAAGCTCTCTGAGAGCTCTACGACAAGGGAACCTAGTCTGCTAGGCTATGCCTATTTTCGGAGCCCAAAATCAAATGTTTTCTTTACTTTCGGGACATTTTTTCTTCTTTTGCTTTATTTTTCTGACTCGGATCGTACGTCGTAAGCCGCAAAAAGGAAGACAACCTAATCCATCACATTTCTATTACCAAATCACACGGCTCCTTGGGCAAGACAACTTCACTTCATGTAGAGGTTGGGCCCGCAAACAGAGGGCGTGGGTCTTGGGACAAGGTATCCATCGCTCCGGTACGCAGAACTTTTGATCCGTAAGGAGTTACGCGGCGCACAGCATATCGTTGGAAAGCTCACCGAGAGCTCTACGATGGGGGCACCAAGGCTGCTCGGCTGCGTCTCTTTTCGGAGCTCAAAATCGAACACTTTTATCATTTTCGGGACACATATCTTCTTTTGCGCAGTTTTTTCGTCCCGGATCGTACGTCATTAGCCGCGAAAAGGATGACAACCTAATCCATCACATTTCTATTACCAAATCCCATAGCACCTTAGGCAAGACAACTTCACTTCACATCGAGGCTGGGCCTGCAAATAGAGGGCGTGGGGCTTGTGACCAGGTATCCGTCGCTCCGGTGCTCATAACTTTTGATCTGAAAGGAGTCACACGGCGCACAGCATACCGTTGGAAAGCTCTCCGAGAGCTCTACAACGGGGGGCACTTAGCTTGCTCGGCTACGCCTATTTTCAGAGCACAAAATCAAATGTTTTCTTTAGTTTCGGGACACTTTTCTTCTTTTGCGCAGTTTTTCCGTCCCGAATCGTACGTCGTGAGCCGCTAAAAGGACGACAACCTAATCCATCACATTTCTATTACCGAATCCCACGGCACCTTGGGCAAGACAACTTCACTTCACGTAGAGGCTGGGCCCGCAAACACAGGGTGTGGGGCTTGGGACTAGGTATCCGTCGCTCCGGTGCCCAGAACTTTTGATCAGTAAGGAGTTACGCGACGCACAACATTCCGTTAGAAAGCTCACCGAGAGCTCTACGACGGGGGCACCAAGGCTGCTCGGCTGTGTCTCTTTTTGGTGCCCAAAATCGAACGTTTTTATCAATTTCGGGACACTTATCTTCTTTTGCGCAGTTTTTTCGTCCCGGATCGTACGTCGTTAGCCGTGAAAAGGAAGACAACCTAATCAATCACATTTCTATTACCAAATCCCATGGCACCTTGGGCAAGACAACTTCACTTCACGTCAAGGCTGGGCCTGCAAACAGAGGGCGTAGGGCTTGTGACCAGGTATCCGTCGCTCCGGTGCTCATAACTTTTGATCCGAAAAGAGTTACACAGCGCACAACATACCGTTGGAAAGCTCTCCGAGAGCTCTACAATGGGGGCACCAAGCTTGCTCGGCTGCGCCTGTTTTTAGAGCACAAAATTGAATATTTTCATCAGTTTTGGGATACTCTTTTTCTTTTGCCCAATTTTTCAGTCCCGGATCGTATGTCGTTAGTCGTGAAAAGGACGACAACCTAATCCATCAAATTTCTATTACCGAATCCCACGGCACCATGGGAAAGACAACTTCACTTCACGTAGAGGCTGGGCCCGTAAACAGAGGGCGAGGGGCTTGGGACCGAGTATCCGTCGCTCCGGTGCCTATAACTTTTGATCCGTAAAGAGTTACGCGGCGCACAGCATACCGTTGGAAAGCGCTGAGAGCTCTATGACAAGGGCACCTAGCCTGCTCGGCTGCGCCTGTTTGCTGAGCCTAAAATCGAACATTTTCTTCAGTTTCGGGACACTTTTCTTCCTTTATACTGTTTTTTCATCCCGGATCGTACGTCGTGAGCCGCAAAAAGGACGACATCTTATTGCATCACATTTCTATTACCGAATCACATGGTACCTTGGGCAAGACAACTTCACTTCACGTAAAGGCTGGGCCCGCAAACAGAGGGCATGGGGCTTGTAACCGGGTATCCATCGTTCCAGTGCCCATAACTTTTGCTCCGTAAGGAGTTACGCGGCGCACAACATACCGTTGAAAAGCACTCTGAGAGCTCTACGATAGGGGCACCTAGCCTGCTCGGTTATGCCTGTTTTAGGAGCCTAAAATCAAACATTTTCATAAGTTTTGGGACACTTTTCTTCTTTTGCGCAGTTTTTCCGTCACGGATCGTAGGTTGTGAGCCGCGAAAAGGACGATAACCTAATCCATCACATTTCTATTACTGAATCACACGACACCTTGGGCAAGCCAACATCACTTCACGTAGAGGCTGGGCCCGCAAACAGAGGGCGTGAGGCTTGTGACAAGGTATCCGTCGCTCCGGTGCCCATAACTTTTGATTCGTAAGGAGTTACGCGGCGTACAACATACCGTTGGAAAGCTCTGCGAGAGCTCTACGACCGAGGCACCAAACCGGCTCGGCTGTACCTATTTTCGGAGCCCAAAATTGAATGTTTTTATTAGTTTTGGGACACTTTTCTTCTTTTACCCGATTTTTCTGACCCGTATCGTACGTCGTGAGCCGCGAAAGGGATGACAACCTAATCCATCACGTTTCTATTACCGAATCACACGGCACCTTGGGAAGACAACTTGACATCACGTAGAGGCTGGGCCAGCAAACAGAGGGCGTAGGGCTTGTGACCCGGTATCCGTCGCTTTGGTGCCCATAACTTTTGATCCGTAAGGAGTTACGCGGCGCACAGCATACCGTTGAAAGGCTCTCTGAGAGCTTTACGACGGGGGAAGCAAGCTTGCTCGGCTGCGCCTATTTTGGAGACCAAAATCGAACAATTTCATAAGTGTCGTTACACTTTTCCTCATTTGCACTGTTTTTCCGTCCTGGATCGTACGCCGTGAGCCACAAAAAGGACGACAACCTAATCTGTCATGTTTCTATTATCGAATCCCATGGTACCTTAGGCAAGACAACTTCACTTCACGTAGAGGCTGGGCCGAAAAACAGAGGGCGTGGGGCTTGTGACCAGGTATCCGTTGCTTCGGTCCTCATAACTTTTGATCCTTAAAGTCTTACGCGGCACACAGCATACAGTTGGAAAGCTCTCCGAGAGCTCTACGATGGGGGCACCAAGTTTGCACGGCTTCGCCTATTTTCGGAGCTCAAAATCGAACATTTTCATCAGTTTTGGGACACTTTTCTTTATTTGCGCATTTTTTTCATCCCGTATCGTACGTCATGAGCCACGAAAAGGCCGATAACCTAATCCATCACATTTCTATTATCGAATCCCACGGCACCTTGGGCAAGGCAACTTCACTTCACGTACATTCTGGGCCCGCAAACAGAGGGTGTGGGGCTTGTGACTAGGTATCCGTCGCTCCGGTTCTTATAACTTTTGATCCGTAAAGAGTTCGCGGTGCACAACATATCGTTGGAAAGCTCTCCAAGAGCTCTACAATAGAGGCACCAAGCTTGCTCGGCTGCGCCTGTTTTCAGAGCCCAAAATCGAACGTTTTGATCAGTTTTAGGAAACTTTTTTTCATTTGCGAAGTTTTTCCATCCCGGATCGTACGTCGTGAGCTGCGAAAAGGACGACAACTTAATCCATCACATTTTTATTACTGAATCCCATGGCACATTGGGCAAAACAACTAGACTTCACGTAGAGCCTGGGCCCTCAAACCGAGGGCGTGGGGCTTGTGAACAGGTATCCGTCGCTCCGGTGCCTATAACTTTTGATCCGTAAAGAGTTACGCTGCGCACAGCATACCGTTGGAAAGCTCTCCGAGTGCTCTACGACGGGGGCAGCAAGCCTGCTTGGCTGCGCCTATTTTTGTAGCCCAAAATCTAACGTTTTCATAAGTTTTGCTATACTTTTCTTCTTTTGCACTGTTTTTCCGTCCCGGATCGTACGTCGTGAGCCGCGAAAAGGACAACAACCTAATCTATCACATTTCTCTTATCGAATCCAATGGCAGCTTAGGCAAGACAACTTCACTTCACGTAGAGGCTGGGCCCGCAAACCGAGGGTGTGGTGCATATAACCAGGTATCCGTAGTTCCGGTGCCTATAACTTTTGATCCGTAAAGAGTTATGCGTCTCACAACATACCGTTGGAAAGCTCTCTGAGAGCTCTACGATGGGGGCACCTAGTCAGCTCCGCTGCGCCTATTTTCGGAACCCAAAATCTAATGTTTTAATTAGTTTTGGGATACTTTTTATTATTTTGCGCTGTTTTTTCGACCTGGATCGTACGTCGTGAGCCGCGAAAAGGACGACAACCTAAACCATCACATTTTTATTACTGAATCACATGGTACCATGGGCAATACAACTTCACTTCACGTAGAGGCTTGGCTCGCAAACAGAGGGCGTGGGGATTGTGACCAGGTATCCGTCGCTCCGGTGCCCATAACTTTTGATCCGTAAGGAGTTTCGCGTCACACAGCATACCGTTGGAAAGCTCTCCGAGAGCTCTACAATGGGTGCACCAACCCTGCTAAGCTGCGCCTATTTTTGGAACCCAAAATCGAATGTTTTCATCAGTTTCGGGACACTTATCTTCTTTTGCGCAGTTTTTCTGTCCCGGATCGTACGTCGTGAGCCGCAAAAAGGACGACAACCAAATCCATCACATTTCTATTACCGAATCCAATGGCACCATGGGCTAGATAACTTCACTTCACGTAAAGGCTGGGCCCGCAAACAGAGGGCGTAGGGCTTGTGACCAGGTATCCGTCACTACGATACTCATAACTTTTGATCCTTAAGGAGTTACGCAGCGTACAACATACCATTAGAAAGCTCTCTGAGAGCTCTACGACGGAGACACCTAGCTTGCTCGACTGTGCCTGTTTTCGGACACCAAAAACAAACGTTTTCATCAGTTTTGGGGCACTTTTCTTCTTTTGCGCAATTTTTCCGACCCGGATCGTACGTCGTGAGCCACAAAAAGGATGACAACCTAATCCATCACATTTCTATTACCGAATCCCTCGGCACTTTGGGCAAAACAACTTCACTTCATGTAGAGGCTGGGCCCGCAAACAGAGGGCGTGGGGTTTGTGACCAGGTATTGGTCGCTCCGGTGCCCATAACTTTGGATCCGCAAGGAGTACGGGGCGCACAGCATACCGTTGGAAAGCTCACCGAGAGATCTACGACGGGGGCACCAAGGCTGCTCGGCTGCGTCTCTTTTCAGAGCTCAAAATCGAACGTTTTTATCAGTTTTGGGATACTTATCTTCTTTTGTACAGTTTTTTCATCCCGGATCGTACGTCGTTAGCCGCGAAAAGGAAGACAACCTAATCCATCACATTTCTATTACCAAATCCCATAGCACTTTAGGCAAGACAACTTCACTTCAAGAAGAGGCTGGGCCCGCAAACAGAGGGCGTGGGGCTTGTGACCAGGTATCCGTCACTACGATGCTCATAACTTTTGATCCGTAAGGAGTTACGCGGCGCCCAGCACACCGTTGGAAAGCTCTCCGAGAGCTCTACGATGGGGGTACCTAGCTTGCTCGGCTGTGCCTATTTTCCAAGCCCATGAATGAACGTTTTCATCAGTTTCGGGGCACTTTTCTTCTTTTGCGCAATTTTTTCGACTCGGATCGTACGTCGTGAGCCGCAAGGATGACAACCTAATCCATCACATTTCTATTACCAAATCCCTCGGCACCTTGCGCAAGACAACTTCATTTCACGTAAAGGCTGGGCCCGCAAATAGAGGGTGTGGGGCTTGTGACCAGGTATCAGTCGCTCCGGTGCCCATAACTTTTGATCTGTAAGGAGTTACGGGGCGCACAGCATACCGTTGGCAAGCTCTACGAGAGTTCTACGATGGGGGTAGCAAGACTGCTTGGCTGTGCCTATTTTCAGAGCCCAAAATCGAACGTTTTCATCAGTTTTAGGACACTTTTCTTCTTTTGCGATGTTTTTTCGTCTTGGATCGTACGTCGTGAGCTGGGAAAAGGACGACAACCTAATCCATCACATTTTTATTACCGAATCCCATGGCACATTGGGCAAGACAACTTTACTTCACGTAGAGGCTGGGCCCTCAAACCGAGGGCGTGGGGCTTGTGACCTGGTATCCGTCGCTCCGGTGCTTATAACTTTTGATCCGTAAGGAGTTACGTGGCGCACAGTATACCTTTGGAAAGCTCTCCGAGAGCTCTACGACGGTGGTAGCAAGCCTGCTCGGCTGCGCCTATTTTCGGAGCCCAAAATCGAATGTTTCCATTAGTTTCGCTACAATTTTCTTCTTTTACGCTGTTTTTCCGTCTCGGATCGTATGTCATGAGCCGCGAAAAGGACGACAACCTAATCTATCACATTTCTATTATCAAATCTCATGGCACCTTGGGCAAGATAACTTCATTTCACGTAGAGGATGGGCCCGCAAACTGAGGGCGTGGGGCTTGTGACCAGGTATCCGTCGCTCCTGTGCCTATAACTTTTGATCCGTGAGGAGTTACGCAGTGCATACCATACCGTTGGAAAGCTCTCCGAGAGCTCTACGACGGGGGCACCAATTTGGCTCGGTTGCGCCTATTTTCGGAGCCAAAAACCGAATGTTTTCATTAGTTTTTTGACACTTTTCTTTATTTGCACAGTTTTTTCGTCCCCTATCGTACGTCATGAGCCACGTAAAGGCCGACAACCTAATCCATCACATTTCTATTACTGAATCCCATGGCACCTTGGGCAAGACAACTTCACTTCACGTAGAGGCTGGGCCCGCAAACAGAGGGTGTGGGGCTTGTGACTAGGTATCCGTCGCTCCGGTGCTCATAACTTTTGATCCGTGAGGAGTTACACGGTGCACAACATATCGTTGGAAAGCTCTCCAAGAGCTCTACGATGGGGGCACCAAGCTTGCTCGTATGAGCTTGTTTTTAGAGGCCAAAATTGAATGTTTTGATCAGTTTCAGGACACTTTTCTTTTTTTGCGCAGTTTTTCCGTCCCGGATCGTATATCGTGAGCCGTGAAAAGGACGACAACCGAATCCATCACATTTTTATTACCGAATCCCACGGCACATTGGGCAGAACAACTAGACTTCACGTAGAGGGTGGGCCCTTAATCCGAGGGCGTGGGGCTTGTGACCAGGTATTCGTTGCTCCGGTGCCTATAACTTTTGATCCGTAAAGAGTTACGCTGCGCACAACATACTGTTGGAAACCTCTCTGAGAGCTCTACGACGGGGGCAGCAATCCTGCTAGGTTGCGCCTATTTTTGTAGCCCAAAATCGAACGTTTTCATAAGTTTTGCTATACTTTTCTTCTTTTGCGCTATTTTTCCGTCCCAGATCTTATGTCGTGAGCCGCGAAAAGGACGACAACCTAATCTATCACATTTCTATTTTCGAATCTCATGGTAGCTTAGGCAAGACAACTTCACTTCATGTAGAGACTGGGCCCGCAAACCGAGGGTGTAGGGCTTGTAACGAAGTATCTGTAGCTCCGGTGCTTATAACTTTTGATCTGTAAAGAGTTACGTGACGCACAACATACCGTTGGAAAGCTCTTTGAGAGCTCTACGATAGGGGAACCTAGTCTGCTCGTCTGCGCCTATTTTTGGAGCCCAAAATCGAATGTTTTCATTAGTTTCAGGACACTTTTTCTTCTTTTGCGCTATTTTTCAGACCCGGATCGTACGTCGTGAGTTGCGAAAAGGAAGACAACCTAATCCATCACATTTATGTTACCAAATCACACGGCCCCTTGGGCAAGACAACTTAACTTCACGTAGAGGCTGGGCCCGCAAACAGAGGGCGTGGGTCTTGGGACCAAGTATCCGTCGCTCCGGTGCCCAGAACTTTTAATCTGTAAGGAGTTATGTGGCGTACAACATACCATTGGAAAGCTCACCGAGAGCTCTACGATGGGGGTAACAAGGTTGCTCAGCTGCGTCTCTTTTCGGAGCCCAAAATCGAACATTTTTATCACTTTCGGGACACTTATCTTCTTTTGCGCAGTTTTTTCATCCCGGATCGTACGTCGTTAGCCGTGAAAAGGAAGACAACCTAATCCATCACATTTCTATTACCAAATCCCACAGCACCTTAGGCAAGAAAACTTCACTTCACGTCGAGGCTAGGCCTACAAACAGATGGCGTGGGGCTTGTGACCAGGTATCCGTCGCTTCGGTGCTCATAACTTTTGATTCGAAAGGAGTTACATGGCGCACAGCATACTGTTGGAAAGCTCTCCGAGAGCTCTACAACGGGGGCACCAAGCTTGCTCGGCTGTGCCTGTTTTCAGAGCACAAAATCAAACATTTTCATCAGTTACGGGACACTTTTCTTCTTTTGCACAGTTTTTCTGTCCCGGATCGTACGTCGTGAGCCGCGAAAAGGACGACAACTTAATCCATCACATTTCTATTACTGAATCCCATGGCACCTTGGGCAAGACAACTTCACTTCACGTAGAGGTTAGGCCCGCAAACAGAGGGCGTGGGGCTTAGGACCAGGTATCCGTCGCTCCGGTGCCCAGAACTTTTGATCCGTAAGGAGTTACGCAGCGCACAGCATACCGTTGGAAAGCTCATCGAGAGCTCTACGTCGGGGGTACCAAGGCTGCTCGGTTGCGTCTCTTTTTGGAGCCCAAAATTGAACGTTTTCATCAGTTTCAGGACACTTTTCTTCTTTTGCGAAGTTTTTCTGTCCCGGATTGTACGTCGTGAGTCGTGAAAAGGACGACAACCTAATCCATCACATTTCTATTACCGAATCCCACGGAACCTTGGGCAAGACAACTTCACTTCACGTAGAGGCTGGGCCCGCAAACAGAGGGCGAGGGGCTTGGGACCTAGTATCCGTCGCTCCGGTGCCCATAACTTTTGATCCGTATGGAGTTACGCGGCGTACAATATACCGTTGGAAAGCGCTGAGAGCTCTACGACGAGGGCACCTAGCCTGCTCGGCTACGCCTGTTTGCTGAGCCTAAAATCGAACATTTTCATCAGTTTTGGGACACTTTTATTCTTTTATGCTATTTTTTCGTCCCGGATCGTACGTCGTGAGCCGAAAAAAGGACGACATCCTATTCCATCACATTTCTATTGCCGAATCACATGGCACCTTGGGCAAGACAACTTCAATTCACGTAGAGGTTGGGCTCGCAAATAGAGGGCGTGGGGCTTGTGACCAGGTATCCGTCGCTTTAGTGCCTATAACTTTTGCTCCGTAAGGAGTTATGCGACGCACAACATACTGTTGGAAAGCACTCTGAGAGCTCTACGATAGGGGCACCTAGCCTGCTCGGTTACGCCTGTTTTAGGAGCCTAAAATTGAACATTTTCATAAGTTTTGGGACACTTTTCTTCTTTTGCGCAGTTTTTCCGTCACGGATCGTACGTCGTGAGCCACAAAAAGGACGACAACCTAATCCATCACATTTCTATTACTAAATCACACGACACCTTGGGCAAGACAACATCACTTCACGTAGAGGTTGGGCCCGCAAACAGAGGGCGTGGGGCTTGTGACAATGTATCCGTTGCTCCGGTGCCCATAACTTTTGATCCGTAAGGAGTTACGCGGCGCACAACATACCGTTGGAAAGCTCTACAATGGGGCCACCCAGCCTGCTCGACTGCGCCTATTTTCGGAGCCCAAAATCTAACATTTTCA
This sequence comes from Ehretia macrophylla, assembly GCA_037974665.1. Lineage (NCBI taxonomy): Eukaryota > Viridiplantae > Streptophyta > Magnoliopsida > Boraginales > Ehretiaceae > Ehretia > Ehretia macrophylla. The sequence goes on from CM075777.1 coordinate 60,710,856, forward strand.
TCAGTTTTGGGACACTTTTCTTCTTTTGCGTAGTTTTTCCGTCCCGGATCGTACGTCGTGAGCCACGAAAAGGACAACAACCTAATCTATCACATTTCTATTACCGAATCACACGACACCTTGGGCAAGACAACTTCACTTCACGTAGAGGATGGGCCCGCAAACAGAGGTCGTGGGGCTTGTGACCAGGTATCCGTCGCTCCGGTGCCCATAACTTTTGATCCATAAGGAGTTACGCGGCGCACATGATACCGTTGGAAAGCTCTCCGAGAGCTCTACGACGGGGCCACCCAGCCTGCTTGGTTGCGCCTATTTTCAGAGCCCAAAATCGAACATTTACAACAGTTTCGGGACACTTATCTTCTTTTGCGCAGTTTTTCCGTCCCGGATCGTACATCGTGAGCCACGAAAAGGACGACAACCTAATCTACCACATTTCTATTACTGAATCACATGGCACCTTGGGCAAGAAAACTTCACCTCACGTAGAGGCTGGGCTCGCAAACAGAGGGCGTGGGGCTCGTGACCAGGTATCCATCGCTTCGGTGCCCATAACTTTTGATCCGTAAGGAGTTACGTGGCGCACAGCATACCATTGGAAAGCTCTCTGAGAGCTCTACGACGGGGGCACCAATCCTGCTCAGCTGCGCCTATTTTTGGAGCCCAAAATCGATTGTTTCATTAGTTTTAGGACACTTTTCTTCTTTTGCGCTGTTTTTCTGACCCGAATCGTACGTCGTGAGCTACGAAAAGGACGACAACCTAATCCATCACATTTCGATTACCGAATCACACGGCACCTTGGGCAAGACAACTTCACTTCACGTAGAGGCTGGGCCCGCAAACAAAAGGGGTGGGGCTTGTGACCATGTATATGTCGCTCTGGTGCCCATAACTTTTGATCCGTAAGGAGTAACGCGGCGCACAGTATACCGTTGGAAAGCTGTCCGAGAGCTCTACGACGGAGGCACCAAGCCTGCCCGACTGTGTCATACCCCAACCCGGCCTATAAAGGTTAGACTAGGGTGTGATCTAAACATTCAAGTCATGTCTCATACTCAATCGTTCATGAAAGTTTAACACTTAATGTTTAGCATAGACTCCACAATTTTTTTGAAAAATCGACAGCATAACGGTTGTAATTGGGCTCTTTAGTTTGACCTAGTCCTCTAAACGCCTCAAATTTCATTTCCAACTAAGATTACTATTTACCATCAATTGAAACGCCTATTAGTTATCTCGAAGTCTTGTTTGATTAATAACCTAGCATGATACTATGTCTCGTTTGTTTGTTAATCCTCGTTACAAAAGTACCTGTTGATCTTAGCTTAACAATAGGTACCTGCTTAAGATTGGATAGGTTCATTTTACTTAGTCCTTACCTGATATTTCATAATCCTATGATAGATACTAGCCAATAATGGTAGCAAAAATGACCATAGTAGTGTCTATCTAGTTATTATCAGTACAAGCCAAAATTAGACCCCAAATTACAACGGGGGTCTTTTACATTACAATAACAAGCATCATAAGAAATGAAATAGTCTTCAAGCAAAATATTGTTCACAAAATGGCCATAGTCACGTAAGGCACATAGAGCAAGCAATCATTTCAAGGAATCATCTTTAGGCACGTCGTCCTCGGGTACCTATTCTTGGTCTTCTTCACCTGAGATGATAAAAGAGGGTGAGTCCTTATGAACTCAGCAAGGGGGAACGAGAAATAGTGTTTTGAAACTCGTTTTCCAGTTCAACTTATGAAAACCCTTTTTGCAAGCATGAATATATCACAAGTAAGTACATAATGTAATGTAAAAGTAAAGGAACACAATTACCCGTCTTTCCTCCCCGAGGTCCTCTAGGAACCAAGTGAGAGTACTTATACACATAGTGAAAAGGATACGGTGAGCTTTTGCTCTCAGTTTATTTCCAGTATCAGTTGTTGCGGCCGGCTTCAATTCATCCCCTTATCACGGAAAATGGGTGTACTCCGGATGTACCCCGAAATCCTACGACCCAACTCTCCGAGGAAGTCTAGCCCCCAAGCGAGAGAGGGAATTGAACAATGGTAATCACGGTTGCACCGGTAAGCCCGATGCCGCCCGTTGTGCGTGAACACTACCATGCCAGAATGAAAGGTTGCAACCTTGTATGCAATGCACATTTATGACATTTAATATATCACATTTGGAGGAAAACAAGGTAGGTTGCCTCCGAGCAGTTATAAGATTGCACATTGACAGTTAAACACGCGAGGCACGATATGACAAGTAAATTCACTTGAAAATCACATGGAGTTATATGAACATTAAACAGGCAGCCATGTAACGCACGTAAATCAAGTCATATAACTCATTTCAAAGTTCACATAATCAAACAATAAGATTATTCATCATGCAACGACATCTACGTTGGACCGGGTGCAAGAAAAGCCTACTTATCAACATGTAATCATCGAAATCATGTTTAGGGCTATGAGGGCAAATACGGGCAGCCTACTAAACACATAATCAAACACAATATCCAAAGGATCAACACTTAGCAAGTTTACCTAGTTACTAGGGTTTCAATTCGTGCTTACCCGTACGATTAAACCCCAAGTCATCTCGTAATTAAGCTCAAGCCATGCATTGATTAATTCCAACACCCTCAAGCATTCAAAATAGTCCACAAAACATCCAAATGCCACAATCCCAAGCATTTAATACAACAAGGGAAGCTACATTAATTTTTCTAAGCATATCAATAGGTGAAACCCTCACTGCAATGGACTGTTTTCTCACAATCATTAAGACAAGCAAACAATCTCCAATTCCAGTGAACAAGATGTCAAATTAAAGCTTAAGGAGTGAACTAAATTCAGAAACAAACCTCGCATCATTTGGAGTTCGGGTTCAAGAGTTATAGCCAAAACAGTGAGACTACACAAAACTGTCCAGATTTACACACATTTCAATGCTTGTCGTGTTTGAGGGCCTTAGGGTCAGATTTAGCCTTGGTCCATTTCTGACAAAAATATCCAGAACTGAAAACTCTAGCAGCAAAACAAATTTCATGCATTTTGGATGTCATTTACTAAATTAAAACGGGTTCGTTCTGCAAGGTCAGTGAATCTGCCAAAACCTGCTTCATTTTTCCAGACTTTCCAGATTTGGACACATTTTGATAATTAGTCATTTTGAGGACCTTAGAGTCAAAATTAGCTTTGTCCTATTTCTGCGAAAAGTGTTCCGAACTGGAAAAACTAGTTACCTATCAATTTTCACGCATTTACAACATCTTTTACCTAGCCAAAATCACCTCGCACCAACAAGACAGAAGGCTGTCACATACATGATTTCATCTATCATCACATTCTAGCCAAGAATCTTGCCATGCATGTTTATAAAAGCTCATGAACACACATATATCTCAAGTACAGAAGTAAAGATAGACATTTAAGGGCATGCATGTGGCTTTTTTGAAAGATTTTCAAGAAGTTTTAGCTCTCACCTTAGCAAGACAACAAAGAAGATGCTCAAACTCTTGGTGAAGCACAAAGTTGATCTTTTTCATTGCTTAGCCGAGAGACAACTTGGGATTTCTCTAATTTCCTAGCTAAGTTACCATGTTCTTAGTAGGTGCATGTGGTTAGAACAAGAAGAAAAGAAATGGAAGCTAGCAAACTCACCTAAGCCGAAATGGAGGTTCAAAGAGCTTGCATGTGTGTTTCTTGCAACCTAGCTTGCTTAGTCGAGCTCCCTAGCTTCTTGCATGCCTTGATGAACCATGGAGTGATGAAGATAAGCTATGGAGTGTAGAAACTCAGCCAAGGCCGAAAGAGAGAGAGAAGAATGAGAGGGAGAGAGAAGAATGAGAGGAAATGAGAGAAAATGAAGAAAAAATAAAAGTTTTGCAAAGTTTAAATCATATGTCGGCCTTGAGCCTTGCAATTTCAGATTTTTGTGTCTTGAATGAGCATTTTTTGAATCCTTAGCATGGGCAATTAAGAATGGGTCGAGAATGGTGCATTGGGGAGAGTTTTTTTTAGCCATTTTTTAATGCATTGTGTCATTAAATTGTCATAGAATGTTTGAGGAATAAATTTTGAAATTGGATTGCATGCTCAAAGCTCCTAGTGGTCGGCCAAAGATGTGTCCAAATCTGATTTTTTTTTTTTCTGGTTGAGCATTATTTAATTGAGTGTTTGGGATATGCAAAGAATAAAGAATAAAGAATAAAGAATGTCTAGCTTTTTGTGAGATTTTGTCTTCTAGTGGGTTGAATTAGCAATTTAATATTAGTTAGTGGGATTTGTAGGATTAACTAATGATCTAGTGCTTCGTGTAAGATGCCTTCTCGATTAGCGTGAGGGAACACTTTCCTAGGTTTTGGGCACGCACTACGAGGTAAGGCATGAACTACAAGATGAATGCACGTTTTCCAAGTAAATGCACGCAACCCTAAATGAATGCACGTAATTTAATACAAGGCACACAAAATGAAACACAATTCTTAAACCTAGGTCAAGGAACGCAAATCTAGGTTAGGCACACGAAACGAGGTATCGCACGCAAATCGAGGTTGGGCCTTACATCCTCCCCTCCTTAAAAGAATTTCGTCCCGAAATTCAATATTACCTTTGAAATAAAGCTGGATACTGTTGCTCCATCTGGTCTCGCCTTTCCCACTTTGCTTCTTCAACTCCATGATGATCCCACAACACTTTCACTATCGGTATAGATTTGTTGCGCAACTCCCGATCTTGCTGGTCTAGGATCCGAATGGGCTTCTCTTCATAAGACAAGTTCTCCCGAAGCTGCAACGGCTCTGGCTCCATGATATGCGATGGATCAGGGTAATACTTCCGTAGCATTGAAACATGAAAGACGTCGTGAATATTGGAGAGGTTTTGGGGTAGTTCCAGGCGATACGCCAACTTGCCAACCTTCTCAATTATCTCGAATGGTCCTACAAACCTCGGGCTCAACTTTCTACCCTTGCCGTGTTTAATCAATCCCCTCTGAGTTAATATCTTCAAGAACACCTTATTGCCGACCTCAAACTCTAGGCTTTGTGAGGCCCGACCCCGATTTGTGTGCGATACCTCGTTTCATGTGCCCTAACCTAGATTTGCGTGCTTTAACCTAGGTTTAAGAATTGTGTTCATTTTATGTTCCATGCATTGAATTCCATGCAATCATTTAGGGTTGTGTGCATTTACTTGAAAAACGTGTGTTCATCTCGTAGTTCGTGTCCTATCTCGTAGTGCGTGCCCTAGACCTAGGAAAGCGTGCCCTCACGCTAATCAAGAAAGCATCTTACACGGAGCACTAGACTATTAAACAATCCTACACAATCCACTATCAATATTATAATCTTAATTCAACTCACTAGAAGACAAAATAACACAAAAAGCTAGACATTCTTATTCTTTATTCCTTATTTTTTTGCACTTCCAACACTCAATTAAATAACATCCAAAACATGACAAAAATTCAGAATATTGAGAAGCTTTGGCCGACCACTATGTGGTTCTTAGCATGCATGTTTAATTCAAAATGATTCTAGACAAGTCATGACACAAAAACACTTATCAATGCTAAAAAAATTGCTCAAATTCTCCTCAATTTCTTCACCGTGCTCTACCAAACAATCATGCCCATGCTAGCAATTTTAAATTCCATCTTGGAGACACAAAAAATCAGATTTTAATAGCACAAGGCCGACCACTTGCTTTGATGAATGCAAAAGCTTTATTCCTTGTCATATTTTTGTCATTTCTTCATTTCTTCCTCAACTTCTCTCTCTCCCTTTCATTCTCCTCACTATCTCTCAGCCTTAGCTGAATCTCTCCACCTCCTAGCTCATCTTCTTCATCATATGGTGCTTCAAGTGAAGCAACAAGCAAGGAAATTCGAGCAAACTAGCTAGAGTTCGAAAATCACACATGCATGCCCTTTGAAGCCTTCATTTCGGCCCTTGGTGAGTTTTAAGCTTCCATTTCTTTTCTTCTTGTTCAAACCTCATGCATGTACTAAGAGATTGATCACTAGGCTAGGAAAAATAGAGAAAACCAAGTTGGAATCTCGGCTAAGCAAGAAGAAGAAGAGATTTGAGCTTCAACAAGTTTTTGTGCATCTTCTTGGTTGTTTGCTAAGGTGAGGGCTAAAACCTTTTGAAAATCCTTCAAAAATTCACATGCATGATCATAAATGTGTGTATTTGCTTCTGTACTTGAGTTATATGTTCGTTCATAAGCTTTTGCAACCATGCATGGCAAGATCTTGGCTTGAAAGTGATGATAGGTGAAGTCGGATTGTTGACAGCTCTCTGACCAGTTTGTTTCGAGGTAAGTTTTGTTAGGAAAATGATGTTGAAAATGCATGAAAATTGGTAGGTGACTAGTTTTTCCAGTTTTGAACACGTTTAGAAGAAATAGGCCAAAGCTAATTTCGACTCTAAGGTCCTCAAAATGGCAAATCTTTAAAATGTGACCAAATCTGGAAATCTGGAAAAATGAAGCAGGTTTTGGCAGATGCACTGACCTTATAGAACGAACCAGATTTGACTTAGTAAATGATGTACAAAATACATGAAATTTGGTGTACTGCTATATTTTTCAGTTCGGGACATTTTTGTCAGAAATGGACTAAGGCTAAATCTGACCCTAAGGACCTCAAAAATGTCAATTATCGAAATGTGTGCAAATCAGGACAGTTTTGTGCTATCCCACTGTTTCGGCTATATCTAATGATCCCGAACTCCGATTGATGCAAGGTTTGTTTCTGAATTTAGTTAACTTCTTAAGCTTTAATTTGAAATCTTATTCACTAGATTTGGAGATTTTTTGCTTATCCTATTGATTCTGAGAAAACAGCCTTTTGCAGTAAGGATTTCACTTAATGTTGTGCTTAGAAAAATTGTTGTGACTCCTCTTGTTGAATTAAATGCTTGGGATTGTAACTTCGGGATGTTGTGTGGACTGTTTTGAATGTTTGAGGATGTTGAATTAAATGATGCATGGCTTGAGATTGACCTTGAGTCGGTTTGAGGCTCAAATTGCACGAATATGCACGAAATGGAAACCCTAATGACTAGGTAGTTTTGCTAAGTGTTGATCATTTGGATATTGTACGGAATTATATGTTTAGTAGGCTGCCCGTAAATGCCGTTATAGTCTTAAATGTGATTTTGATCATTGCATGTTGACAAATAAGCTTTTCTTGCACCCGAACCCACGTAGATGTTATTGCATGTTGAATAAGCTTACTACTTGATCACGTGGATTTTGAAATGAGTTATATGGCTTGATTTACATATGTTACATGGCTGCCCGTTTAATGTTCATATAACTCTATATGCCTTTCAAGTGAAATTACTTGTCTTATCGTGCCCTGCCTGTTGACTTGTCAATGTGCAATCTTATGACTGTCTGGAGGCAACCTACTTTGTTGTCCTCCTAACGTGATATGTTAATGTCATAAATGTGCACTGCATACAAGGTTGCAACCTTTCCTGTCGGAATGGTAGCGATCACGCACACCGGGCGGCATCGGGCTTGCCGGTGCACTCGTGACTACCATGGTCTCATTCCCTCTCTCGCTTGGGGGCTAGACTTCCTCGGAGAGTTGGGTCGTAGGATTTTGGGGTACATCCGGAGTACACCCACCTGGCGTGTTTGGGGATGATTTGAAGTCGGCCGCAGCAACAGATTCTGGAACTGATCTGAGAGCAAAAGCTCACTGTTTCCTTTTTACTGTTTGTATAAGTACTCTCGCTTGGTTCCTAGAGAACCTCGGGGAGGAAAGACCGGTATTTTTGTTCATTTACTTGTATTATTGTTATATTCATGCTTGCAAAAGGATTTCATAAGTTGAACCGGAAAATGAGTTTCAAAACCTATTTCTCGTTCCCCCTCGCTGAGTTCATAAGGACTCATCCTCTTTTATCATCTCAGGTGAAGAAGATCCAAAACAGGTACCCGAGGACGGTGTGCCTAACGATGAATCTTTGGAGTGATTGCCTGTTTGTGTGCCTTGCGTGATTGTGGTTACTTGTGAACTCTATGCTACCTGAAGACTATTTATTTTATGTTGCTTGTTATTTCTAATGTAAAAGACCCCCGTTGTAATTTGGGGTCTAATTTTGGTTTGTAATGATATTACTAGACAGACACTAGACACTACTATGATCGTTTTGCTATTTATCACTACTAGTTTCTATCATAGGTTATGACGTATTAGTTAAAGACTAAGTAAATGAACTTATCCAATCTTAAACAGGTACTCGCTATTAAGCTAAGATCAACAGGTACTTTTGTAACGAGGATAAACAAACAAACGAGACATAGTATCATGCTAGGTTATAAATCAAACGAGACATCGAGATAACCAATAGGAATTTCAATTGATGTTAAATAGTAATCTTAGTTGGAAATGAAATTGAGATAGTAAACTTTGAGGCGTTTAGAGAACTAGGCCAAACCAAAAAGCCCAATTACAGCTGTTATGCTGCCGATTTTTCGAAAAAACTTTGGAGTCTAGACTCAAACGATAGGTGTTAAATCTTCATAAACGATTAAGTATGTGACATGTCCTGAACGTCTAGATCACACCCTAGTCTAACCTTATAGGCCGGGCTGGGGCGTGACACCTTAGAACTAAGAATGGTATCAGAGCTTAGATTGCTTAAGCCGGGTTTAACTCTCGGACCGTGGGTAGAGCCCTAAGATAATTAGAATGACTTGTTTATGTGTTATTGTGTGATAAATGTGCCTTCTATGTTTATGTGTTTAAGTGATTAACATGCCTTAAATGTTTCTAGAATTGTACCTATATTATGTTGCATATCTTATGCATTAGATTCTTAATTGTCATATTCCAATAAATTGTGCGTCGTAATCTGTACCTATAGATGGCTGGCCCTAGTACCCGTACTACTAATAGGAGCGGTGAACCCCAAGAGACCGGAGATGCCTATCAAACTAATCCCGGTATAGCTATGTTTAATATGATGGAAAATGCCATGGATCGTGTATCACGGGTGATGGAGCGTCAAGATACTCGTGAAGCCAACAACAACAACAACATCAACAACAAGAATGAGGGTAACCACGGGAGACATAGCAGAATGAGGGAGTTCCTTGACTTTCGCTCGTCTAAATTCCACGGGGAAGCTGATGGTGAGAAAGCCGAGGCTTGGCTATCCGAGATCGAGAAGATTTCAGGCCACTTGATTATATTGATGAAGAAAAGGTGGTGTTTGCAGTGTTTCTGTTGCACTGGGATGCTGAACATTGGTGGCACACTGTGGAGGCATTGTAGGAAACTAATTAAACACCTCGCTTGTGGGGTAATTTCATTAAGGCATTTAAGGAGAAATATGTACCTGCAGTCTCCAGGCAGAGGCGAGTTGAGGAGTTCATGCACTTGACCCAGGGTAACATGACGGTGGCCCAGTACGAGGCTCGTTTTGACCGACTGTCTCGGTATGCTCAATATATGGTTAGCACTCTGGAGGCGAAGATGTGGAAATTTAATACTGGATTGAGGCCAGAGATTCAAGACCATTTAGCTTCTCATGACTTCGATACCTATTCTGCTCTCTTTGCTGCTGCCTCTCGAGTTGAGAAAAGGAAACTAGATGGAGCCGGTTCGAGTCAGCCTAACAAGAAACCATACCATCCTCCAGGTCAGCAGAGGAAATTCCAGAGTCAGGGTCGTAATCAATGCCAGAGCTAGAACAGGCCAGTGAATAACCGTGGCCCGACGAAAGCGCCATCAGCCTTTTCCGCCCGCGGATCTACAGGTAATCCGCCTGCTACTTAGTCCGTCAATTGTTCTTATTGTGACAGGAAGGGGCATACCGAGGCCCAGTGTTGGAGGAAGTCAGGACGGTGTATGAGATGTGGCAGTGATCAGCATCAGATCAAGGATTGCCCTAAACGGCAGGCAGGGCAGAATCAGGGAAAACCAACCGGTAGAGGCAAGACTCCAGTTCCTAAAGTCCAGGCTCGAGCCTATGCTATCGAGTGTGAGGAGATTCCAGATGAGACCGCTGTTGTTGAAGGTACATTCTTCATACTGAATTAACCTGTTAGGGTGTTAATTGATCCGGGTGCTACTCATTCATTTATTACTCCCTTATGTGTGGAACGTGTGAAATTGAAAGTTGTATGTTTGTCATATGAAGTAGAAGTTGGTACTCCAATGGGTTCTAAACTTGTAACAAGCTCAGCTTGTAAAGCATGTAAAATCCAAATTAAGGATAGGGAATTCTCAACCAATCTTATTGTATTACCTTTTCGAGAATATGAGGTCATTTTAGGGATGGACTGGCTGGCAAAACATCATGTCCAACTAGATTTCCGGGCGAAGATTATAACGTTCCGGGTACCTAATCAACCGATACTAGAGGTTACGGGTCGGAGAGATTTCACCGGGAGTTCCATCATTTCATCTACAAAAGTAGTGAAGTCCTTGAGGAAAGGGTGCAGCGGATACTTGGCTTATCTTATCAACAAGCCGTCGGACAAAGCTAAGTTGGAGGAGCTGCCAGTGATCAAAGATTATGCAGATGTGTTTCCAGAAGAATTACCCAGTTTACCCCCAAATCGGGAAATCGAGTTTGTTATAGAGCTACTGCTTGGCGCCCAACCGATATCTAAAGCTCCCTATCGTATGGCACCAGCCGAGCTACAAGAATTGAAGGACCAATTACAAGGATTGTTGAAGAAGGGGTTTGTTCAACCAAGTTCTTCACCGTGGGGTGCACCAGTTCTATTTGTAAAGAAGAAAGACAGAACGTTGAGGCTATGTATCGACTACCGAGGACTGAACCAAGTGACTGTCAAGAATAAATACCCACTTCCCCTGATCGACGAGTTATTTGATCAACTGCAAGGAGCCAAAGTGTATTCGAAACTCGACTTGAGGCAAGGGTATTATCAGTTGCGGATCAAAAAGGAAGATGTGACTAAAATGACTTTCAGGACGAGATATGGGCATTATGAATATGTGGTGATGCCTTTTGGACTAACTAATGCCCCTGTAGCTTTTATGGATTTGATGTACAGGGTGTTTCAACCCTACTTGGACCAATTTGTGGTGATCTTCATTGATGATATTTTGGTATACTCGAAATCCGAGGCGGAGCATGAACAACATCTGCGGTTGGTACTGCAGAAACTTCGAGAGCATCGGTTGTATGCAAAGTTTAACAAGTGTGAATTTTGGTTGCAGCAGATTGCATTTTTGGGGCATATCATATCCCAAGAAGGAATAGCGGTGGATCCAACAAAGATAGAAGCGGTAATGTCTTGGAAGAAGCCGAAAAATGTTACAAAGGTTCGGAGTTTTCTTGGTCTAGCCGGCTATTATCGGAGATTCGTGAAAGATTTCTCTAAGATTGCAAGACCGCTTACAAAGCTCTCTCAAAAGAAAACAAAGTTCGTGTGGGATGATAAGTGTGAGAATAGCTTCCAAGAGTTGAAGAAAAGATTGACTACAGCACCGGTTCTTGCATTGCCTGAAAGGAGTCAAAGTTTTGTAATCTATAGAAATGCTTCGAAGGAAGGATTAGGTTGTGTGTTGATGCAAAATGAAAGAGTGATTGCATATGCTTCTAGGAAACCAAAGCCGTATGAAGTGAATTACCCGACGCATGATTTGGAGTTAGCGGCTATTGTGTTTGCACTCAAGAAATGGAGGCATTATCTGTGGGCTAGCAAGTTTGAGGTATTTACTGATCATAAGAGCTTGAAATACTTGTTCCCTCAAAAGGAGTTGAATATGAGGCAAAGGCGGTGGATGGAGCTTTTGGATGATTATAACTATACAATCAATTATGTGCCCGGTAAAGCAAATGTAGTTGCAGATGCCTTAAGTAGGAAAGCAAGCATGGAAAAACTTAAAGTCAAGGTACGGGAGTTGTTGGAGGAAGCATTTTTGTTGAAGCCACAACTGACTCGGAAAGGGTTACTTTTTGCCACTACTCAAGTTCAATCGACTTTGTTGCCTGAGTTACAAAAGGCTCAACAGAAGGACCAACAGTTTCAGAAGATTAAAGAAGGCAACGCAGATTTCAAGTTTCATGATGATGGTGTTTGGAGGTTTAGGAACCGGATTTGTGTTCCTAATGAACCAGAGCTGAAAAAGAAGATTATTGAGGAAGCCCATAATTCAAGATATACTATTCACCCTGGCGGAACAAAGATGTACCGGGATTTGAAGCAACACTATTGGTGGAATAACATGAAAAGAGAAATTGCGGAGTTTGTGGCACGGTGTTTGACTTGCTAGAGAGTCAAACCGGAACATCAACGACCCGCAGGCTTACTTCAGCCGTTGGAGATTCCTCAATGGAAATGGGAACATATAACTATGAATTTTGTTATGGACCTGCCCAGATCGCAAAAGGGTCATGGCGCTGTTTGGGTCATAGTGGATAGATTGACAAAGTCGGCACACTTTTTACCGATGAACAAGGAGGATAGTCCCGAGAAATTAGGAGATATGTATGTAGCGGAGATTGTAAAATTGCACGGAATGCCTATGAGTATTGTATCGGATAGGGATCCTCGTTTTACTTCTCGATTTTGGAAGAGAATGCAAGAAGCTTTGGGGACGAAGCTAAGTTTCAGCACGGCTTATCACCCTCAGACTGATGGACAATCGGAGAGGACTATTCAGATTTTGGAGGATATGCTGAGGGCGTGTGTTTTAGATTTTGGAAAAGGTTGGGAGAAATATCTATATCTAGCGGAGTTCGCTTATAATAATAGTTATCAGGCCACTATCAGGATGGCCCCATTTGAGGCACTGTATGGACGTAAGTGTCGATCCCCAATTTACTGGGATGAAGTAGGAGAGACGAAGACTTTTGACCCGACCCTTTTACCTGAACTTGTGAAGACTGTTGATAATATCCACCTCATCCGGAAACAGATGCTTACCGCCCAGAGCAGGCAGAAGAGTTATGCAGACCGACGGAGACGGAGTCTCGAGTTTGAGGTTGGCGACAAGGTGTTCTTGAAGATATCGCCCCGGAGGGGACTGATTAAACATGGCAAGGGTGGAAAGTTGAGCCCAAGGTTTGTAGGACCATTTGAGATAGTTGAGAATATTGGCAAGTTGGCGTATCGCCAAGTACTACCCCAGAACCTCTCTAATATTCACGACGTCTTTCACGTTTCGATGCTGCGGAAGTATCGTCTTGATCCGTCACACATCTTGGAGCCAGAGCCGTTGCAGCTTCGGGAGAACTTGTCTTACGAGGAGAAGCCCATTCGGATCCTAGACCAGCAGGATCGGGAGTTACGCAACAGAACTATACCAATGGTGAAAGTGCTGTGGAATCATCATGGAGTTGAAGAAGCAACGTGGGAAAGGCGAGACCAGATGGAGCAGCAATATCTAGCTTTATTTCAAGGTAATATTGAATTTTGGGATGAAATTCTTTTAAGGAGGGGAGGATGTGAGGCCCGACCCCGATTTGCGTGCGATACCTCATTTCGTGTGCCCTAACCTAGATTTGCGTTCCTTGACCTAGGTTTAAGAATTGCGTTCATTTTATGTGCCATGCATTGAATTACGTACATTCATTTAGGGTTGTGTGCATTTACTTGAAAACGTGCGTTCGTCTCGTAGTTCGTGTCCTACCTCGTAGTGCGTGCCCTAGACCTAGGAAAGCGTGCCCTCACTCTAATCAAGAAAGCATCTTACACGGAGCACTAGACTATTAAACAATCCTACAAAATCCACTATCAATATTATAATCTTAATTCAACTCACTAGAAGACAAAATAACACAAAAAGCTAGACATTCTTATTCTTTATTCCTTATTCTTTTTGCACTTCCAACACTCAATTAAATAACATCCAAAACATGACAAAAATTAAGAATATTGAGAAGCTTTGGCCGACCACTATGTGGTTCTTAGCATGCATGTTTAATTCAAAATGATTCTAGACAAGTCATGACACAAAAACACTTATCAATGCTTAAAAAATTGCTCAAATTCCCCTCAATTTCTTCACCTTGCTCGACCAAACAATCATGCCCATGCTAGCAATTTTAAATTCCATCTTGAAGACACAAAAAATCAGATTTTAATAGCCCAAGGCCGACCACTTGCTTTGATGAATGCAAAAGCTTTATTCCTTGTCATATTTTTGTCATTTCTTCATTTCTTCCTCAACTTCTCTCTCTCCCTTTCATTCCCCTCACTATCTCTCGGCCTTAGCTGAATCTCTCCACCTTCTAGCTCATCTTCTTCATCATATGGTGCTTCAAGTCAAGCAACAAGCAAGGAAATTCGAGCAAACTAGCTAGAGTTCGAAAATCACACATGCATGCCCTTTGAAGCCTTCATTTCGGCCCTAGGTGAGTTTTAAGCTTCCATTTCTTTTCTTCTTGTTCTAACCTCATGCATGTACTAAGAGATTGATCACTAGGCTAGGAAAAATAGAGAAAACCAAGTTGGAATCTCGGCTAAGCAAGAAGAAGAAGAGATTTGAGCTTCAACAAGTTTTTGTGCATCTTCTTGGTTGTTTGCTAAGGTGAGGGCTAAAACCTTTTGAAAATCCTTCAAAAATTCACATGCATGCTCATAAATGTGTGTCTTTGCTTCTGTACTTGAGTTATATGTTCGTTCATAAGCTTTTGCAACCATGCATGGCAAGATCTTGGCTTGAAAGTGATGATAGGTGAAGTCGGATTGTTGACAGCTCTTTGACCAGTTTGTTTCGAGGTAAGTTTTGTTAGGAAAATGATGTTGAAAATGCATGAAAATTGGTAGGTGACTATTTTTTTCCAGTTTTGAACACTTTTCTCAGAAATAGGACAAATCTAATTTCGACTCTAAGGTCCTCAACATGACAAATCTTTAAAATGTGACCAAATCTGGAAATCTGGAAAAATGAAGCAGGTTTTGGCAGATGCACTGACCTTGTAGAACGAACCAGATTTGACTTAGTAAATAATGTCCAAAATATATGAAATTTGGTGTGCTGCTATATGTTTCAGTTCTCGACATTTTTGTCAGAAATGGACTAAGGCTGAATCTGACCCTAAGGACCTCAAAAACGTCAATTATCGAAATGTGTGCAAATATGGACAGTTTTGTGCTATCCCACTGTTTCGGCTATATCTAATGATCCCGAACTCCGATTGATGCAAGGTTTGTTTTTAATTTTAGTTAACTTCTTAAGCTTTAATTTGACATCTTATTCACTGGATTTGGATATTTTTTGCTTATCCTATTGATTGTGAGAGAACATCCTTTTGCAGTAAGGGTTTCACTTAATGTTGTGCTTAGAAAAATTGTTGTGACTCCTCTTGTTGAATTAAATGCTTGGGATTGTAACTTCGGGATGTTGTGTGGACTGTTTTGAATGTTTGAGGATGTTGAATTAAATGATGCATTGCTTGAGATTGACCTTGAGTTGGTTTGAGGCTCAAATTGCACGAATATGCATGAAATGGAAACCCTAATGACTAGGTAGTTTTGCTAAGTGTTGATCATTTGGATATTGTGCGGAATTATATGTTTAGTAGGCTGCCCGTAAATACCTTTATAGTATTAAATGTGATTTTGATCATTGCATGTTGACAAATAAGCTTGTCTTGTACCCGAACCCACGTAGATGTTATTGCATGTTGAATAAGCTTACTATTTGATCACGTGGACTTTGAAATGAGTTATATGGCTTGATTTACATGTGTTACATGGCTGCCCGTTTAATGTTCATATAACTCTATATGCCTTTCAAGTGAAATTACTTGTCTTATCGTGCCCTGCCTGTTTACTTGTCAATGTGCAATCTTATGACTGTCCGGAGGCAACCTACTTTGTTGTCCTCCTAACGTGATATGTTAATGTCATAAATGTGCATTGCATACAAGGTTGCAACCTTTCCTTTCGGCATGGTAGCGATCACGCACATCGGGTGGCATCGGGCTTACCGGTGCACCCGTGACTACCATGGTCCCATTCCCTCTCTCGCTTGGGGGCTAGACTTTCTCGGAGAGTTGGGTTGTAGGATTTCGGGGTACATCCGGAGTACACCCACCTGGCGTGTTTGGGGATGATTTGAAGTCGGCCGCAACAACTGATTCTGGAACTGATCTGAGAGCAAAACCTCACTGTATCCTTTTTACTATCTGTATAAGTACTCTCGCTTGGTTCCTAGAGAACCTCGGGGAGATTTATGTTCCTGTACTTGTATTATTGTTATATTCATGCTTGCAAAAGGATTTCATAAGTTGAACCGGAAAATGAGTTTCAAAACCTATTTCTCGTTCCCCCTCGCTGAGTTCATAAGGACTCACCCTCTTTTATCATCTCAGGTGAAGAAGATCCAGAACAAGTACCCGAGGGTGGTGTGCCTAACGATGAATCTTTGGAGTGATTGCCTGTTTGTGTGCCTTGCGTGATTGTGGTTACTTGTGAACTCTATGCTACCTGAAGACTATTTATTTTATGTTGCTTGTTATTTCTAATGTAAAAGACCCCCGTTGTAATTTGGGGTCTAATTTTGGTTTGTACTGATATTGCTAGACAAACACTAGACACTACTATGATCGTTTTGCTATTTATCACTGCTAGTATCTATCATGGGTTATGACGTATTAGTTAAAGACTAAGTAAATGAACTTATCCAATCTTAAACAGGTACTCGCTATTAAGCTAAGATCAACAGGTACTTTTGTAATGAGGATAAACAAATAAACGAGATATAGTATCATGCTAGGTTATAAATCAAATGAGACATCGAGATAACCAATAGGCATTCCAATTGATGTTAAATAGTAATCTTAGTTGGAAATGAAATTGAGATAGTAAACTTTGAGGCGTTTAGAGAACTAGGCCAAACCAAAGAGCTCAATTACAGCTGTTATGCTGCCGGTTTTCTGGAAAAACTTTGGAGTCTAGACTCAAACGATAGGTGTTAAATCTTCATAAACGATTAAGTATGTGACATGTTCTGAACGTCTAGATCACACCCTAGTCTAACCTTATAGGCTGGGTTGGGGCGTGACAGGCTCCGTCTCCGTCAGTCTGCATAACTTTTCTGCCTGCTCTGGGCGGTAAGCATCCGTTTCCGGATAAGGTGGATATTATCAACAGTCTTCATAAGTTCAGGTAGAAGGGTCGGGTCAAAAGTCTTCGTCTCACCTACTTCATCCTAGTAAATTGGGGATCGACACTTACGTCCATACAACGCCTCAAATGGGGCCATTCCGATAGTGGCCTGATAACTATTATTATAAGTGAACTCTGCTAGAGACAGGTATTTCTCCCAACCTTTCCCGAAGTCTAAAACACACGCCCTCAGCATATCATCCAGAATTTGAATAGTTCTCTCATATTGTCCATCAGTCTGAGGGTGATAAGCCGTGCTGAAACTCAACTTCGTTCCCAAAGCTTCTTGCAATCTCTTCCAAAATAAGGAGGTAAAACGAGGATCCCTATCCGATACAATACTCACAGGCATCCCGTGCAATTTTACAATCTCTGCCACATACATATCTCTCAATTTCTCAGGACTATCCTCCTTGTTCATCGGTAAACAGTGCGTTGACTTAGTCAATCTATCCACTATGACCCAAACGGCGTCATAAACTTTTTGTGACCTGGGCAGGTCCATGACAAAGTCCATAGTTATATGTTCCCATTTCCATTGAGGAATCTCCAACGGCTGAAGTAAACCTGCTGGTCGTTGATGTTCCGCTTTGACTCTCTGGCAAGTTAAACACCGTGCCACAAACTCCGCAATCTCTATTTTCATGTTATTCCACCAATAGTGTTGCTTCAAATCCCGGTACATCTTTGTTCCGCCGGGGTGAATAGTATATCTTGAATTATGGGCTTCTTCAAGAATCTTCTTTTTCAGCTTTGGCTCATTAGGAACACAAATCCGATTCTTAAACCTCCAAACACCATCATCATGAAACTTGAAATCTGTGTTGTTTTCTTTAATCTTCTGAAATTGTTGGTCCTTCTGTTGAGCCTCTCGTAATTCAGACAACAAGGTCGATTGAACATGTGTAGTGGTAAATAGTAACCCTTTTCGAGTCAATTGTGATTTCCACAAAAATGCTTCCTCCAACAACTCCTGCACCTTGACTTCCAGTTTTGCCATGCTCGCTTTCCTACTTAAGGTATCTGCAACTACATTCGCTTTACCGGGCACATAATTAATTGTGCAGTTATAATCATCCAAAAGCTCCATCCACCGTCTTTGCCTCATGTTCAACTCTTTTTGTGAGAACAAGTATTTCAAGCTCTTGTGATCAGTAAACACCTCGAACTTGTTACCCCACAGATAGTGCCTCCACTTCTTGAGTGCAAACACAATAGCCGCTAACTCCAAATCATGCGTCGGGTAGTTCAATTCATACGGTTTCGGTTTCCTAGAGGCATACGCAATCACTCTACCATTTTGCATCAACATACAACCTAGAACTTCCTTCGAAGCATCGCTATAGATTACAAAACCTTGACTCCCTTTAGGCAATGCAAGAACAGGTGCAGTAGTCAATCTTTTCTTCAATTCTTGGAAGTTGTTCTTACACTTGTCATCCCACACGAACTTTTTTTTCTTTTGAGTGAGCTTTGTAAGCGGTCCTACAATCTTTGAGAAATCCTTCACGAACCTCCGATAATAGCCGGCTAGACCGAGAAAACTCCGAACCTCTGTAACATTTTTTGGCTTCTTCCAAGACATCACCGCTTCTATCTTTGCTGAATCCACTGCTATTCCCTCTTGGGATATGATATGCCCCAAAAATGCAATCTGCTGCAACCAAAATTCGCACTTGCTAAACTTTGCATACAATTGATGCTCTCGAAGTTTCTGCAATACCAATCGCAGATGTTGTTCAAGCTCAGCCTCGGATTTCGAGTACACCAAAATATCATCAATGAAGATCACTACAAATTGGTCCAAGTAAGGTTGAAACACCCTGTGCATCAAGTCCATAAAAGCTGCAGGGGCATTAGTTAGTCCAAATGGCATCACCACATATTCATAATGCCCATATCTTGTCCTGAAAGCCGTTTTAGGCACATCTTCCTTTTTGATCCGCAATTGATAGTACCCTTGCCTCAAGTCGAGTTTCGAATACACTTTGGCTCCTTGAAGTTGATCAAATAACTCGTCGATCAGTGAAAGTGGGTATTTATTCTTGACAGTCACTTAAATCCTCGGTAATCGATGCATAGCCTCAACGTTCCGTCTTTCTTCTTTACAAACAGGACTGGTGCACCCCATGGAGAAGAACTGGGTTGAACAAACCCTTTCTTCAACAATCCTAGCAATTGGTCCTTTAATTCTTGTAGCTCGGCTGGTGCCATACGATAGGGAGCTTTAGATATCGGCTGGGTGCCAGGCAGTAACTCTATAATGAACTCGATCTCCCGATTTAGGGGTAAACCGGGCGATTCTTCTGGAAACACATCCGCATAGTCTTTGATCACTGGCATCTCCTCCAACTTAGCTTTGTCCGACGGCTTGTTGATGAGGTAAGCTAAGTATCCACTACACCCTTTTCTCAAGGACTTCACTGCTTTCGTAGATGAAATGATGGAACTCCCAGTGAAATCTCTTCGACCCATTACCTCCAGTATTGGTTGACCAGGCACCTGGAACGTTACAATCTTTGTCCGGCAATCTAGTTGGGCATGATGCTTTGCCAACCAGTCCATCCCTAAGATGACCTCATAGTCTCGAAAAGGTAATACAATAAGATTGGCTGACAATTCCCTATCCTTAATTTGGATTGAGCTAGTAACAAGTTTAGAACCCATTAGAATACCAACTTCTACTTCGTAAGGCAAACATACAACTCGTAGTTTTACACGTTGCACACATAAGGGAGTAATAAATGAATGAGTAGCACCTGGATCAATTAGCAACCTAACAGGTTGATTCAGTATGAAGAAAGTACCTTCAACAACAGCGGTCTCCTCTGAAAGCTCCTCGCACTCAATAGCATAAGCTCGAGCCTAAACTCTAGGAACTGGAGTCTTGCCTCTACTAGCTGGTTTAACCTGATTTTGTCCTGCTTGCCATTTAGGGTAATCCTTGATCTGATGCTGATCACTGCCACACCGCACACATCGTCCTGACTTCTTCCAGTACTAGGCCTCGGTATGCCCCTTTTTGTCACAGTAGGAACAGTTGACAGACTGAGTAACAGGTGAACTACCTGTGGATCCGCGGGTGGAAGAGGCTGATGATGCTTTAGTCGGGCCACGGTTATTAACTGGTCTGTTCTGGCTCTGGCCCTGACTACGACTCTGGCTCTGGAATTTCCTCTGTTGACTTGGAGGCTGGTATGGTTTCTTGTTCGGCTGACTCGAACCGGCTCTATCAAGTTTTCTCTTCTCAACTCGAGAAGCAGCAGCAAAGAGAGCAGAATAGGTATCGAAGTCATGCGAAGCCGACTGGTCCTGAATCTCTGGCCTCAATCCAGTTGTAAATTTCCACATCTTCGCCTCAGGAGTACTGACCATGTATTGAGCATAGCGAGATAGTCGGTCAAAACGAGCCTCGTACTGGGCCACCGTCATGTTACCCTGGTTCAAGTGCATGAATTCCTCAATCCGCCTCTGCCTGGAAACTGCAAGTACATATTTATCCTTGAATGCCTTAACGAAATTACCCCACAAGCGAGGTGTATGATCAGTTTCCTACAGTGCCTCCACAGTGTGCCACCAATGCTCAGCATCCCCGTGCAACAGAAACACAGCAAACTCCACCTTTTCTTCATCAGTATAGTCAAGTGGCCTGAAAATCCTCTCGATCTCAGACAGCCAAGCCTCTGCTTTTTCATCATCAGCTTCCCCGTGGAATTTGGACGGGCGAAAGTCAAGGAACTCCCTCATTCTACTATGTCTCCCATGGTTACCATCATTCCTGTTGTTGTTGTTGTTGGCTTCACGTGCATCTTGGCATTCCATCACTCGCGACACGCGATCCATGGCATTCGCCATCATATTAAACATAGCCATGCCGGGATTAGTTTGATAGGCATCTCCGGTCTCTTGGGGCTCACCGCTCCTATTAGTAGTGCGGGTACTAGGGCCAGCCATCTATAGGCACAGATTACGATGCACAATTTATTGAAATACGATAGGACAAGAATTTAATGCATAAGATATACAACATATAATTTTACATAAACACATAGTTCTAGAAATAGTTAAGACAAGTTAATCACATAAGAACATAGAACATAGAAGGCACAATTAACATTATCACACAATAACATATAGACAAGTCATCCTAATTACCTTAGGGCTCTACCCATGGTCCGAGAGTTAAACCCGGCTTAAGCAATCTAAGCTCTGATACCATTCTTTCTATAAGGTGTCACGCCCCAACCCGGCCTATAAAGGTTAGACTAGGGTGTGATCTAAACATTCAAGTCATGTCTCGTACTCAATCGTTCATGAAAGTTTAACACTTAACGTTTAGCCTAGACTCCATAATTTTTCCAAAAAATCGGCAGCATAACGGCTGTAATTGGGCTCTTTAGTTTGACCTAGTCCTCTAAACGCCTCAAATTTTATTTCCAACTAAGATTACTATTTACCATCAATCAAAACGCCTACTAGTTATCTCGAAGTCTCGTTTGATTAATAACCTAGCATGATACTATGTCTCGTTTGTTTGTTAATCCTCGTTACAAAAGTACGTGTTGATCTTAGCTTAACAATAGGTACCTGTTTAAGATTGGATAGGTTCATTTTACTTAGTCCTTACCTGATATTTCATAATCCTATGATAGATACTAGCCAATAACGATAGCAAAAACGACCATAGTAGTGTCTATCTAGTTATTATCAGTACAAGCCAAAATTAGACCCCAAATTACAACGGGGGTCTTTTACATTACAATAGCAAGCATCATAAGAAATGAAATAGTCTTCAAGCAACATATTGTTCACAAAATGGCCATAGTCACGTAAGGCACATAGAGTAAGCAATCATTCCAAGGAATCATCGTTAGGCACGTCGTCCTTGGGTACCTGTTCTTGGTCTTCTTCACCTGAGATGATAAAAGAGGGTGAGTCCTTATGAACTCAGCGAGGGGGAACGAGAAATAAGTTTTGAAACTCGTTTTCTGGTTCAACTTATGAAAACCCTTTTTGCAAGCATGAATATATCATAAGTAAGTACATAATGTAATGTAAAAGTAAAGGAACACAATTACCCGTCTTTCCTCCCCGAGGTCCTCTAGGAACCAAGCGAGAGTACTTGTACACATAGTGAAAAGGATACGGTGAGCTTTTGCTCTCAGTTTATTTCCAGTATTAGTTGTTGCGGCCGGCTTCAATTCATCCCCTTATCACGGAAAATGGGTGTACTCCGGATGTACCCCGAAATCCTACGACCCAACTCTCCGAGGAAGTCTAGCCCCCAAGCGAGAGAGGGAATTGGACAATAGTAGTCACGGTTGCATCGACAAACCCGATGCAGCCCGGTGTGCGTGAACGCTACCACGCCAGAATGAAAGGTTGCAACCTTGTATGCAATGCACATTTATGACATTTAATATATCACATTTGGAGGACAACAAGGTAGGTTGTCTCCGAGCAGTCATAAGATTGCACATTGACAGTTAAACACGCGAGGCACGATATGACAAGTAAATTCACTTGAAAAGCACATGGAGTTATATGAACATTAAACGGGCAGCCATGTAACGCACGTAAATCAAGTCATATAACTCATTTCAAATTTCACGTATTCAAACAATAAGATTATTCATCATGCAACAACATCTATATGGGACCGGGTGCAAGAAAAGCCTACTTATCAACATGTAATCATCGAAATCATGTTTAGGGCTATGAGGGCAACTACGGGCAGCCTACTAAACACATAATCAAACACAATATCCAAAGGATCAACACTTAGCAAGTTTACCTAGTTACTAGGGTTTCAATTCGTGCTTACCCGTGCGATTAAACCCCAAGTCATCTCGTAATTAAGCTCAAGCCATGCATTGATTAATTCCAACACCCTCAAGCATTCAAAACAGTCCACACAACATCCAAATGCCACAATCCCAAGCATTTAATACAACAAGGGAAGCTACATTAATTTTTCTAAGCATATCAATAGGTGAAACCCTCACTGCAATGGACTGTTTTCTCACAATCATTAAGACAAGCAAAAAATCTCCAATTCCAGTGAACAAGATGTCATTTACTAAGTTAAAACTGGTTCATTCTACAAGGTCAGTGAATCTTCCAAAACCTGCTTCATTTTTCCAGACTTTCCAGATTTGGACACATTTTGATAATTAGTCATTTTGAGGACCTTAGAGTCAAAATTAGCTTTGGCCTATTTCTGCGAAAAGTGTTCCGAACTGGCAAAACTAGTTACCTACCAATTTTCAGGCATTTACAACATCTTTTACCTAGCCAAAATCAACTCGCACCAACAAGATAGAAGGCTGTCACATACACGATTTCATCTATCATCACATTCTAGCCAAGAATCTTGCCATGCATGTTTATAAAAGATCATGAACACACATATATCTCAAGTATAGAAGTAAAGATAGACATTTAAGGCCATGCATGTGGTTTTTTTGAAAGATTTTCAAGAAGTTTTAGCCCTCACCTTAGCAAGACAACAAAGAAGATGCTCAAACTCTTGGTGAAGCACAAAGTTGATCTTTTTCCTTGCTTAGCTGAGAGACAACTTGGGATTTCTCTAATTTCCTAGCTAAGTTACCATGTTCTTAGTAGGTGCATGTGGTTAGAACAAGAAGAAAAGAAATGGAAGCTAGCAAACTCACCTAAGCTGAAATGGAGGTTCAAAGAGCTTGCATGTGTGTTTCTTGCAACCTAGCTTGCTTAGTCGAGCTCCCTAGCTTCTTGCGTGCCTTGATAAACCATGGAGTGATGAAGATAAGCTATGGAGTGTAGAAACTCAGCCAAGGCTGAGAGAGAGAGAGATAAGAATGAGAGGGAGAGAGAAGAATGAGAGGAAATGAGAGAAAATGAAGAAAAAATAAAAGTTTTGCAAAGTTTGAAGCATATGTCGGCCTTGAGCCTTGCAATTTCAGATTTTTGTGTCTTCAAGGAGCATTTTTTGAATCCTTAGCATGGGCAATTGAGAATGGGTCGAGAATGGTGCATTGGGGAGAGTTTTTTTGAGCCATTTTTTTATGCATTGTGTCATTAAATTGTCATAGAATGTTTGAGGAATAAATTTTGAAATTGGATTGCATGCTCAAAGCTCCTAGTGGTTGGCCAAAGATGTGTCCAAATCTGATTTTTTTTTTGTCTTGTTGAGCATTATTTAATTGAGTGTTTGGGATATACAAAGAATAAAGAATAAAGAACAAAGAATGTCTAGCTTTTTGTGAGATTTTGTCTTCTAGTGGGTTGAATTAGCAATTTAATATTAATTAGTGGGATTTGTAGGATTAACTAATGATCTAGTACTTCGTGTAAGATGCCTTCTCGATTAGCGTGAGGGCACGCTTTCCTAGGTTTTGGGCACACACTACGAGGTAAGGCACGAACTACGAGATAAATGCACGTTTCCCAAGTAAATGCACGCAACCCTAAATGAATGTACGTAATTCAATACAAGGCATACAAAACGAAACACAATTCTTAAACCTAGGTCAAGGCATGCAAATCAAGGTTAGGCACACAAAATGAGGTATCGCACGCAAATCGATGTCGGGCCTCACAGGTTGCGCCTATTTTTCGAGCCCAAAATCGTACGTTTTCATCAATTTTGGACACTTATCTTCTTTTGCGCAGTTTTTCCGTCACGGATCGTACGTCGTAAGGAGCAAAAAGCACGACAACCTAATCCATCACATTTCTATTACCGAATCCCACGGCACCTTGGGCCAGACAACTTCACTTCACGAAGAGGCTGGGCCCGCAAACAAAGGGCGTGGGGCTTGTGACCAGGTATCCGTTACTCCGGTGCTCATAACTTTTGATCCGTAAGGAGTTACGCGGTGCACAACATACCGTTGGAAAGCTCTCCAAGAGCTCTACGACGGGGGCAACAAGCTTGGTCGGCTGCGCCTGTTTTCGGAACCAAAAATTGAACGTTTTCATCAGTTTTGAGACACTTTTCTTCTTTTGCGCAGTTTTTTCATCTCGGATGGTACGTCATAAGCCGCGAAAAGGACGACAACCTAATCCATCACATTTCTATTACCGAATCCCACGGCACCTTCGGCAAGACAACTTCACTTCACGTAGAGGCTGGGCCCGCAAACAGAGGGCGTGGGGCTTGTGACCAAGTATCCGTCGCTCCAATGCCCATAACTTTTGATCCGTAAGGAGTTACGCGGCGCACAACATACCATTAGAAAGCTCTCCGAGAGCTCTACGACAGGGGCAGTAAGCTTGCTCGGCTGCGCTTGTTTTCGGAGACCAAAATTGAACGTTTTCATCAGTTTTGGGACACTTTTCTTCTTTTGCGCTGTTTTTCCGTCCCGGATCGTACGTCGTAAGCCGCGAAAAGGACGACAACCTAATCCATCAAATTTTTATTACCGAATCCCACAGCATATTAGGCAAGACAACTTCACTTCACGTAGAGGCTGGGCCCTCAAACCGAAGGCGTGGGGCTCGTGACCAGGTATCCGTCACTCCGGTGCATATAGCTTTTGATCCGTAAAGAGTTACGCGGCCCACAACATACCGTTGGAAAGCTCTCCGAGAGATCTACGACGGGGGTAGCAAGCCTGCTCGGCTGTGCCTATTTTCGGAGCCCAAAATCGAACGTTTTATTTAGTTTCGCTACAATTTTCTTCTTTTCCGCTGCTTTTCAGTCCCAGATCGTACGTCGTGAGCCACAAAAAGGGCGACAACCTAATTTATCACATTTCTATTATCGAATCCCATGGCACCTTGGGCAAGACAACTTCATTTCACGTAGAGGCTGGGCCCGCAAATCGAGGGCGTGGGGCTTGTGACCAGGTATTTGTTGCTCCGGTGCCTATAACTTTTGATCCGCAAGGAGTTACACGGCGCACAGTATACCGTTGGAAAGCTCTGCAAGAGCTCTACGATAGGGGCACCAAGCCTGCTTGGATGCCCCTATTTTCGGAGCCCAAAATAGAATAGGCTTGGTGCCCCCATTTTCGGAGCCGAAAATAGAATGTTTGCATTAGTTTTGAGACACTTTTCTTCTTTTGCTCTGTTTTTTCGACCCGAATCGTACGTTGTGAGACGCGAAAAGGATGACAACCTAATCCATTACATTTCTATTACCGAATCACATGGCATCTTGGGCAAGACAACTTCACTCCACGTAGAGGCTGGGCTCGCAAACAGAGGGCGTGGGGCTTGTGACCAAGTATCCGTCGCTCTGGTGCCCATAACTTTTGATCCGTAAGGAGTTACGCGGCGCACAGCATACCGTTGGAAAGCTCTCCAAGAGCTCTACGACGGGGACACCAAGCCTGCTCAGCTGCGCCTGTTTTTGAGCCCAAAATCAAACATTTTCATATGTTTCGGGACACTTTTCTTCTTTTGCGCT
The DNA here is from genome assembly GCA_037974665.1 of Ehretia macrophylla. Lineage (NCBI taxonomy): Eukaryota > Viridiplantae > Streptophyta > Magnoliopsida > Boraginales > Ehretiaceae > Ehretia > Ehretia macrophylla. Next base: position 60,737,374 of record CM075777.1, read on the forward strand.
GTTTTTCTGACCCGGATCGTATGTCGTGAGCCGTGAAAAGGACGACAACCTAATCCATCACATTTCTATTACCGAATCCCACGGCACCTTGGGCAAGACAACTTCACTTCATGTAAAGGCTGGGCCCGCAAACAGAGGGCGTGGGGCTTGTGACTAGGTATCCGTCGCGACGGTGCTCATAACTTTTGATCCGTAAGGAGTTACGCGGCGCACAGCATACCGTTGGAAAGCTCTCCGAGAGCTCTATGACGGGGGCACCAAGCTTGTTCGGTTGCGCCTATTTTGGAGCCCAAAATCGAACGTTTTCATAAGATTCGCTACACTTTTATTCTTTTGCACTGTTTTTCTATCCCAGATCGTACGTCGTGAGCTGCGAAAAGGACGACAACCTAATCTATCATATTTCTATTATCGAACCCCATGGCACCTTGGGCAAGACAACTTCACTTCATGTAGAGGTTGGGTCCGCAAACATAGGGCGTGGGGCTTGTGACCAGGTATCCGTCGTTCCGGTGCTCATAACTTTTGATCCGTAAGGAGTTACGTGCCGCACAACATACCGTCGGAAAGCTCTCCGAGAGCTTTACGACGGGAGCACCAAACTTGCACGGCTACGCCTGTTTTCTGATCCAAAATCGAACGTTTTCATCAGTTTCGGGGCACTTTTCTTTTTGCGCACAGTTTTTCCATCCAGAATCGTACGTCGTGAACAGTGAAAAGGACGACAACCTAATCTATCAAATTTCTATTACCGAATGCCACGGCACCTTGGGCAAGACAACTTCACTTCACGTAGAGGCAGGGCACGCAAATAGAGGGCGTGGGGCTTGTGACTAGGTATATGTCGCTCCGGTGCCCATAACTTTTGATCCCTAAGGAGTTACGCGGCGCACAACATACCATTGGAAAGCTCTCCGAGAGATCTACGACGGGGGCAGCACGCCTGCTAGGCTGCGCCTGTTTTCAGAGCCCATAATCGAACATTTTCATTAGTTTTGGAACACTTTTCTTCTTTTGTGCTGTTTTTCAGTCCCAGATCGTACGTCGTGAGCTGCGAAAAGGACGACAACCTAATCTATCACATTTTTATTACTGAATCCCACGGCACATTGGGCAAGACAACTTCACTTCACGTAGAGGCTAGGCCCTCAAACCGAGTGTGTGGGGCTTGTGACCAGGTATCCGTCACTCCGGTGCCCATAACTTTGGATCCGTAAGGAGTTACGCGACGCACAACATACCGTTGGAAAGCTCTCCGAGAGCTCTACGACGGAGGCACCAAGCATGCTCGGCTGCGCCTATTTTTTGAGCCCAAAATCAAACATTTTTATCAGTTTTGAGACACTTTTCTTCTTTTGCGCTGTTTTTTCGACCCGGATCGTACGTCGTGAGCCGTGAAAAGGACGACAACCTAATCCATCACATTTTTATTACTGAATCCCACGGCACATTGGGCAAGACAACTTCACTTCACGTAGAGGCTAGGCCCTCAAACCGAGTGTGTGGGGCTTGTGACTAGGTATCCGTCGCTCCGGTGCCCATAACTTTGGATTCGTAAGGAGTTACGCGGCGCACAACATACCGTTGGAAAGCTCTCCGAGAGCTCTACAACGGAGGCACCAAGCATGCTCGGCTGCACCTATTTTTGGAGCCCAAAATCGAACATTTTTATCAGTTTTGGGATACTTTTCTTCTTTTGCTCTGTTTTTCTATCCCGTATCGTACGTCGTGAGCCGTGAAAAGGACGACAACCTAATCCATCACATTTATATTACCGAATCCCACGGCACCTTGCGCAAGACAACTTCACTTCACGTAGAGGCTAGGCTCGCAAGCAGAGGGCATGGGGCTTGTGACCAGGTATTCGTTGCTCCGGTGCCCTTAACTTTTGATCCGTAAGGAGTTACGCGTCGCACATCATACCATTGGAAAGCTCTCTACGAGCTCTACGACGAGGGTACCTAGCCTGCTCGGCTATGCCTGTTTTCGGAGCCCAAAATTGAACATTTTCATCAGTTTCGGGATACTTATCATCTTTTGCATAGTTTTTCCATCCCAGATCGTACGTCGTGAGCCATGAAAAGGACGACAACTTAATCCATTATATTTATATTACCGAATCTTATGGCACCTTGGGCAAGACACATTCACTTCACATAGAGGCTGGGCCTGCAAACAGAGGGCATGGGGCTTGTGACCAGGTATCCGTCGCTCCAGTGCCCATAACTTTTGATCCGTAAAGAGTTACGCGGCACACAACATATCGTTGCAAAGCTCTCTGAGAGCTCTACGATGAGGGCACCTAGCCTGCGCTGTTGCGCCTGTTTTCGGAGCCCAAAATCGAACATTTTTAAAATATTTGGGACACTTTTCTTCTTTTACGCTATTTTTTCGTCTCGGATCATACGTCGTGAGCCACGAAAAGGACAACATCCTATTCCATCACATTTCTATTACCGAATCACACGGTACTTTGGGAAAGACAACTTCACTTCACGTAGAGGTTAGGCCTGCAAACAGAGGGCGTGGGGCTTGTGACTAGGTATCCGTCGCTTCGGTGCCCATAACTTTTGCTCCGTAAGGAGTTACGCAGTGCACAGCATACCGTTGGAAAGTACTCTGAGAGCTCTACGATTGGGGCACCTAGCTTGCTCGGTTGCGCCTGTTTTCAGAGCCTAAAATTTAACATTTTCATAAGTTTTGGGACATTTTTCTTCTTTTCCGTTGTTTTTTCGTCCCGAATCGTACATTGTGAGTTGCGAAAAGGACGACAACCCAGTCCATCACATTTATATTACCGAATCATACGACACCTTAGGCAAGACAACTTCACTTCACGTAGAGGCTGGGCCCACAAATAGAGGGCGTTGGGCTTGTGACCAGGTATCCTTCGTAGAGCTCTCGGAGAGCTTTCTAACGGTATGCTGTGCGCCGCGTAACTCCTTACGGATCAAAAGTTAAGGGTTTAGGGTTTAAGGTTTAGGGTTTAGGGTTCAGGGTTCAGGGTTTAGGATTTAGGGTTTAGGGATTAGGGTTTAGGGTTTAGGGTTAAGGGTTTAGGGTTCAGGGTTCAAGGTTAAGGGTTCAGGGTTCAGGGTTTTTTTTTTAAAGAGGGGGTGACCCTCAGAAATTTATTAAACTTGAAAACAATGTACAAGAGCTAGAGGGGGACCTGAACCTGACCTCTAGAAGGGGATGGAGGACAAAGACCAAAACCATCCCCTTAATGAAACTAAGAGAAAGGACAAACCCCCTTCTCATAACAAAACACCTTACAACAGGAAAAAAAGAAGAAATACAAAAAAACAAGGCCCACACCAAGCCCAAAGCTCAAACAACTCACAAGGCTGCAACTTCGTCTCTTACAAACCAAAAACTGACACCAAAGCCATCTCCATTCCATTGAACCAAACAAAGCAACAAGAAAAGCAAGAATTTCCAAAAAAGCACAAAGAAAATGAAAGGAAAGAGCCACAAAACTGCATGCACGAAAACCACCACTCTTTTCCGCTCCGTACAAGCTAGCAATCCTTTTCCTTTGCAAGATCAACACGAAGACAGGAAACAGTTTAAGCAACAACATGAAAAGAGGATCAGCACCCCCGAAAACTCGGTAGGCCCAGCCTATCAACACGAACAATCCCTCGAAGTAAACTGTGATGCAGAAAGTCATTAACATAGTGCAATCCGTCCGACCTCAAACCTTGCCCTGCCAGATAATCTGCTGCCTGGTTCCCTTCCCTGAAAATATGACTAACGTTGCATAAAGTGTACCTAGCAAAACACGAGCCCTCTCAAGATCATACGCCAAAACCCAGGAACCACGCCCCTTGAGCATCCATCTCAACCCAAACTTCCTCCAAACCGTACTGCACACAGATAGAAAGACCATGAAGGAGCGCAAGCAACTCAGCCTGGATCACAGGAATATCCCCATACCCTTCGAAGAAGGCCACAAGCATATTACCATGAAAGTCCTGAATAATCCCTCCTCCACCTGCCCAATTCCCTTCACTACTACCATCCACATTAAGCTTAAACTTACCCTCTTGGGGTCTTAGCCAAACCACCATCCTAGGTAAGGGACTCTGCCTCCTCTGAACCTGACACTGAAAGAGATGAGCCAAGACAGAATCCCCCTTCCAGTGCTATGACTTAATCAAACCTGCAAGAGAAAGTTGCCACAACAAATTCCTAACACGACAGATAATCCTATCAAAGAAAAAACCCATATTCTTGTGCTTTGAATCATTTATCTCAATCCAAGCAAACCACAGGATAAAAATAGGGATCAAAATACGCACATGCCCTCTGTACACATAATCACCAGAGTAGAACCAGGCACTCAACCACACAAACACATTATCCGAATCAGGTAATCGAACCCCAAAAATCTGTGCAAAGTGCAGCCAGATAGCTGAAATCCTTCTCTCATTCATGAAGACATGAGACAGAGACTCCACCTGACTGTAACACTGACACCTAGAAGCAAAAAATAACCCCTTACGCTGTAAACGCACATCCACATGCAACCAATCGTGCAACAACCTCATCATGAAAAAAGACATTTTAAGAGGAATAGAAGAATACCATATTTCACGAAACGATCGCCGACTCTGTGCCTTCTTCCTCACAAGATTCCAAGCACTATACATCGTGAAACCTCCATGCGACGTCAGGTCCCAATATGGTTCATCCTAGGCATACAACCTCAAAGGAACTTTAACTAACTCCGTCACCACAAAAGAGGGAAGAACCGCCTCTAACTTCATCAAGTCCCACTCACCATTGATCACAAAATCTTCCACTCGCGCAAAAGAAAGAAAACCATCAGACTTGAAAGAAGTCAAAGGGCGGTCTCCCCACCACACATCATGCCAAAAAAATACCTTTCCAAACCCAATCTTCCAATGTAAAAACTTCTTTCCCCGATCCCTTGCCTCTCTGATCCTCCTCCAAATACTGGAATCATGCGGTTGAACATTAACAGAAAAAGGGTGCCTTCCTTGACAATACTTCGCCCTCATAAACTCTGCCCACAAACTGTCAGAGGTCCTAAATCTCCACCACAACTTAATCTCCTGAGCATCCCCAAGATCATGCAAATCTCGAACCCCAAGTCCTCCATCACTCTCCGGGAAACAAAGAGACCCCCACGGAGCCCAATGAATACTCCTGTGATCCCCAATATCTCCCCAGATGAACCTGTTAAACAGTCTCTCAATACGCTCAATGACCCCCACCGGAGCCCGTTGCACCTGCATGAGATAGAGAGGCATAGAAGTAAGCACACTCCGAAGCAACACAATTCTCGCACTTGGCGAGAAGACTCTTGACTGCCAACCTGTAATTCTGGAAAAAAATTTCCGAATCAAATCATCAAACAAGACCACCTTCTTCGGCCCCTTATACAACGGAACATCCAGGTACCTAGTCAGCAGACTTTGCCTAGTAAATCCTGTAGTCCTTTCCACAATCCTCACCCTGGCCCGCGGTGAGGATTCCGGAAGAATGAAACCACTCTTAGCCTTATTCACCTTTTGACCTGAAAGAGACTCATACTCTGCCAAAAAACCCATAATCCTGTTCAAAGAAGATTTACAACCATTTGCAAAAATAACAATATCATCTGCAAAGGCGAGGTGGGACACCAAAAAAAAACTCCTAGCAAATATTGCATGGAAGGAAACTGCACAAACATTCTATTCAGACCTCTAAACAAATACTCAGCAGCCAGAATAAAGAGCAGAGGTGAAATGGGATTCCCCTACCGGAGACCCTTTTTCGACTGGAAATAACCTATGGAGCAACCATTAAGTAAAACAGAAAACCAGCAATTGGAGACACATTTTCGAATAATAGAAACCCAGCAGTCACTAAACCCAAAGCATTCCAACACTTTGCAAATAAAACCCCAATCCATCGTGTCATACGCTTTCATCATATCTAGTTTAAGCAGAATATTTGACCCACGAATAGCAGAATTCAAAGAATGTACTAATTCCTGAGCCAAAAGAATATTATCCCCAATCAATCTGCCCCTAATTAATCCACTCTGATTCTCAGAAATAAGCTTAGGCAACAAAACACACAACCTCGTAGCCAAAATCTTTGTAATAATCTTATTAAAAGTAGTGGAAAGACTAATTGGCCTGAAATCATTCCACATACCTGGATTATATTTCTTCAGAATCAAAACCAAAGTCGTAGAGGTGACTCCCCTAGGGAGCTTTGCTCCCTCCAAAAAGGCACTCACAACTCCCCTGAGATCCTTCTTAATAACATCCCAATACACCTAAAAAAACTTCGACGAGAATCCATCCGGCCCCGCCACAGAATATGGGTCAATACTGAACACAGTATCCTGCAACTCCTCCAAAGTTGGCACTGTAAGCAAAGCATCGCTCTCTGCACCCGAAAGGATAGAGGGGATCAAAGTCCAATCACCTCCCTCCACCTCACACTACTCACCCTGGAGAAGCTTTGCAAAGTACTCAACTGCCGAGTTCTTTATCTCCGTCTGATCCTAAAGGGTAACAACTTCCTGGTCCCTTGACACCTTTATCTCCCAAACTGTGCTTCTCATGTGCTTCGTCTTCAACAAAAGCTGAAAGAATTAAGTGTTCCTCTCACCTTCCACCAACCACCTGCAACCCACTTTCTGTTGCCAGAACTGCTCCTCAATAGCTAATAATCTGACCAACTTGGCTCGAGCTTCATTCAAGGCCATCCTATCCCCAGGCACAGATGATGTCTGACACTGAACCTCTAGTTGCTCTGCCTCTCTGCTCTGCCTCTCTGACATTCTGAAACACATCTCCAAAAACATTTCGGTTCCACCACTTGAGAGCACTCTTTACACGTTGTTGCTTAAACCAAAACCTGTCAATACCTTGAGCCTGCAATGGAGAATTCCATCTAGCCTGCACAAAATCAAGAAAATTATGATGATTAGTCCAAGCATTTAAAAAACAAAATGAGGAAGGCCCTCTATCAACTGAAAGAAAAAGAGACATAAAAAGAGGACAGTGATCAGATCCTTCTCTAGCCAGGTGCTTAATTCTGGTGACAGTAAATGTATCTGGCCAACCATGGTTGATGCAAACACGATCCAGCCACTGAAACAAAGTTCCATTAGTCCAGGGGAACTCATTACCTTTATATCCTACATCAATTAAACCACAATCCAGCAAACAATTACCGAATTCCTCCATCGAAATAGCATTCGGCGTCGCACCAACCATCCACGGACTCTCAACAACCCTAGATATCAAAGCCATTTCCTCCCAAAGTGCCCTCCTCTCAGTCAACAAGTTTTTAGCATAAATAAATGTAGCAAACATGGGCTCTCTGAGCTAGTGAATAGTAATGCACACCGTAAGAGCCTAAGCATGGTCCCTCATAATGTCAACCTATATGTCTTCATCCCAAAAAAACCGCACTTTATTTGAACAATTTTGAGCAAACCTGGAATCAAAACCCAAAGTTCGCGAATAAAAAGAAATCTGATCCGTAGAGACCATAGGTTCTAAGATCGCAACAAACTTTAACCTGTACATTTTAATCAACTTCTTCAACCTACGCAAACCCACAGTTCGCACCACTCCCCTAATATTCCATACAAGTCCACTAATCATCAGAAAAATGGGAAGAATCGCCCGTGTTACCTTTTTCCACAATGGACTTACTTCGCGTGATATGCGGAGAACCCAACTGCTGCTTTTTCTTTTTTGATGACCTCTTGCTCTGTCGAACGGCCTCCAACTTGTCCGATGAGTTACTTCTTGAAAGCTCATTTGGATGCACCTCCAAAGCATCCCCTAAACCTAAGATATGCCCTTGAGTATGCACGAACCTGAAATCACAATTAGAGCTTGACAAAGACAGATCCGTGTTAATGATGCATAAAGGAAGTTCACCAATCCCCGCTGACACCACATTTTCGCCCCCACGTATCTCCCTCTCTAAACTAGCTCCAGTACCATCACCCAACCCATCGGCTCCAAACGTACCCCTCTCAACACTGTCTTTCTTATTCCCCTCACTGTCTGTTTCCCCCTCTCCATCTCCTACTGTCTCCTCTTCCCTAATGACAAGTTCGCGGCCCCCCACCTCACGACCGACCCTTTCCTCATCCTCTTCCATACTCTCCTCATCACTCTCAATAATATCCTCACTCCCATTCCCATTAACAACCTTCTCCCTCCCAGAACTACTACCAGCACTATCACTCAGCCCTTTGCCCAGACCACTAGAGCCCCCCTCTAAGCTACCCCCCACCCCGTGGGACTGTTGGGGAGACTCCTCAATAGAGTACACATGCGAAGGATCCTCACTAGAAGAAATCCTGGTGGATTCTGAGCTCAAATCAACAAGATCGTCATTACTCAGAATCTCACCAAAAGTAACCCTCTTCACCTCTTTTTTTTTTTGTCTGCTCATTTTTCCTCTCCTCAATATTTTTCTCTTCTTCTCGAGGCTCACGCATTATCTCTCTCACTCTATGTTGAACCGCACATACTGTCTCTCTATCTTCCTGTTTTTGCCTTTCTTCTTCTTTTTCTAAATCTACTCTTTCTTTTTCTCGTTCCTCTCTCAATCTCTTTTTTTCTCTCTCAAGTTTTTTTACAAACTCTTCTCTAGCTCTTTCTTTCTCTTTCTCAAACGCCTCTAATTTTCTCTCACTATTTTTCTCATCTCCACTCATTGAGCTCTCTCCTTTCTCAAAATTCAATTTATCAAAAGAATTCTTAACTGGGACTATGGTACCTATATCATTTTGTGAAGCCTTAGTTGCATATTATTTTTCACCCATTTTATTTTTCCTGCCACGAACAGAAGTGAACCCATCCTTATCAACAGTCTTACCCTTATTCTGACCCGATGAAGGAGGGGGTAGTAGTGGTTTAGGATCATTTCCCCCCGACCCCGATCCCCCACTAGGCGGTTTCCTATGAAACATTTCCCTTCTTCTTTTCTCCATAGCCATTTTACACTCTTTTTTCTGAAGTGGTAACCAAACAAAATTCCTCCTCATGCCCCAAATGCTTACACCGAGTGCAGTAAGGAGGCATCTCCTCAAACATAACCTCCTGCCAATACCCCCCAACACTCACACCATCCTCATTTTTATAACTAACAAAGATCTCATACGGAGGGGTTTTCAAACAGTCAAATTCAATTTGTATCCTAGCTTGAGATGGACGTGTCCCCTAGAAGTCGACTCATCCATTTGAATTGGAGTTCCAAGAGTTCTAGCAAGCCCCATTAGTATAGATTTTTCAAACAAGTGAGCACATAAATTCGGAAATGAAACCCAAACAGAAACAATAGAAGACTATTTTCAGGAGAAAAATCCAAACTCCATTTGAAAGGATGCATTTTCCGACCATCAAAAAACCATTTAGTCTTAGTCCAAATCCCTTTAAAATCATCCTCATTCGTTAACTTAATCAAAATATGTTTGTAATCTAACCACAACAGTTGGTAATCACCAACAAGACCAAGCCTTGAAAAATGGAAGCGAATTCTAGCAATTAAAGGCATACTATTGAATTTTCCAACGATGGAATATTTAAACAGCTCAAGCAAAACATCCAATTCTGACAAACGGATACCAAAAGCAGGCTTATTCATGAACATTTTAGGACCACGCGAGATAGGAATTAATGGAGTTTTTCTGAATTAATGACTGAGGAAAAGCTCTTACCCCAAGCACGTGGAGATGAAGGCTGGACGACTTGAGGCAGATCTAAAAGTTGCAATGGCAGCACAACGGCTGGTATGACCAATTTTGACGATGACGAGGGCTGGAAACCAAAAGGCGCAGTTGAGGCTGACTGTTGCGCCTGGAAGGGCACGGCAGCAGGCCCCTACCGCGCCTGAAGGGGCACTGCAAAGCCCCGTCGAGCCTCGTATGGCATTACAGTAGGGCCCTGCAACGCCTCGCATGGCGCAACAGTCAGTGACTGCTACGCCGTGTGGTTCTTGGGTGCAGCAGCGAGAGGATGCTGCAACCTATCAACCTACGCATCAGCATGAGACTGATGCGCAGGTGGCGCAGCACCACTTTGGTGTTGTGCCGAGGCTTGAAGCAGTGCAGTAGCGTGAGGCTACTGCGCTTAAGTGAACGCCGACGCAGCAGTAGGGAGTTGCTGCATCGTGGAAGAAGGCTGGCCTTCCAGGCCATCCACTAGCGACATGCAATCACTTGATGGCAGGTCTGGCGCCGCCATGCTTGAAGATGAATGGTTTTGGATTGAGTGAGGGAGCCGCCAGAGAGAGAAAGCTGGGAGGGTTTTTTGGTTTTTGTTGGAAAATTCAATAGTATGCCTTTAATTGCTAGAATTCGCTTCCATTTTTCAAGGCTTGGTCTTGTTGGTGATTACCAACTGTTGTGGTTAGATTACAAACATATTTTGATTAAGTTAATGAATGAGGATGATTTTAAAAGTATTTGGAATAAGACTGAATGGTTTTTTGATGGTCGGAAAATGCGTCCTTTCAAATGGAGTTTGGATTTTTCTCCTGAAAAAGAGTCTTCTATTGTTCCTGTTTGGGTTTCATTTTCGAATTTACGTGCTCACTTGTTTGAAAAATCTGTACTAATGGGGCTTGCTAGAACTCTTGGAACTCCAATTCAAATGGATAAGTCGACTTCTAGGGGGATACATCCGTCTCAAGCTAGGATACAAATTGAATTTGACTGTTTGAAAATCCCTCCGTCTGAGATCTTTCTTAGTTATAAAAATGAGGATGGTGTGAGTGTTGGGGGTTATTGGCAGGAGGTTATGTTTCAGGAGATACCTCCTTACTGCACTCGGTGTAAGCATTTGGGGCATGAGGAGGAATTTTGTTTGGTTACCACTTCAGAAAAAGAGCGTAGAATGGCTATGGAGAAAAGAAGAAGGGAAATGTTTCATAAGAAACCGCCTAGTAGGGGATCAAGGTCAGGGGAAATGATCCTAAACCACCACCACCCCCTCCTTCATCGGGTCAGAATAAGGGTAAGGTTGTTGATAAGGATGGGTTCACTTCTGTTCGTGGCAGGAAAATAAAATGGGCAAAAAGCAATATGCAACTAAGGCTTCACAAAATGATATAGGTACCACAGTCCCAGTTAAGAATTCTTTTGATAAATTGAATTTTGAGAAAAGAGAGAGCTCAGTGAGTGGATATGAGAAAAATAGTGAGAGAAAATTAGAGGCGTTTGAGAAAGAGAAAGAAAGAGCTAGAGAAGAGTTTGTAAAAAAACTTGAGAGAGAAAAAAAGAGATTGAGAGAGGAGCGAGAAAAAGAAAGAGTAGATTTAGAAAAAGAAGAAGAAAGGCAAAAACAGGAAGATAGAGAGACAGTATGTGCGGTTCAACATAGAGTGAGAGAGATAATGCGTGAGCCTCGAGAAGAAGAGAAAAATATTGAGGAGAGGAAAAATGAGCAGACAAAAAAAAAAAAAGAGGTGAAGAGGGTTACTTTTGGTGAGATTCTGAGTAATGACGATCTTGTTGATTTGAGCTCAGAATCCACCAGGATTTCTTCTAGTGAGGATCCTTCGCATGTGTACTCTATTGAGGAGTCTCCCCAACAATCCCACGGGGTGGGGGGTAGCTTAGAGGGGGGCTCTAGTGGTCTGGGCAAAGGGTTGAGTAATAGTGCTGGTAGTAGTTCTGGGAGGAAGAAGGTTGTTAATGGGAGTGGGAGTGAGGATATTATTGAGAGTGATGAGGAGTGTGAGGAAGAGGATGAGGAAGGGGTCGGTCGTGAGGTGGGGGGCCGCGAGCTTGTCATTAGGGAAGAAGAGATAGTAGGAGATGGAGAGGGGGAAACAGAGAGTGAGAGGAATGAGGAAGACAGTGTTGAGAGGGGTACGTTTGGAGCCGATGGGTTGGGTGATGGTACTGGAGCTACGTTAGAGAGAGAGATACGTGGGGGCGAAAAAGTGGTGTCAACGGGGATTGGTGAACTTCCTTTATGCATCATTAACACGGATCTGTCTTTGTCAAGCTCTAATTCTGATTCCAGGTTCGTGCATACTCAAGGGCATATCTCAGGTTTGGGGAATGCTTTGGAGGTGCATCCAAAGGAGCTTTCCAGAAGTAACTCATCGGACAAGTTGCAGGGCGTTGGGCAGAGCAAGTGGTCATCAAAAATGAAAAAAAGCAGCAGTTGGGTTCTCCGCGTATCACACGAAGTAAGTCCATTGTGGAAAAAGGTAACACAGGCGATTCTTCCCATTTTTTTGATGATTAGTGGACTTGTATGGAATATTAGGGGAGTGGCGCGAACTGTGGGTTTGCATAGGTTAAAGAAGTTGATTAAAATGTACAGGTTAACGTTTGTTGTGATCTCAGAACCTATGGTCTCTGCAGATCAGATTTCTTTTTATTCGCGATGTCACGCCCCAACCCTGCCTATAAAGGTTAGACTAGGGTGTGATCTAAACATTCAAGTCATATCTCGCACTTGACCGTTCAAGAGGGTTTAACACTTAACATTTTAGCCTAAACTCCACAATTTTCCAGAAAACCGGCAGCATAACGGCTGTAATTGGGCTCTTTAGTTTGACCTAATTTTCTAAATGCCTCAAATTTCCGATCTCAATTTCATTTCCAACTAAGATTACTATTTACCATCAATTGAAACGCCTACTAGTTATCTCGAAGTTTCGTTGATTAATAACCTAGCATAATACTATGTCTCGTTTGTTTGTTAATCCTCGTTACAAAAGTACCTGTTGATCTTAGCTTAACAATGAGTACCTGCTTAAGATTGGATAGGTTCATTTTACTTAATCCTTACCTGATACTTCATAATCCTATGATAGGTACTAGCCAATAACGATAGCAAAAATGACCATAGTAGTGTTTATCTAGTTATTATAAATACAAGCCAAAATTAGATCCCAAATTACAACGGGATTCATATACAATACAACAACAAGCAACATAAGAAATAGTCTTTGAGCAACACATTGTTCACAAAATGGTCATAGTCAAGTAAGGCATGTAGGGCAGGAAATCATTCCAAATAGTCATCAATGGACACGTTATCCTCGGGTGCCTGTTCCTGATCTTCTTCACCTGTGATGATAAAAGAGGGTGAGTCCTTATGAACTCAGCGAGGGGGAACGAGAAATACGTTTTAAAACTCCTTTTTCGGTTCAACTTATGAAAACCCTTTTTGCAAGAATGACATATATCACATGTAAGTTCATAATGTAATATAAAAGTAAAAGAATACAATTACCCGTCTTTCCTCCCCGAGGTCCTCTAGGAACCAAGCGAGGGTACTTATACACATAGTGAAAAGGATACTGTGAGCTTTTGCTCTTGGTTCATTTCCAGTATCAGTTGTTGCGGCCGACTTCAAATCATCCAATTATCATGCCAAATGGGTGTACTCCGGATGTACCCCGAAATCCTACGACCCAACTCTCCGAGGAAGTCTAGCCCCCAAGCGAGAGAGGGAATTGGACAATGGTAGTCATGGTTGTACCGGCAAGCCCGATGACGCCCGGTGTGCGTGAACGCTACCATGCCAGAATGAAAGGTTGCAACCTTGTATGCAATACACATTTATGACATTTAATATATCACATTTGGAGGTCAACAAAGTAGGTTGCCTCCGAGCAGTCATAAGATTGCACATTGACAGTTAAACACGCGAGGCACGATATGACAAGTAAATTCACTTGAAAAGCACATGGAGTTATATGAATATTAAACAGGCAGCCATGTAATGCATGTAAATCAAGTCATATAACTCACTTCGAAGTTCACGTAATCAAATAACAAGATTATTCAACATGCAACGACATTTACGTGGGTCCGGGTGCGAGATAGGCCTATTTATCAACATGTAATTATCGAAATCATATTTAGGGCTACAAGGGAAACTACGGGTAGCCTACTAAACACATAATCAAACACAATATCTAAAGGATCAACACTTAGCAAGTTTACCTAGTGACTAGGGTTTCAATTCGTGCTTACCCGTGCGATTAAGCCCCAAGTCATCTTGCAATTAATTTCAAGCCATATATTAATTAAATTAAACACCCTTAAGCACTCAAAACACTCCACACAACATCCAAATGCCACAATCTCAAGCATTTAATACAACAAGAGAACTACAATAATTTTTCTAAGCATGTCACTAAGGGAAACCCTCAGTTCAATGGACTGTCTTCTCACAATCATTAAGACAAGTAAACAATCTCCAATTCCAGTGAACAAGATGTCAAATTAAAGCTTAAGGAGTGAACTAAATTTGGAAACAAACCTCGCATCATTTGGAGTTCGGGTTCAAGAGTTATAGCCAAAACAGTGAGACTACACAAAACTGTCCAGATTTACACACATTTCAATACTTGTCGTTTTTGAGGGCCTTAGGGTCAGATTTAGCCTTAATCCATTTCCTACAAAAATGTTCAGAACTGAAAAATATAGCAGTACACCAAATTTCATGCATTTTGGATATCATTTAATAAGTCAAAACTGGTTCGTTCTACAAGGTCAGTGAATCTGCCAAAACCTGCTTCATTTTTCCAGACTTTCCAGATTTGGACACATTTTAATGAATTTCCATTTTGAGGACCCTAGAATCAAAATTAGCTTTGACCTATTTCTACAAAAAATGTTCAGAACTGGTAAAACTAGTTACCTACCAAATTTCACGCATTTTCAACATCATTTACCTAGCCAAAATCACCTTGCACCAACAAGACAGAAAGCTGTCACATACCCGGTTTCATCTATCATCACATTCTAGCCAAGAATCTTGCCATGCATGTTTATAAAAGCTCATAAACACACATATATCTCAAGTACAGAAGTAAAGATAGACATTTAAGGGCATGCATGTGGTTTTTTGAAAGATTTTCAAGAAGTTTTAGCCCTCACCTTAGCAAGACAACAAAGAAGATGCTTAAACTCTTGGTGAAGCACAAAGTTGATCTTTTTCCTTGCTTAGCCGAGACACCACTCGATTTTCTCAAATTTCCTAGCTTAGTAACCAAGTTCTTAGTAGGTGCATGTGGTTAGAACAAGAAGAAAATAAATGGAAGCTAGCAAACTCACCTAAACCGAAATGGAAGTGCTAAAGGCTTGCATGTGCATTTCTTTGCTCCTAGCTTTGCTTGGTCGAGTTCCTTGGTTGCTTGGAAGTCTTGAAGAGCCTTAGGATGAAGAACTTAGCTATGGAGTCTACAATATTCAGCTAGGGCTGAGAGAGAGAGAAGAATGAGAGGAAATGAGAGAAATGAAAGAAAAATAAAAGCTTTGTTGGGCAAAGGAGCTTGTGTCGGCCTTGGGCTTATAAATTTCAGACTTTTGTGTCTTCAAGAAGCATTTTGAATTATCTAGTATGGGCATGGAGCTTGTGTTGAAATGGTGGAGCTTTGGGGAGGGTTTTGAGCTAATTTTTTTATGCATTTGTGTCATAGAATTATCATAGGATGTCTAGGAATTAATTTGAATTATGCAAGCAAGCACAAATGCTCACAAGGTGGTCGGCCAAGGCATTGCAAGAATCTGAATTTTAGTCATCTTTTGAGCATTAATTAATTGTGTTTTTGGAAAGTGCAAAAGAATAAGGAATAAAAAATAAGAATGTCTAGCTTTTGGTACAATTTCGTCTTCTAGTGGGTTGAATTAGTAATTTAATATTAGTTAGTGGGATTTGTAGGATTAACTATTGATCTAGTGCTTCGTGTAAGATGCTTTCTTGATTAGCGTGAGGGCATGCTTTCCAAGGTTTAGGGCACGCACTACGAGGTAAGGCACGAACTACGAGACGAATGCATGTTTCCCAAGTAAATGCATGCAACCCTAAATGTATGCACGTAATTCAATGCAAGGCACACAAAATGAAACACGACTCTTAAACCTAGGTCAAGGCATGCAAATCTAGGTTAGGCACACAAAACGAGGTATCACATGCAAATCGAGGTCGGGCCTTACACGCGAACTTTGGGTTTTGATTCCAGGTTTGCTCAAAATTGTTCAAATAAAGTGTGGTTTTTTTGGGATGAAGACATACAGGTTGACATTCTGAGGGACCATGCTCAAGCTCTTACGGTGTGCATTACTGTTCATTGGCTCAGAGATCCCATGTTTGCTACTTTTGTTTATGCTAAAAACTTGTTGACTGAGAGGAGGGCACTTTGGGAGGAAATGGCTTTGATATATAGGGTTGTTGAGGGTCCGTGGATGGTTGGTGGTGACTTTAACGCCATCTTGGTAGCGTTTGAAAGGTGTAATGGTGCGACACCGAATGCTCTTTCGATGGAGGAATTCGGCAATTGTTTGCTGGATTGTGGTTTAATTGATGCAGGATATGAAGGCAATGAGTTCACCTGGACTAATGGAACTTTGTTTCAGCTGCTGGATCGTGTTTGCATCTGTGAGGCCCGACCCCGAATAACGTGTGTTACTTTGATTTGCGTGCCATAGACCAAGAATGATATGACTAACCTTGGATTGTGTGCCCTAATCCTCGATATAAGTGCGATACCTAGATAAACGCGCCATGACCTTGTTTTATATACGAGACCTCGATTGCGTGTCTCTTCGTTTTGTGTGCATTAACCTCGAACTGTGTGCTTTAACCTAGGTTTAAGAGTCGTACCTCGATTTACGTGCATTGCATTGAAATACGTGCCTTGTATTGGTTTACGTACATTTACCTAGGGTTGTACGCATTTGCATTGAAATCCGTGCATTTATCTTGAAGTATGTGTCTTACCTCGTAGTTCGTGTCTATCCCGTGATTCGTGCCCCGTATTGATTTCGGTGTGCGCCTCGTAGTGCGTACCTTAAACCTCGAACTGTGTGCCTACACACTAACCAATAAAGAATCCTACACAATCCACTAACCAATATTATATTCCTAATTCAAATATCTACAAAACCCACTAACTATAAAATATTCTATTCTACCCAACATTCTCTTACACATGTCATAACTTTTGTCTTATCCTAGACACTTTAAACTAAACCTATGCACTTCTCTCTCTCTTCTCACATGCCTAAACACTATTTTAATGCAACCAATTCAGATTTGTAGCATACTACACGTTTTTTTGACACTACATGCACAATTCAAAGTCAAACAAGACCATACATGCATATAAGTGTTCATTTTATATACTAAAGCATTCCTAAACCCTGGACCACCTTTCTGCTAACTCCCAAGCACTCCTCTTGCACTCCTAATCCACCTAAGCACCCTTATATTATAGTATATTCAAGACAAGGCAGAATTCTGCCCACAACAACAAGCACCACACGATTAAACCTAGTCAAACCCCTAGACAAGCTCTTACACACACTCTAACCCCAATGCCCCTTTTTCCTAAGCCCTAAACTACCCCATGATTATTCCCCTACACCTCACACACTCCCAAGAAGCATATGTTTCAGATTTTAAGTCCCAAGAACCGTTTCAAACAAGGCTAATTCAGCCAAGGCCATACAATCAAAACTAGACAACAATAAATCACTAGTTTCATTCTCTTTTGTTGTCTTCTCTCTCTTAGCCTTAGCTCTCAAAATATCTCTCTCTCCACGATTTCTCACTGCCTTTTGCACTTAAGAGGCTGACTAAACCATTTTGCCAAGGTAGAAGGCCTCCAAGACTCGAGCAAGCAAGCTACTACACGACACAAACTCATCTAGGGCTATCCACGGCTTAGGTAAGGTTTCCTTGTTTCCTTTTATGTTCCTTTCTATTTCTCTTGGATATAAGCTCATACATGTCTTCCATAGTCATTAGCAAAGCCAAGATTAAGGTAGAGGCAAGGAAAGGCACGCTCAAAGCAAGAACCAAGCACTTAGGGCACACCGAGCCATTTTCACAAGCATTTGTGCATCTTCTTGTTGTTTTGCTAAGGTGAGGGTTAAAACCTTTTGAAAACTCTTCAAAATTCACATGCATGCTCATAAATGTGTGTATTTGCCTCTGTACTTGAGCTATATGGTCGTTCATAAGCTTAAACAACCATGCATGGCAAGATCTTGGCTTGAAAATGATGCTAGGTGAAGTCAAAATTGTTGACAGCTCTCTGACCAGTCTGTTCGAGGTAAGTTCAGCTAGGCAACTGATGCTGAAAATAATTTAAAATTGGTAGATGACTATTTTGGACAGTTTGGAACATTTTTCCCAGAAATAGGCCGAAGCTAATTTTGACTCTAAGGTCCTCAAAATGGCAAATCCTTAAAATGTGACCAAATCTGGAAATCTGGAAAAATGAAGCAGGTTTTGGCAGATGCACTGACTTTGTAGAACGAACCAGATTTGACTTAGTTAATGATGTCAAAAATGTATGAAAATTGATGTGTTGCTAAAATTTTCAGTTCTGGACAATTTTGTCAGAAATGGACCAAGGCTAAAAGTGACCCTAAGGACCTCAAAAACGTCAAATTCTGAAAAGTGTGCAAATCTGGACAGTTTTGTCCTATTCCACTGTTTCGGCTATATCTAACGATCCCGAACTCCAATTGATGCAAGGTTTGTTTCTGATTTTAGTTAACCTCTTAAGCTTTAATTTGAAATCTTATTCACTGAATTTGGAGATTGTTTTCTTATCCGATTGATTGTGATAATACAGCCTATTGCAGTAAGAGTTTCACTTAATGTTGTGCTTAGAAAAATTGTTGTGACTCCTCTTGTTGAGTAAAATGCTTGGGATTGTAGCTACGGGATGTTGTGTGGACTGTTTTGAATGTTTGAGGATGTTGAATTAAATGATGCATGGTTTGAGATTGACCTTGAGTTGGGTTGAGGCTCAAATTGCACGAATACACATGAAATGGAAACCCTAATGAAATTAAATAATGAATAATCTTATCACTTGATCACATGGGCTTCTTAATGAGTTATATGGCCTATTTTACATGTGTTACATGGCTGCCCGTTTAATTTTCATATAACTCTATATGCCTTTCAAGTGAAATTTCATGTCTTATCATGCCCTGCTTGTTTACCTGTCAATGTGCAATCTTATGACTGTCCGGAGGCAACCTACTTTGTTGTCCTCCTACTGTGATATATTTCCTGTCTTATCGTGCCCTGCTTGTTTATCTGTCAATGTGCAATCTTATGACTGTCCGGAGGTAACCTACTTTGTTGTCCTCCTACTGTGATATATTACCTGTCATGAATGTGCATTGCATACAAGGTTGCAACCTTTCCTGTTGGCATGGTAGCGATTGTCACGCCCCAACCCGGCCTATAAAGGTTAGACTAGGGTGTGATCTTAGACATTCAAGTCCATTTCATATTCTTAATCATTCTAGGAGGTTTAACACTTAACGTTTTATTCTAGACTTCAAAATTTTTCCAGAAATTCGGCAGCATAACGGCTGTAATTGGGCTCTTTGTTTTGACCTAAATTTTCTAACAGCCTCGAAATTTACCATCTCAAATTCAATTCCAGCTAAGATTACTATTATTCCATCAATTGAATTTCCTATTGGTTAATTCGACGTCCCGTTTGATTTATAACCTAGCATGATGCTATGTCTCGTTTGTCCATTTATCCTCGTTTCAAAATATACCTGTTGATCTTAGCTTATTTGCGAGTACCTGTTGAGATTGGATAAGTTCATTTACCTATTCCTTAACTAAGCATCATAACCTGTGATAGATACTAGCGGTAGTAAAAGCAAAACGATCATAGTAGTGTCATGTCTAGTATCGGTCTACTGAAAATAAGTACAAACCAAAATTAGACCCCAAATTACAGCAGGGGTCTTTTACATCACAAGCAACAAATAACGTAAGGAAAATAGTCTTCAAGCAGCAAAAGGTACACAAGTAATCACGTTCAAGCAAAACAACAATAACAGGCAATCACTCCAGGGGTTCATCATTAGGTACATTATCCTCGGGTTCCTGTACCTGTTCTTCTTCACCTGAAATGATAAAAGAGGGTGAGTCCTTATGAACTCAGCGAGGGGGAACGAGAAATAAATTTTGAAACTCATTTTCCGGTTCAATTTATGAAAACCCCTTTTTAAAACATGTCACATATTACAAATAATATGGTAAGCAATTATAAGAAACAAATCGAGAAACGGATACAATTACCAATCATTTCAAGGATACGGTGAGTATTTGCTCTCAATTTCAATTTCGAATCAATTGTTGCGGCCGACTTCAATAATCCACTTATCACTCCCAATTGGGTGTACTCCGGATGTACCCCGAAACCTACGACCCAACTCTCCAAGGGTGAAATGCCAAGCGAGAGAGGGAATTGGACCATGGTAGTCACGGTAACACCGGCAAGCCCGATGCCGCCCGGCGTGCGTGAAACTCTACCATTCCACACGAAAGGTTGCAACCTTGTATACAATGCATATTTATAACATTTAACATATCACATTAGGAGGACAACAAAGTAGGTTGCCTCCGAACAGTTATAAGATCGCACGTTGTCAAGTGGTCAAACAAGGCACGATAAGACAAGTAATTTCACTTGAAAGGCATATAGAGTCATATGAACATCAAACGGGCAGCCATGTAACACATGTAAAACAGGCCATATAACTCATTAAGAAGCCCATATAATCAAGTGATACGAATTATTCAACATGCAACAACATTTACGTGGGTTTGGTAGCAAGAAAAGTTTATTTGACAACATGCAATTGTCAAAACCATAATTGAAGTTATAACACATTTACAGGCAGCCCACGCAACGTACAGTTTCCACACAATATCCAATGATTAACACTTAGTAAGATTACTTAGCCATTAGGGTTTCCATTTCATGCATAATCGTGTGTTCAAACCCTAAGTCAACTCAACATCATTCCCGAGTCATACATCATTCAATTCAAACATCCTCAAGTACTCAAAACAGTCCACGCAATATTCCAACATCACAATTCCAAGCAATTAGTACCACAAGAGAGGTTACAATAGTTTCCCATGCATATAGCTAAGTGAAACACTCACTGCAATAGGCTGTTTTCTCACAATCAATCGGGTAAGCAAAAAATCTCCAAATTCAGTGAATAAGATGTCAAATTAAATCTTAAGAAGTTAACTAAACTCAGAAACAAACCTTGCATCAATTGGAGTTCAGAATCATTAGTTATGGCCGAAACAGTGAGGTAGCACAAAACTGTCCAGATTTGTACACTTTTCATAAATTGACGTTTTTGAGGTCCTTAGAGTCAGTTTTAGCTTTGGTCCATTTCTGAAAAAATTGTCCAGAACTGAAAAATATAGCAGCACACCAAATTTCATGCATTTTGGACAACATTTACTAAGTCAAACATGGTTCGTTCCACAAGGTCAGTGCATCTGCCAAAACCTGATTCATTTTTCCAGATTTCCAGATTTGGTCACATTTTAATGATTTGCCATTTTGAGGACCTTAGAGTCAAAATTAGCTTCAGCATATTTCTGGGAAAAATGTTCAAAACTGTCCAAAATAGTCAACCACCAATTTTCAAGCATTTTCAACATCATTTGCCTAGCTAAACTTACCTCGAACAGACTGGTCAGAGAGCTGTCACATAAATTCGACTTCACCTAGCATCATTTTCAAGCCAAGGTCTTGCCATGCATGGTTGTTTAAGCTCATGAACGACCACATAACTCAAGTACAGAAGAAAATATACATATTTATGAACATGCATGTGAAATTTCAAAGAGTTTTCAAAGCTTTTAACCCTCACCTTTGCAATCAATCAAAAGATGCACAACAACCTTGTTGAAGCTCAAATCTTCTCCTTTCCTTTGCCTAGCCGAAATCCTACTAGCTTTTCTCTATTTTTCCTAGCTTAATGATCAATCTCTTAGTGCATGCAAGTAATTAGAACTTGAAGAAAAGAAATGGATGCTTAGTGACTCACCTAGGCCGAAATGAAGCTTCAAATGCACATGCAAGAGTGATTTCGAACTCTAGCTTGTTTGCTTGGGTTTCTCGATGGCTACTCGACTTTGCTCAACCAAGATGTGAAGAAGACAAGCCAAGGAGGTAGAGAACTCAGCCAAGAACCGAAAATGGAGAGAGAATGAAGGGGAGAGAGGAAAGATTGAGGAAAATGAGTGGAAATGAAAAGAAGACAAGCCTTGTAACTTGATGATGCAAGCTCGGCCTTGGGCAGCCAACAATCTGAATTTTTGTGTCTTCAAGATAGAATTTTAAATGTTTAGCATGGGCTTCAAGCTTTTGGTCGAGCAAGGTGTGCAAATGTGAGGGTTTTTGATCATTTTTTTATGCCTTTTGGTGTCATAGTTTGTCTAGCATGCATATTTAATTGTGTTGTTCAAATTTCTTGCTCAAAACATGGTGTGGTCGGCTATGACATGTGCAAAATTCTGATTTCTTGTCATCTTTTGGGTGTTAATTGTTGTGTGTTGAAAATGCAAAAAGAACAAAGAATAAAGAATAAGGAATGTCTAGTGTTTGGTGCATTTTTTGGCTTCTAGTGAATGGAATTTCGATTATTATATTGTTAGTGGATTTTGTAGGATTGTTTAATAGTCTAGTGCTTTGTGTAAGATGCTTTCTCGGTTAGCGTGAAGGCACGCTTTCCTAGGTCTAAGGCACGCACTACGAGGTAGGACACGAACTACGAGACGAACGTACATTTTTTTAAAGTAAACGCACGTAACCCTATATGAATGCACGAAATTCAATGCATGGCACATAAAATAAACTCATTTCTTAAATCTAGATCATGGCACGTAAATCTAGGTTAGGGCACACGAAGCTGGGTTTTGCACGTAAATCGGGGTCGGGCCTCACAACGATCACGCACACCGGGCGGCATCGGGCTTACCGGTGCACCCGTGACTACCATGGTCCCATTCCCTCTCTCGCTTGGGGGCTAGACTTCCTCGGAGAGTTGGGACGTAGGATTTCGGGGTACATCCGGAGTACACCCACCTGGCGTGTTTTGGGGGATGATTTGAAATCGGCCGCAACTTCTGATTCTGAAACTAACCTGAGAGCAAAAGCTCGCTGTATCCTTTTTACTATCTGTATAAGTACTCTCGCTTGGTTCCTAGAGAACCTCGGGGAGGAAAGACTGGTATTCCTGTTCCTGTATTTATATGTAAGTACTCTCGCTTGGTTCCTAGAGAACCTCGGGGAGGAAAGACTGGGTATCTGTTACTCGATTTGTTTCTTATAATTGCGTACCTTATTATTTGTAATAAGTGACATATTCTCAAAAAGAGTTTTCATAAATTGAACCAGAAAATGAGTTTCAAAACGTATTTCTCGTTCCCCCTCGCTGAGTTCATAAGGACTCACCCTTTTTTATCATCTCAAGTGAAGAAGATTAAGAACAGGTACCCAAGGACGATGTGCCTAACGATGATTCCTTGGAGTGATTGCCTGTCCCTATGTGCTTTTGTGATTTGCCTGAAAGCGGTTGCTATATGGATGTTGTGTTTGATTGCAAACTATTCATTCTATTGATGTAAATGACCCTGTTGTAATTTGGGTCTAATTCTGGGATTGTACTATCTATAACCGGACGAACTTTTATTTGGTTGTTTGTTTTTGTTTTCTTAATTAGTAGTTATCGTAGGCATTCAAACCACTAGATGAACAATCAACTAAGTTAATTGTATCTAATTTCACTTAGGTGCTCATTTGCAAACTAAAGGATAATAGGTACTTGTGTGATAGGAAATTGACAAATAAACGGGACATAGTTATCATGTTAGGCTTATTAACCAAACGAGACTTTCAAGATAAACTAGTAGGCAAATCGGTTGGTGACAAATAGGAGTCCTTAATGGAATTGGATTAATGATTGGAATAATTGAGGGGTTTAGAGAATTAGGTCAAACCAAAGAGCCCAATTACAACCGTTATGCTGCCGGTTTTCCGAAAATACTTTGGAGTTTAGACTAAATCATTAGGTGTTAAATCTTCATAAACAGCTAAGCACGTGATATTACTTGAATGTTTAGTTCACACCCTAGTCTAACCTTATAGGCCGGGTTGGGGCATGACACCTATAAGTAGAATGGTATCAGAGCTTAGTTTACTAACTAGGCGTTAGTCGGGTTCAACTCTCGGACCGTGGGTAGAAGCCCTAAGGTAACTATGATGTCTTGTTTATATGTGTTAATGTGTGCTAATGTGCTTTAATTGCTTTAAGTATTGAGTATTATGTGCCTTTGTGGACCATATGTATTATGTGTCATGCACATCGACACGTTAGTGACCTCAATAATGCATGCATGCTTTTATATTCCTTCCTTCATACATGTACATGTTATATAACCGTGAATGAATGTTTATACATATAGATAGTTAGGATTAGGACTTTCAGGGAAGTGAATTTGTGCAGGACGAACGAAAAGGCTCGGTTAGAGATTTCTCGCATCTTCACAGGTACTCGATGGATCGTATGTATTATTGGATATCCATATATAAAATGCGTAGCAAATGTATAAATGTTGAGGTAAAGTTATCCCTTTATCTTTGGAACACTCATACCTATGATTAAGTTATCAATTTTATGGCTATGAAGTTTTGATTTCGTTAAACCGTTCTTCTCATTGTGGTTCAAGAATAAATGTTTAGGATATACAAATTTTCTTAGATATAAGAATATACTATTGGACATGTGGAGTAGTTCATATACTTATAATGGAAGTTTGACTTAGGAGTTGCTTTTGAATCAAATTCTTATATCTTGAAATGGTATAATAGACTGTTTATATGATTGAAGCCTTACTTGATTGGAATTAGGCATCATTGAACCTAATAAGGTGTATATTAACAAGTCTCAAGTTCACTCAATGGTAATATTGTGACCTAGAAATTAAGAGATGAACTCGTGGAAATTGACGATAGGGGTTAGATTATTAAGGCGTGAATAGTGTGTTTAAGTAACTTAACAATGGATAACCTCAAGACATGTAGGCAACTCTGGAGACCGAATTTAACAAGGTTGATGATTCTTTAATATAACAAGATATAAGGTATTGAATTATGAATTAGAGTAAGATTCCATATAGTTAAGATAGAGATGAATTAGAGTCATGATGACCCAAGAGGCTGCTGTTAGACAACCGTATTATGTGCACCGTTTCACGTCTAGAAACTAGCCGTTGGTAGACTTCGAATCGTGGTCGTTAAATGGAGGGCGAATCTTGTAGTGATAGTTAAATGAGTCGTTGACTAATTTTTAAGTTCTATTAGATTATATTGTGGTTGTAATTCTTATGTTGATATGACCTTGAAGTTATTTTGTGTAACAAGCTACTTGGATTAGTATGGTAAGTATTTTATGAGCTCGGTCATTTCGGTACCCATTAATAGTCCTAGGATTATTGTTGTACGGCCGGTAACCTAGTAGAGAATTGATATCACTTACATGGCTATGAACCCAGCTTAGTAACATTAATGTCGAAGATATATTGGCGGGCATTAAGTATTCGAATGAATGACTAGGTCGCTAAATGAGTAGGACCATTGTCTTTTTAAGTATGACGTAACCTTGGATTGAGGTGAGTGAAATTCATTTGAGATTGAAACTATTCGCCTTAGGAGTCTTGGTTAAGACTAAAGAAAATCTGAAGCCTCGTGACTTGAAATTAGAGATTTGAATAAGGAAATAAATTGTGGATTACAAGCTGATGAAGCTTACTTGAAAAGTTGAACTAGTGCGACATGATCAGTTTACCCATGCAATTTCAATGGCATTTGTTGGTGATACTTAATAAACCTTAGAGTTTGAGTTTCATGAATCTCAACGGTCTTTCTCCTTGATTACGAGCGTGAAGGTTAACGAAGTTGGGAAAGAATGTTAGTGAATAGGAGCCTGTAGCCGAGAGACTTGTCATTAGAAGATTTACTAATCCAATGTACCTTCAAGATAAGAACTATGATACTACCAATAGATGACGACTTGAGATGGATTAGTTTATTTGGTGAGTTCAACCTGAAAATAGGCTCGTATCGTGGAAATGATCCGTAACTTGTGTATGACCTATGTGATAACAGTTCTGAAGCTAGTAGATAGGATATGTAAATCGGATATAGACCTATCATCTTGAAATTATCGTATGTCACCCTAGGATCATGGAATTATTGTGATATTCCTTTTGAGGTATGAATGCGAGATTGACACAACATGAGTCATGATTTTGGAGTTATTGTTATATTGTTAGAATACCGATACAACTTTGATGACTATGTTTGAAGACTCTAACCTTAGTTAATGAACTTGACCTTAAGATCAAATGAAGAATAGAGTCGTTCAAAGGAACAAACTGTAAATGTAGAGGTCACACCGAATTAAATGATTGGAGAAAGCTAGGAAGTGAATTCGTTGTGGTAAGAGAGATCACAGAGCAAAGAACGACCCGGAGTTGGAAAATAACAATGGTCGGAATCCGTCTAAATGACCTTAACAAGTAAGAATGAATTTCGGGACGAAATTCTTTTAAGGAGGGGAGGATGTGAGGCCCGACCCTGAATAACGTGTGTTACCTTGATTTTCATGCCATAGACCAAGAATGATATGGCTGACCTTGGATTGTGTGCCCTAATCCTCGATATAAGTGCGATACCTAGATAAACGCGCCATGACCTTGTTTTATATACGAGACCTCGATTGCGTTCTCTTCGTTTTGTGTGCATTAACCTCAAACTGTGTGCTTTAACCTAGGTTTAAGAGTCGTACCTCAATTTACGTGCATTGAATTGAAATGCGTGCCTTGTATTGGTTTACATACATTTACCTAGGGTTGCACGCATTTGCATTGAAATCCGTGCATTTATTTTGAAGTACGTGTCTTACCTCGTAGTTCGTGTCTACCCCGTGATTCGTGCCCCGTATTGATTTCGGTGTGTGCCTCGTAGTATGTACCTTAAACCTCGAACTGTGTGCCTACACACTAACCAATAAAGAATCCTACACAATCCACTAACCAATATTATATTCCTAATTCAAATCTCTACAAAACCCACTAACTATAAAATATTCTATTCTACCCAACATTCTCTTACACATGTCATAACTTTTGTCTTATCCTAGACACTTTAAACTAAACCTATGCACTTCTCTCTCTCTCCTCACATGCCTAAACACTATTTTAATGCAACCAATTCAGATTTGTAGCATACTACACGTTTTTTTGACACTACATGCACAATTCAAAGTCAAACAAGACCATACATGCATATAAGTGTTCATTTTATATACAAAAGCATTCCTAAACCCTAGACCACCTTTTTGCTAACTCCCAAGCACTCCTCTTGCACTCCTAATCCACCTAAGCACCCTTATATTATAGTATATTCAAGACAAGGCAAAATTCTGCCCACAACAACAAGCACCACACGATTAAACCTAGTCAAACCCCTAGACAAGCTCTTACACACACTCTAACCCCAATGCCCCTTTTTCCTAAGCCCTAAACTACCCCATGATTATTCCCCTACACCTCACACACTCCCAAGAAGCATATTTTTTAGATTTTAAGTCCCAAGAACCATTGCAAACAAGGCTAATTCAGCCAAGGCCATACAATCAAAACTAGACAACAATAAATCACTAGTTTCATTCTCTTTTGTTGTCTTCTCTCTCTTAGCCTTAGCTCTCAAAATCTCTCTCTCTCTCCACGATTTCTCACTGCCTCTTGCACTTAAGAGGCTGACTAAACCATTTTGCCAAGGTAGAAGGCCTCCAAGACCCGAGCAAGCAAGCTACTACACGGCACAAACTCATCTAGGGCTATCCATGTCTTAGGTAAGGTTTCCTTGTTTCCTTTTTTGTTCCTTTCTATTTCTCTTGGATATAAGCTCATACATGTCTTCCATAGTCATTATCAAAGCCAAGGATTAAGGTAGAGGCAAGGAAAGGCACGCTCAAAGCAAGAACCAAGCACTTAGGGCACACCGAGCCATTTTCACAAGCATTTGTGCATCTTCTTGTTGTTTTGCTAAGGTGAGGGTTAAAACCTTTTGAAAACTCTTCAAAATTCACATGCATGCTCATAAATGTGTGTATTTGCCTCTGTACTCGAGCTATATGGTCGTTCATAAGCTTAAACAACCATGCATGGCAAGATCTTGGCTTGAAAATGATGCTAGGTGAAGTCGAAATTGTTGACAGCTCTCTGACCAGTCTGTTCGAGGTAAGTTCAGCTAGGCAAATGAGGTTTAAAATGCTTGAAAATTAGTAGATGGCTAGTTTGGACAGTTTCGAACATTTTTCCCAGAAATAGGCCGAAGCTAATTTTGACTCTAAGGTCCTCAAAATGGCAA
Source organism: Ehretia macrophylla (assembly GCA_037974665.1). Classification (NCBI taxonomy): domain Eukaryota; kingdom Viridiplantae; phylum Streptophyta; class Magnoliopsida; order Boraginales; family Ehretiaceae; genus Ehretia; species Ehretia macrophylla. The sequence goes on from CM075777.1 coordinate 60,765,628, forward strand.
ATCCTTAAAATGTGACCAAATCTGGAAATCTGGAAAAATGAAGCAGGTTTTGGCAGATGCACTGACTTTGTAGAGCGAACCAGATTTGACTTAGTTAATGATGTCTAAAATGTATGAAAATTGGTGTGTTGCTAAAATTTTCAGTTCTGGACAATTTTGTCAGAAATGGACCAAGGCTAAAAGTGACCCTAAGGACCTCAAAAACGTTAAATTCTGAAAAGTGTGCAAATCTGGACAGTTTTGTTCTATTCCACTGTTTCGGCTATATCTAACGATCCCGAACTCCAATTGATGCAAGGTTTGTTTCTGATTTTAGTTAACCTCTTAAGCTTTAATTTGAAATCTTATTCCCTAAATTTGGAGATTGTTTTCTTATCCGATTGATTGTGATAATACAGCCTATTGCAGTAAGGGTTTCACTTAATGTTGTGCTTAGAAAAATTGTTGTGACTCCTCTTGTTGAGTTAAATGCTGGGGATTGTAGCTACGGGATGTTGTGTGGACTGTTTTGAATGTTTGAGGATGTTGAATTAAATGATGCATGGTTTGAGATTGACCTTGAGTTGGGTTGAGTCTCAAATTACACGAATACACATGAAATGGAAACCCTAATGACTAGGTAGTTTTGCTAAGTATTGATCATTTGGATATTGTGTGGGAATTTTATGCTTAGTGGGCTGCCCGTAAATGTCGTATAACTTCAAATGTGATTTTGACCATTGCATGTTGACAAATAAGCTTTTCTTGCACCCGAACCCATGATTGACGTCATTGCATGTTGAATAATCTTATCACTTGATCACATGGGCTTCTTAATGAGTTATATGGCTTGTTTTACATGTGTTACATGGCTGCCCATTTAATTTTCATATAACTCTATATGCCTTTCAAGTGAAATTTCATGTCTTATCATGCCCTGCTTGTTTACCTGTCAATGTGCAATCTTATGACTGTCCGGAGGCAACCTACTTTGTTGTCCTCCTACTGTGATATATTTCCTGTCTTATCGTGCCCTGCTTGTTTATCTGTCAATGTGCAATCTTATGACTGTCCGGAGGCAACCTACTTTGTTGTCCTCCTACTGTGATATATTACCTATCATGAATGTGCATTGCATACAAGGTTGCAACCTTTCCTGTTGGCATGGTAGCGTTCACGCACACCGGGCGGCATCGGGCTTGCCGGTGCACCCATGACTACCATGGTCCCATTCCCTCTCTCGCTTAGGGGCTAGACTTCCTCGGAGAGTTGGGTCATAGGATTTCGGGGTACATCCGGAGTACACCCACCTGGCGTGTTTTGGGGGATGATTTGAAATCGGCCGCAACTTCTGATTCTGAAACTGACCTGAGAGCAAAAGCTCGCTGTATCCTTTTTACTATCTGTATAAGTACTCTCGCTTGGTTCCTAGAGAACCTCGGGGAGGAAAGACTGGTATTCCTGTTCCTGTATTTATATGTAAGTACTCTCGCTTGGTTCCTAGAGAACCTCGGGGAGGAAAGACTGGTATTTCTGTTCCCTTACTTTGTTTCCGTTACTCGATTTGTTTCTTATAATTGCGTACCTTATTATTTGTAATACGTGACATATTCTCAAAAAGAGTTTTCATAAATTGAAGCAGAAAATGAGCTTCAAAATGTATTTCTCGTTCCCCCTCGCTGAGTTCATAAGGACTCACCCTCTTTTATCATCTCAGGTGAAGAAGATCAAGAATAGGTACCCAAGGACGATGTGCCTAACGATGATTCCTTGGAGTGATTGCATGTCCTTACGTGCTTTTGTGCTTTGCCTGAAAGCGGTTGCTATATGGATGTTGTGTTTGATTGCAAACTATTCATTCTATTGATGTAAATGACCCCGTTGTAATTTGGGTCTAATTCTGGGATTGTACTATCTATAACCGGACGAACTTTTATTTGGTTGTTTGTTTTTGTTTTCTTAATTAGTAGTTATCGTAGGCATTCAAACCACTAGATGAACAATCAACTAAGTTAATTCTATCTAATTTCACTTAGGTGCTCATTTGCAAACTAAAGGATAGTAGGTACTTGCATGATAGGAAATTGACAAATAAACGGGACATAGTTATCATGTTAGGCTTATTAACCAAACGAGACTTTCAAGATAAACTAGTAGGCAAATCGGTTGGTGACAAATAGGAGTCCTTAATGGAATTGGATTAATGATTGGAATAATTGAGGGGTTTAGAGAATTAGGTCAAACCAAAGAGCCCAATTACAGCTGTTATGCTGCCGGTTTTCCGAAAATACTTTGGAGTTTAGACTAAATCATTAGGTGTTAAATCTTCATAAACAGCTAAGCATGTGATATTACTTGAATGTTTAGTTCACACCCTAGTTTAACCTTATAGGCCGGGTTGGGGCGTGACAGCATCAACCATGGTTGGCCAGATACATTTGCTATCACCAGAATTACGCACCTAGCTAGAGAAGGATTTGATCACTGTCCTCTTTTTATGGTTCTTTTTTCTTTCAGTTGATAGAGGGCCTTCCTCATTTCGTTTTTTAAACGCTTGGACTAATCATCATAATTTTCTATATTTTGTGCAGGCTAGCTGGAATTCTCCATTGTAGGCTCAAGGTATTGACAGGTTTTGGTTTAAGCAACAACGTCTAAAGAATGCTCTCAAGTGGTGGAACCGAAACGTTTTTGGAGATGTGTTTCAAAATGTCAGAGAGGCAGAGTAGAGAGTGGATCAACTTGAGGTTTAGTGTCAGACATCACCTGTGCCTGGGGATAGGATGGCCTTGAATGAAGCTCGAGCCAAGTTGGTCAGATTATTAGCTATTGAGAAGCAGTTCTGGCAACAAAAAGCGGGTTGCAAGTGGTTGGTGGAAGGTGAGAGGAACACTCGATTCTTTCAGCTTTTGTTGAAGACGAAGCACATAAGAAGCACAATTTGGGAAATAAAGGTGTCGAGGGAACAAGAAGTTGTTACCCTTCAGGATCAGACGGAGATAAAGAACTCGGTAGTTGAGTACTTTGCAGAGTTTCTCCAGGGTGAGTAGTATGAGGTGGAGGGAGGTGATTGGACTTTGATCCCCTCTATCCTTTCGGGTGCAGAGAACGATGCTTTGCTTACAGTGCCGACTTTGGAGGAGTTGCAGGATATTGTGTTTAGTATTGACCCATATTCTGTGGCGGGGCTGGATGGATTCTCGTCGAAGTTTTTTCAGGTGTGTTGGGATGTTATTAAGGAGGATCTTAGGGGAGCTGTGAGTGCCTTTTTGGAGGGAGCAGAGCTCCCTAAGGGAGTCACCTCTACGACTTTGGTTTTGATTCCGAAGAAAGATAATCCTGGTATGTGGAACGATTTCAGGCCAATTAGTCTTTGCACTACATTTAATAAGATTATTACAAAGATGTTGGCTACGTGGTTGTGTGTTTTGTTGCCTAAGCTTATTTATGAGAATCAGAGTGGATTTATTGGGGGCAGATTGATTGGGGATAATATTCTTTTGGCTCAGGAATTAGTACATTCTTTGAATTCTGCTATTCGTGGGTCAAATATTCTGCTTAAACTAGATATGATGAAAGCGTATGACAGGATGGATTGGGGTTTTATTTGCTAAGTGTTGGAATGCTTTGGGTTTAGTGACCGCTGGGTTTCTATTATTCAAAAATGTGTCTCCAATTCTTGGTTTTCTATTTTACTTAATGGTTGCTCCACAGGTTATTTTCATTCGAAAAGGGGTCTCTGGCAGGGGGATCCCATTTCACCTCTGCTCTTTATTCTGGCTGCTGAGTATTTGTCTAGAGGTCTGAATAGAATGTTTGTGCACTTTCCTTCCATGCAATATTTTGCTAGGAGTTCTTTTTTGGTGTCCCACCTCACATTTGCAGATGATATTGTTATTTTTGCAAATGGTTGTAAATCTTCTTTGAACAGGATTATGGGTTTTTTGGCAGAGTATGAGTCTCTTCCAAGTCAGAAGGTGAATAAGGCTAAGAGTGGTTTCATTCTTCCGGAATCCTCACTGCGGGCCAGGGTGAGGATTGTGGAAAGGACTACAGGATTTACTAGGCAAAGTCTGCCAACTAGGTACCTGGGTATTCTGTTGTATAAGGGGCCAAAGAAGGTGGTCTTATTTGATGATTTGATTCGGAAAATTTCTTCCAGAATTACAGGTTGGTAGTCAAGAGCCCTCTCGCTAGGTGCGAGAATTGTGTTGCTTTGGAGTGTGCTTACTTCTATGCCTCTTTATCTCATGCAAGTGCAACGGGCTCCGGTGGGGGTCATTGAGCGTATTGAGAGACTATTTAACAGGTTCATCTGGGGAGATATTGGGGATCACAGGAGGATTCATTGGGCTCCGTGGGGGTCTCTTTGTTTCCCGGAGAGTGAGGGAGGACTTGGGGTTCAAGATTTGCATGATCTTGGGGATGCTCAGGAGATTAAGTTGTGGTGGAGATTTAGGACCTTTGACAGTTTGTGGGCGCAGTTTATGAGGGCGAAGTATTGTTAAGAAAGGCACCCTTTTTCTGTTAATGTTCGATTGCATGATTCCAGTATTTGGAGGAGGATCAGAGAGGCAGGGGATCAGGGAGAGAAGTTTTCACGTTGGAAGATTGGGTCTGGAAAGGTATTTTTTTGGCATGATGTGTGGTAAGGAGACCGCCCTTTGGCTTCTTTCAAGTCCGATGGTTTTCTTTCTTCTGCGCAAGTGGAAGATTTTGTGATCAATGGTGAGTGGGACTTGGTGAAGTTAAAGGCGGTTCTTCCCTCTTTTGTGGTGACGGAGTTAGTTAAAGTTCCTTTGAGGTTGTATGCCCAGGATGAACCGTATTGGGACCTGACGTCGCATGGAGGTTTCACGATGTATAGTGCTTGGAATCTTGTGAGGAAGAAGGCATAGAATCGGCGATCGTTTCGTGAAATATGGTATTCTTCTATTCCTCTTAAAATGTCTTTTTTCATGATGAGGTTGTTGCACGATTGGTTGCCTGTGGATGTGCGTTTGCAGCGTAAGGGGTTATTTTTTGTTTCGAAGTGTCAATGTTGCAGTCAGGTGGAGTCTCTGTCTCATGTCTTCATGAATGGGAGAAAGATTTCAACTGTCTGGCTGCACTTTGCACAGATTTTTGGGGTTCGATTACCTGATTCGGATAATGTGTTTGTGTGGTTGAGTGCCTGGTTCTACTCTGGTGATTATGTGTGCAGAGGGCATGTGCATATTTTGATCCCTATTTTTATCCTGTGGTTTGCTTGGATTGAGAGAAATGATTCAAAGCACATGAATATGGGTTTTTTCTCTGATAGGATTATCTGGCGTGTTAGGAATTTGTTGTGGCAACTTTCTCTTGCAGGTTTGATTAAGTCATGGCACTGGAAGGGGGATTCTGTCTTGGCTCATCTCTTTCAGTGTCAGGTTCAGAGGAGGCAGAGTCCCTTACCTAGGATGGTGGTCTGGCTAAGACCCCAGGAGGGTAAGTTTAAGCTTAATGTGGATGGTAGTAGTGAAGGGAATCGGGCAGGTGGAGGAGGGATTATTCGGGACTCTCATAGTAATATGCTTGTGGCCTTCGTCGAAGGGTATGGGGATATTCCTGCGATCCAGGCTGAGTTGCTTGCGCTCTTTCGTGGTCGTTCTATCTGTGTGTAGTACGGTTTGGAGGAAGTTTGGGTTGAGATGGATGCTCAAGTGGTTGTGAATTTGATTAAAGGGCAGGGGCATGGTTCCTGGGTTTTGGCGTATGATCTTGAGAGGGCTCATGTTTTGCTAGGTACACTTCATGCAACGTTGAGTCATATTTTCAGGGAAGAGAACCAGGCAGCAGATTATCTAGCAGGGCAAGGTTTGAGGTCGAACGGATTGCACTATGTTAATGACTTTCTACATCATAGTTTACTTCGAGGGATTGTTCGTGTTGATAGGCTGGGCCTGCCGAGTTTCCGGGGGTGTTGAGCCTCTTTTCATGTTGTTGCTTAAACTGTTTCCTGTCTACTTGTTGATCTTACAAAGGAGAAGGATTGCTAGCTTGTACGGAGCGAAAAAGAGTGGTGATTTTCGTCCAAGCAGGTTAGTGGCTCTTTCCTTTCCTTTTCTTTGTGCTTTTTTGGAAATTTTTGCTTTTCTTGTTGCTTTATTTGGTTCAATGGAATGGAGATGGCTTTGGTGTCGGTTTTTGGTTTGTAAGAGACGAAGTTGTAGCCTTCTGAGTTGTTTGAGCTTTGGGCTTGGTGTGGGCCTTGTTTTTTTGTATTTCTTGTTTTTTTTCCTGTTGTTAGGTGTTTTGTTATGAGAAGGGGGTTTGTCCCTTCTCTTGGTTTCATTAAAGGGATGGTTTTGGTCTTTGTCCCCCATCCCCTTCTAGAGGTCAGGTTCAGGTCCCCCTCTAGCTCTTGTACATTGTTTTCAAGTTTAATAAATTTCTGAGGGTCACCCCCTCTTTTAAAAAAAAAAAAAAAAAAAACCCTGGACCCTGAACCCTAAACCCTGAACCCTGAACCCTGAACCCTGAACCCTGAACCCTGAACCCTAAACCCTGAACCATGAACCCTAAACCCTGAACCCTAAACCCTAAACCCTAAACCCTAAACCCTAAACCCTGAACCCTAAACCCTAAACCCTAAACCCTTAACTTTTGATCCGTAAGGAGTTACGCGGCGCACAGCATACCGTTGGAAAGCTCTCTGAGAAAACGAAAAAGGGGGGTGACGAGGACTTCCCAGGGGGTCACCCATCCTAGTACTACTCTCGCCAAGCACGCTTAACTACGGAGTTCTGATGGGATCTGGTGTATTAGTGCTGGTATGATTGTACCCGTCACGTTGTGGTCGTAATGCCCTTATGTGTCGTCCTTTTCGCCGGTCATGACGAACGATCCGGGACAAAGAAACAACGCAAAAAGAAGAAAAGTGGCCCGAAACTAATGAAAACGTTCGAATTTGGGCTCCGAAAACAGGTGCAGTTGAGTAGGATTGCTGCCCTCGTCGTAGAGGACTCAGAGAGCTTTCCAACGGTATGCTGTATGCCGTATAACTCATTACGGATCAAAAATTATGGGCACCGGAGCGATGGAGACCTGGTCACAGGCCCCGCGTCCTCGGTTTGCAGGCCCCGCCTTTACACAAAGCGCAGTTGTCTTGCCTAAAATCCCGTGGCACTCGATAATAGAAATGTGATGGATAAAGAATCTTGGCAAGCCTGAACGGGGCAAAAAAACAAAAAGAAAAAGGTGGGTGCAACACGAAGACTTCTAAGGGGTTCACCTATTCTAGTACTACTCTCGTCCAAGCATGCTTAACTTCGGAGTTTTGATTGGATTAGGTGTACTAGTGCAGGAATGATCGCACCTGTCATGTTGAAGCTGTAATGCCCTTATGTGTCGTCCTTTTCGCCGGTCACGGCGAACTATTCGAGACGAAGAAACAGCGCAAAGAGAAGAAAAGTGGCCCAAAATTGATAAAAACATTTAATTTTGGGATCCAAAAATAGGCACAGTCGAGCAAGCTCGCTGCCCCCATCGTAGAGCTCTCAGAGAACTTTCTAACGGTATGCTGTGAGCTGTATAACTCCTTAAAGATCAAAAGTTATGGGCACCAGAGCGATGGAGACCTGGTCACAGGCCTCGCGCCCTCGGTTTGCGGGCCCAACCTTTACGTGAAGCTCAGTTGTCTTGCCTAAGATGCCGTGGCACTCGATAATAGAAATGTGACGGATAAATAATCTTGGCAAGCCTAAACAGCGCAAACAAACAAAACGAAAAAGGGGGGTGCAACCCGAGGACTTCCCAGAGGGTCACCCATCCTAGTACTAGTCTCGTCCAAGCACGCTAAACTTCAGAGTTCTAACGGGATCTGATGTATTAGTGCTGGTATGATTGCACCTGTCATGTTGAGGTCGTAAAGCCCTTATGTGTCGTCCTTTTCGCTAGTCACGACGAACGATCTTGGACGAAGAAATAGCGCAGAAAGAAGAAAATTGGCCCAAAACTGATGAAAAATGTTCAATTTTGGGCTCCGAGAATAGGTGCAGCCGAGCAAGCTTGCTGCCACCGACTCAGAGCTCTCAAAGAGCTTTCCAACAGTATATTGTGCGCCGCATAACTCCCTACGGATCAAAAGTTATGGGCACCGGAGCGATAGAGACCTAGTCACAGGTCCCGCACCCTCAGTTTGCGGGCCCAACTTCTACACGAAGTGCAGTTGTCTTGCCCAAGAAGCCATGGGACTCCATAATAGAAATGTGACGTATAAAGAATCTTGCCAAGCCTGAATGAGGCAAAAAAACAAAACGAAAAAGGGGGGGTGCAACACGAGGACTTCTTAGGGGATCACCCATCCTAGTACTACTCTAGCCCAAGCACGGTTAACTTTGGAGTTCTGATGGGATAGGGTGTATTAGTTCTGGTATGATCGTAGCCGTCATGTTGAGACCGCAAAGCCCTTATGTGTCGTCCTTTTCGCCGGTCACGACAAACGATCCGGGATGAAGAAACAGCGCAAAAAGAAGAAAAGTGGCCCAAAACTGATGAAAACATTTGATTTTTTGCTCTAAAATCTAGCGCAGCAAAGCCGGATTGCTGCCCTCGTCGTAGAGCTCTCAGAGAGCTTTCCAACGGTATGCTGTGCGCCGTATAACTCCTTACGGATCAAAAGTTATGGGCACCGGAGCGATGGAGACCTGGTCATAGGCCCCACGCCCTCGGTCTGCGTGCCCAGCTTCTATGCGAAGGGTAGTTGTCTTGCCCAAGATGACGTGGGACTCGATAATAGAAATGTGACGGATAAAGAATCTTGGCAGGCCTGAACAGGGCAAAAAAACAAAACGAAAAAGCGGGGTACAACATGAGGACTTCCCAGGGGGTCACTCATCCTAGTACTACTCTCGCCCAAGCACGCATAACTTCGGAGTTCTGATGGGATTTGATGCATTAGTGCTGGTATGATCGCACTCGTGATGTTGAGGTCGTAATGCCCTTATGTGTCATCTTTTTCGCCGGTCATGACGAACTATCTGGGATGAAGAAACAGCACAAAGAGAAGAAAAGTAGCCCGAAACTGATGAAAATTTCAATTTTGGACTCCGAAAACAAGCGTAGCCAAGCAAGCTTGCTACCCTCGTCATAGAGTTCTCAGAGAGCTTTCCAATGGTATGCTGTGAGCCGCATAACTCCTTACAAATCAAAAGTTATGGGCACCTGGAGCGTTGGAGACCTGGTCACAGGCCCCACGCCCTCGGTTTGCAAGCCCAGCCTTTACGCGAAGCGCGATTGTCTTGCCCAAGATGTCGTAGCACTCGATAATAGAAATGTGACGGTTAAAGAATCTTGGCAAGCCTGAACGGGGCAAAAAAACAAAACGAAAAATGGCAGTGCAACACGAGGACTTCCCAGGAGGTCGCCCATCCTAGTACTACTCTCGCCCAAGCATGCTTAACTTCGGAGTACTGATGGGATCCGGTGTAACTCCTTACGGATCAAACGTTATGGGCACCGGAGCTACGGAGACCTGGTCACAGGCCCCGTACCCTCGGTTTGCAGGCCAGCCTCTATGCGAAGTGTAGTTGTCTTGCCCAAGATGCCGTGGGACTCCATAATAGAAATATGACGGATAAAGAATCTTGGCAAGCCTGAACAGGGCAAAAAAACAAAACGAAAAAGGGGGGTGCAACACGAGGACTTCCCAGGGGGTCACCCATCCTAGTACTACTTTCACCCAAGCACGCTTTACTAGAGAGTTTTGATGGGATCCGGTGCATTAGTGCTGGTACGATCGCACCCTTCATGTTGAGGTCACAAAGCCCTTATGTGTCGTCCTTTTCGCCGGTCACGACGAACGATCCGAGACGAAGAAATAGCGCAGAAAGAAGAAAAGTGGCCCGAAACTGATGAAAAATGTTCAATTTTGGGCTCCGAATGTGAGGCCCAACACCGAATAACGTGTCTTATCTCGATTTGCGTGCCATAGACCCAAAATTATATGACCGACCTTGGATTACGTGCCATGTCTTAGTTTTCGTGCATGCCTCGTCATACATGCCCTGACCTAGAATTGTGTGCCCTAATCCTCGACTTACATGCCCTAACTTTGATTTACGTGCGATACCTCAATTTATGTGCACTGACCTTGAATTGCGTGCCCTAACCTAGGTTAAGAGTCGTACCTTAATTTACGTGCCTTGCATTGGTTTACGTGCATTCACCTAGGGTTGTGTGCATTTGCATTGGAATCCGTGTATTTATCTTAAAGTATGTGACTTACCTCTTAGTTCATGTCTACCTCGTGATTCGTGCCCCGTATTGATTTTTGTGTGTGTCTCATAGTGCGTGTCTTACCTCGTAGTGAGTGCCCTAAACCTAGGAAAACGTGCCCGCACGCTAATCAATAAAGAATCCTACATGAAGCACTAGACTATAGAATAATCCTACAAATTCCACTAACTACTATTTTAATCCTAAATCAACTCACTAGAAGACAAAATTTCACTAAATACTAAACATTCTTTATTCTATTTGCAAATTCAATGCACCTCAAATCCTACACTTATTATAATCTATAATAAGCTAACCTAAATCTAAAAATTCAGATTCTCCTTGCTAATACTCGGCCATGCCTATGCCATTTAAACAAAATTTGAACAAGATATTTAATTGATGCATGCTTAGACAAAAACTTCACCTTGTTATACCTTTTCCATACACCAAAGAATTATTTTACTAACCACCAATCTACCATTCTTGGCCATTGCAAAATACATGCTAAAGACAATTCAAAATGTTCAAAAGATGACACAAAATCAGATTTTTGCAAGCACAAGGCCAACACTCACACACAACATCTTATTTCTTTCTCACATTCTCTCATTCTCTCCCATTCTCTTACATCTCATGGCCATGGCTGCTTCATGAACCATCATAGCTCAAGCTCATCTTCTAAGGCTCACCTAGGCTCTCAAGGACTCTAAGAAACTCGACCATAGCAAGCAAAGCAAGAAAAACGCATGCAAGTTCACAAAGTTCATCATTCTCGGCCTTAGGTATGTTTTGATAAGTTTTGTTTCATTTCTTTTGTTCTAATGACATGCACACACTAAGAATATGATAACTAAGTTGGGAATTAAAGAACCACAAGCTATCTCTCGGCCAAGCAAGGAAAGAAGACCCATTTGTGCATCTTCAAGAACATTTGTGCATCTCCATCTATTAACTTGCTAAGGTGAGGGTTAAACTCTTTTAAAAGCTTTCAAAACTCACATGCATGCTTTCATATGGCTAGATTTACCTCTGTAATTATTGTATATGTGTGTATATGAGCTTATCTTCTCATGCATGGCATGATAATGGCTAGAACTTGAAGATAGGTAAAAACGTTTTGCTGGCAGTTTTCTGATCTTGTAGTATGAAGAGCCTTTGGCTTAGTAAACCTTGATAACAATGTGTGAAAATTGGTAGGCCACTAGTTTTGTCAATTCTGAACATGTTTTGTAGAAATAAGCCAAGGCTAATTTTGACTCTAAAGCCTCCAAAATGGTCAAACATCGTGAGGTGTCTAAATCTGGAAAAATTGGAAAAATGAAATAGGTTTCTGGCAGATTACTGACTATGTAGAACGAAGGGTTGTTGACCAAGTAAATGTTGATAAAAATTCATGAAAATTTGTAGGTTTCTATATTTGGCAGTTCTGGACATTTTCGTCAGAAATAGACCAAAGCCAATTCTGACTCTAAGACCCTCAAAAATGGAAAAACTCGTAATGTATCTAAAACTGGACAGTTTTGCGTAGTCCCACGGTTTTGGCCATAACTCCTAAGTCGGAACTCCAAATGATGCGAGGTTTGTTCCTAGATTTAAATCACTCATTAAGCTTTGATTTGAAATTTTTTTCACTGAATTTGGAGATTATTTTCTTGGCTAATTGAATGTGGGAAAACATACCATTGCAGTAGGGTTTTGCTTAGTAAAATGCTTTGAAACATGTTGTAACTTCACTTGTGGTATTGAATGCTTGGAATTGTGGCACGTAGATGTTGTTTGGACTGTTATGCTTGGTTGAGGTTGTTTAATTTGGTTGATGCATGACTTGGGATCATTAATTGATGAATGGTTTGCTTAATCGCATGTGTAAGCACGGAATTAAGGCCCTATTGCTTAGGAAAACTTGTTAAGTGATGATCCTATGGCTAAATGTGTTCAATTGTGTGGTTAGTAGGCTGTATAATAAATGTTAAGTATGCTTGAAACGGTTTAAGTGGTACTTGTGGTGCTTAGCAAACAAAACTAACCCCAAGCACGGCCTTGTAACCCGTAGACTCCCAAGTCATAGACCACTCTTGTGTGAATTATAAATTGATGTTGAGGAATGTTAATGGGCTGCCTGGAATTGTTTTCATAACTCTACATATGATTCCCGACGATTACATGTTGATAAGTAAACTTTTCTTGCACCCGGTCTCATGTAAACGTCGTTGCATGCTTGTATAATCTTAATACTTGATACGTGAACCCCGAAATGAGTTATATGACTTGATTTACATGTGTTACATGGCTGCCCGTTTAATGTTCATATAACTCTATGTGTTTTACAAAGTGAAAATTCGCGTAAAGCATTCCTCGTTCGTTTACTTGGCAATATATGATCTTGAAATTGCTCGGAGGCAACCTACTTTGTTGTCCTCCTAATGTGAATTGTTAAAAGACATTCTATGGCTTATTTGAACATGATTACTTGGCTGCCCGTGGAAGTTTAATTGCTTTCAAATTGATATATGAAATGATTACATGTTCTTTCAATGCTTATATGCCAATATGTCAAAATGTGATCATTTACTTGCTCGGAGGCAACCTACTTTGTTGACCTCCCAATGTGAAATGTTAAATGGCATACATGTGCATTGCATACAAGGTTGCAACCTTTCATTTTGGTATGGTAGCGTTTCACACACGCCGGGCAGCATCGGGCTTGCCGGTGCTACCGTGACTACCATGGTCCAATTCCCTCTCTCGCTTGGGGGCTAGACTTCCTCGGAGAGTTGGGTCATAGGATTTCGGGGTACATCCGGAGTACACCCATTTGGAGTGATAAGTGGATGATTGAAGCCGTCCGTAACAATTGTTATAAAAAATGATCTTGAAAGCAAATGCTCATCGATTGATTTTGAGAGCGAAAGCTCACTGTATCCTTTTCACTATGTGTTTAAGTACTCTCGCTTGGTTCCTAGAGGACCTCGGGGAGGAAAGACGGGTAAATATGTTCATTTATATTTATGTTATTTTATGAACTTGCTTATTTCATATAACATGTTTTCAAAAGGGTTTTTCATAAAAGTAATCAAAAAAGAGTTTTTAAAACGTTATCTCTCGTTCCCCCTCGCTGAGTTCATAAGGAATCACCCTCTTTTATCATCACAGGTGAAGAAGATTTGGAACAGGTACCCGAAAGGAATGTGCCTATCGATGATTCCTTAGAGTGATTACGTGACTTATGTGCCTTGCTTGGCAGTGGTTGTTTTGTGAACGTTGTGTTTGCTTTGAAAAATATTTATTTTGTTGATGTAAATGACTTCGTTGTAATTTGGGTCTAATTTTGGGATTGTACTATCTATAACCGAACAAATATTTTATTTGGTTATTTGTTTTCATTATCTCGTATAGTAGTTATCGTAGGCATTTAAACCACTAGATGATTAATCCACTAAGTTAACTCTATCTAATTTCAGTTAGGTACTCACCCGTACCCTAAAGGATAATAGGTACTTGCATAATAGTAAATTGACAAATAAATGGAACATAGTTATCAAGCTAGGCTTATTAACCAAATGAGTCTTTCAAGATAAATTAGTAGGCATATCGGTTGATGACAAAATAGGAATCTTAGTGGGAATCGAATCAAGGATTGGAAGTTTTGAGGCATTTTAGAAAATAGGTCAAACCAAAGGCCTAAAATATAGCCGTCATGCTGTCGGATTTCCAAAAAATCTTTTGGAGTTCTAAATCAACGTTAAGTATTAATCGTAAGAAATGACCAAGTCGTACAAATAGCATAAAAGAATTAGGTCATACCTTAGTCTAGCCTCCTTAGGTCAGGTTAGGGCGTGACACCGAAAATAGGCGCAGCCGAGCCAGCTTGTTGCCCCTGTCGTAGAGCTCGCAGAGTGATTTCCAACGGTATGTCGTACGTCGCATAACTCCTTACGGATCAAAAGTTATGGGCACCGGAGTAATGGAGACCTGGTCACAGGCCCTGCGCCCTCGATTTGCGGGCCCAGCCGCTACGCGAAGTGCAGTTGTCTTGCCCAAGATGCCGTGAGACTCTGTAATAGAAATGTGATGGATAAAGAATCTTGGCAAGCCTGAACGGGGCAAAAAAATTAAACGAAAAAGGGGGGTGCAACACGAGGACTTCTCAAGGGGTCACCCATCCTAGTACTACTCTCGCCCAAGCACGCTTAACTTCGGAGTTCTGATAGGATCTAGTGTATTAGTTCCGGTATGATCATACCCGTCATGTTGAGGTCGCAAAGCCCTTATGTGTCGTCCTTTTCCCCAGTCATGACGAACGATCCGGGATGAAGAAACAGCGCAAAAAGAAGAAAAATGGCCCAAAACTAATGAAAACATTCAAGTTTGGGCTCCAAAAATAGGCGCATCCGAGCAGGATTGCTGCTCCCGTCGTAGATCTCTTAGAGAGCTTTGCAACGGTATGTTGTACGCCACATAACTCCCTACGGATCAAACGTTATGGGCACCAGAGCGATGGAGACCTGGTCACAGGTCATACGCCCTCGGTTTGCGGGCCCAGCCTCTACGCGAAGTACAGTTGTCTTGCCCAAGATGTCATGGGACTCCATAATAGAAATGTGATTGATAAAGAATCTTGGCAAGCCTGAACAGGGCAAAAAAACAAAATGAAAAAGGGGGGTACAACATGAGGACTTCCCAGGGGTTCACCCATCCTATTACTACTCTCGCCTATTGTGTCGTCCTTTTTGCCCGTCACGACGAATGATCCGAGACGAAGAAATAGCGCAGAAAGAAGAAAAGTGGCCCGAAACTGATAAAAAACATTCGATTTTGGGCTCCGAATGTGATGCCCGATCCCGAATAACGTGTCTTACCTCGATTTACGTGTCATACACCCATAATTATATGACCGACCTTGGATTATGTGCCATGTCTTGGTTTTCATGCATGCCTCGTCATACATGCCTTGACCTAGATTTGTGTGCCCTAATCCTCGACTTACGTGCCATGACTTCAATTTATGTACAATACCTCGATTTATGTGCACTAACCTTGAATTACGTGCCCTAACCTAGGTTTAAGAGTCGTACTTTGATTTATGTGCCTTGCATTGATTTACGTGCATTCACCTAGGGTTGCGTGCATTTGTATTGGAATCCATGTATTTATCTTGAAGTATATGCCTTACCTCGTAGTTCGTGTCTACCTCGTGATTCGTGCCCCGTATTGATTTTTGTGCATGTCTCGTAATACGTGTCTTACCTCGTAGTGCGTGCCCTAGACCTAGGAAAATGTGTCCGCACGCTAATCAATAAAGAATCTTGCACGAAACACTAGACTATAGAATAATCCTACAAATTCCACTAACTACTATTTTAATCCTAAATCAACTCACTAGAAGACAAAATTTCACTAAACACTAAACATTATTTATTCTTTAATTCCTTATTCTATTTGCAAATTCAATGCACCTCAAATCCTACACTTATTATAATCTATAATAAGCTAACCTAAATCTGAAAATTCAGATTCTCCATGCTAATACTCGGCCATGCCTATGCCATTTGAACAAAATTTGAACAAGATATTTAATTGATGCATGCTTAGACAAAAACTTCACCTTGTCATACCTTTTCCATACACCAAAGCATTATTTTACTAACCACCAAGCTACCATTCTCGACCATTGCAAAATACATGCTAACGGCAATTCAACGCAAAAAGAAGAAAAGTGGCTCGAAACTAATGAAAACATTCAATTTTGGGCTCCAAAAATAGGCGCATCTGAGCAGGCTTGTTGCGCCCATCGTAGATCTCTCAGAGAGCTTTCCAACGGTATGCTGTGCGCCGCATAACTCCTTACGGATCAAAATTTATAGGCACCGGAGCGATGGAGACCTGGTCACAGGCCCCGCGCCATCGGTCTGCGGGCCGAGCCTCTACGTGAAATGCAGTTGTCTTGCCCAAGATGCTGTGGAACTCGATAATAGAAATGTGACGGATAACGAATCTTTGCAGGCCTGAATGGGGCAAAAAAACAAAACGAAAAAGGGGGGTACAACACGAGGACTTCCCAAGGGGTCACTCATCCTAGTACTCTCTCGCCCAAGCACGCTTAACTTCGAAATTCTAATGGGATCCGGTGCATTAGTGCAGGTATGATCACACCCGTCATGTTGAGGTCGCAATGCCCTTATGTGTCGTCCTTTTCGCCGGTCATCACGAACTATCCGGGATGAAGAAGCAGCGCAAAGAGAAGAAAAGTGGCCCAAAACTGATGAAAATGTTCAATTTTTGACTCTGAAAACAAGCATAGCCTAGCACGCTTGCTGCCCCCATCGTAGAGCTCTCAGAGAGCTTTCCAACGGTATGCTGTGAGCTGCATAACTTCTTACGTATCAAAAGTTATGGGCACCGGACCGATGGAGACCTGGTCATAGGCCCCGCACCTGTGGTTTGCGGGCCCAGCCTTTACGCGAAGCGCAGTTGTCTTTCCCAAGATGTCATGGCACTTGATAATAGAAATGTGAGGGATAAAGAATCTTGGCAAGCTTGAACGGGGCAAAAAAACAAAAAGAAAAAGGGGGGTACAACACGAGGACTTCCTAGGGGGTCACCCATCCTAGTACTACTCTCGCCTAAGCACGCTTAACTTCGGAGTTCTGATGGGATCGGTGTATTAGTGCTGGTATGATCGCACCAGTCATGTTGAGGTCGCAATGCCCTTATGTGTCGTCCTTTTTGATATAAGTCAGGGTTTGCATATTTTTATATTTAAATTAGACTTTGTTACATTCAATTTGAGTATAATTAATAAATATTAAGTCATTAATTTGTTTATCACTTATTTAAGGTTTTTTCCACATATTTCAGGGTTAAAAAGTTATTCGTACATGAAGAAACCATTAAATATGAAGATTACTGGGACATGCAGATCAAGAGTTGTATTGATGAGATAGCACTTGGAGCAAAGTCTTAAAGAATTGCATGAGAAGAAAGGATCAAAAGCTTTTTGAAGAAAAGCTATTGAAGACTCCGAAAAAATAAAACAAAAGAAAAGCAAAGAAATTTTTTTAAAAAAACAAGTAGTTGACCAAGGCTGTCAAAGCCTTGGCCGTTGGTCCACAAGTCCCAATTGGACTTTGAATTGGAAACCAAAAGAAAATAAAGTCAGCCTTGGCCCATTGGCCAAGGCGGTGAACACAAAACCTTATGCCTTATATAAGGCACATTAAGAACGCGAGAAGTAGCAGCAGCGGCGAAAATTCAATAAAAAAATTAGTTTAGTTTTATTAGTTTTTCTTCTACTGCGAGACATTAGGATGCTTTTGGAGTTTCTTCGCATTTAAACTCTGTAACGTTTTCTTTCCTTTACTTTAATTTATTTAAATAATGTTTATTTTTCAGAATTGTTATTTTAGTTTCGTTAGAATGTCAGGCTAATTTTCTTCACTAAGGTGACGATGAAACCTTGTTAATTTTAATAGATACTATATTTGTGAATTAATTTTTTTTCCCATTACTTGATCATTCATGTTTAATGTTTATTCTTTCATCAATTGTTGAGATAATTTCTTAGATGGGTTTAATCATGTTTTTCTCATGCTTTGAATAGTTCTTAATAATTGAAAGTTTTGATTTTTAATGCAGAATATTAATTGTGATTTCTAGTTGGGATACAATTAATAATTTGAAGATTCTTTTGCAAACTTAGAATAAACATTCTTTTGGGATTCATTAACTTAGGGCTTAAAAGACAATATCTTCCATGGTAACGAGGCTAGACTGCGAGATTATCATGTAGTTTAATTTGGGGAAAATTAATGATCAAATATAGTTGACATTAGGATTA
This sequence comes from Ehretia macrophylla, assembly GCA_037974665.1. Classification (NCBI taxonomy): domain Eukaryota; kingdom Viridiplantae; phylum Streptophyta; class Magnoliopsida; order Boraginales; family Ehretiaceae; genus Ehretia; species Ehretia macrophylla. Next base: position 60,783,686 of record CM075777.1, read on the forward strand.
GCAAGGTGGATTACGAGTCTTAGCCTTTTACGATTACTTGTTTAGTCTCGCTTTTTAACTTCGTCTTTTATTTAATTAGTTATTTTCTTTTCTAATATTTTATTGTTTTAGTTTATTTTAATTGATTTTACTCAAGTTATTAATTGTTTTCGTTTTAGAATTTATTAATTTATTTCATTCAATTTATTAGTTGTTCTTATTTTAGAATTTATTTATTAAGTCTCTAGATTCATTATATATTCTTTTAGTATTACTTTATTTTCATTCTTAAAATTATCAATTACTTTTGTCTTAGGATTTTTAATCGTCTTACTTATTTAGATTTATTGTTTAGTCTTTTAATATTTTATCTCATCCTGAAATATCAATCTTTCCAATTAGATTAGAAAATCTAAATCGTAGTCTAAAACTTGACCTTAACTAAACAAGCCTCTGAGGGATCGACCTCGTATTTGCCTGAGCTATACCTTCATACGATTCGTGCACTTGCGAGTAATTTAAAACGTACAAGTTTTTGGCGCCGTTGTAGGGGACTTGAATACGATAAGTTTTTAGACTTTTGATTAGGTTTTTCTTCTACTAATTGTTTGATTGCCTTTTGAAAAAAAAATTTAAAAAAAATTAATTAAAAAAATAATAAAAAAATGAAAATAAAATTAAAAAAAATAAGTGCATTTTTTTTTTATTTTCTTTCTTTGTTTCTTTTTGTGTGATATTTGTGTTGCATGAAAGTTTGGGCACGTGATCATACAAACAGGCTAGTTAGCATTGAGTTAGAACAAGAATTTAAAATGAGTCAATAGGGAGAGGAGATTAAGCCTCTTAGGGAGTTGTTCCACCCCATCTCTACCAATCCTCCTTCGTGCATAGTTTTGCCTGCCACTATAGCCGCACATTTTGAGCTAAAACCACAGGTAATAAATCTTCTTCCCACTTTTCATGGTCTAGATAGAGAGGATCCTTATTTGCATGTTAAAGAATTTTTGGAAATATGTACTACATTTAAATTTCAAAATTTTCCTGAAGAATCTATTCGCTTGCGCCTATTTCCTTTTTCACTAAAGGATAAGGCCAAAGCATGGCTTAATTCTCTTCCTTCTTGATCTGTTACATCTTGGGCAGCAATGGTAAAAAAGTTTTTGTCAAAATTCTTTCCCATGAATAAAACTAATGCTTTAAGGAGAGAAATTACTGATTTTTGTCAAGATGAGCATGAAAAATTTTATGAAAGTTGGGAGAGGTTTAAAGATTTGCAAATTAAATGTCCTCATCATGGTTTTGAAACTTGGAGATTAGTGCAATACTTTTATAATGGGTTGACGCAGTCAAGTAGGAATATGGTAGAGTCAATGAAAGGTGGGGGTTTCTTGAGTCTAACAAAGAATGATGCATATAATTTTCTTGAAGGTTTGTCAGAGAGCTCACAGCAATGGGATTTCTCTAACCGTAAAGAGAAGACAGTTCAGACAGCAAGGAAAGGGGGGTTGTATGAGATTAGTGAGGAGGTTGATATAAAGGCTAGATTAGATGCTCTTACAAGAAAAGTAGATGCCTTAGCTGTGAATAATGGAGGGGGTTCTGTTAACAATGTTCATAATGAAATATGTTCTATTTGTGCGAGCCCTATGCATGTAACTACAATGTGTCCTTCTATGCCTGCATATACTGAGTGTCATGCTGAACAAGCGAATTCACTTAATAATTTTGGAAGACCATTTGTTAATCCATATGTGGAGACATATAATCCTAATTTGCGGAACCATCCAAATCTTTCATGGAAATTAAATCAACCTTCTGGTAACCCAGTTGTCCTACCAGTACAATATCAGAATCAGTTTAGGCCACCTAATCAGAACTACTCTCATGCTCAGGTTCCACCTCAGTTTGTAGGTTAGTCTCGGCAACAATCATCACTAGAAGAGTCTCTTAAAGCATTCATGCAGACCACGACCCAGGCAATTCAGGAAATGAAAATTTCAACTCAATTGAACACTAATGCTATATCTAAGTTAGAGACTCAGATGGGTCAGTTGGCCACACAAGTAGGAGAAAGAGAGAAAGGAAAATTTCTAAGTCAGCCCATACCCAATCCAAAGGGACAATATGCTATTAATGGGACATCTAGTTCTAATTCAGGGCAGGAGCATGTGCAATCCATCACTACACTTAGGTCTGGTAAGCAAATTGATAACCATGTGACTGTTCCTGAGCGTAGCAATAGGAAAGTAGAGAAAGTTAAAAACTCTGAGGATGATCATAATAAAAGTAGAGTGCATTCATCACATGATACACCTATAGAGCCTAAAGAGTCACATCCTAGAGTCATAGAGCCTGCAATTAAAGAGTTCGTGCCTAAAGCTCCATTTCCCCATAGGCTTCTTAGTAAGAAGGATAGTGCACATGTTGGTGACATTTTAGAGGTCTTCAAGCAGGTACAAATAAATATACCTTTTCTGGATGCCATTAAACAAGTGCCTGCGTATGCTAAATTTTTGAAAGATCTTGTTACAGCAAAAAGAAAGACAAATGTTCCTAAGAAAGCATTTTTAACAGAACAGGTGAGCTTAGTGATTCAAAATAAATATCCTATTAAGTATAAAGATCCTGGATCTCCTACTATATCTTGCAAAATTGGAAAACATCAGATTGAGAGAGCTTTGCTAGATTTAGGTGCAAGTGTGAATTTACTGCCTTACTCTGTTTACCTGCAATTAGGTCTAGGTGAGCTAAAGCCTACTAAGATGACACTGCAGTTAGCAGATAGATCAGTAAAAATTCCGAGAGGTATAATTGAGGATGTTTTGATTAAGGTAGATACTTTTTACTTCCCGGTGGATTTTGTTGTTTTGGATACTGAGCCTGTTGATAACCTTGCTGTGCAAACTCATGTTATTTTGGGTCGTCCATTTTTAGCTACATCAAATGCATTGATTAATTGTAGGAATGGTGTGATGAAAATTTCTTTTGGTAACATGACTGTTGAGCTTAATATTTTCCATATAAGTAAACAAATGCCTGATGATAATGATGATGTATGTGAAATTAATATGATTGAAGATTTAGTTCATGATGCATTTGTGCAGTCAAGTTGTGTTGACCTATTAGAAGCATGTTTAGCTCATTTTGGTTTTGATTTGGATATTGATAATGTTGTTGCTGAGGTTCATTCTTTGCTAGATTCTGTGCCTCTCATGAATGTTGATAAGTGGCAGCCTAAACCATTACCACTTACCCTTTCCTCATCACCACCATTACCATCTGTAGTAGAGCCACCTAAGTTAGAGTTAAAACCTTTGTCAGATACCCTTAAATATGTCTTTTTAGGAGCTAATGAGACACTGTCCGCCATTGTAGCTTCTGATTTAGATGAGTCTCAAGAACGTCAGTTAGTGAGTATTTTACAAGAGCATAAAGAGGCCATAGGTTGGACAATAGCAGACATTAAGGGTATTAGTCCATCAGTTGTTATGCATAGAATCCATTTGGAGGAAGATGCTAAGCCTACACGTGAATCACAAAGGCATCTAAATCCTATCATGCAAGATGTGGTAAAGGCTAAAATTCTAAAACTTTTAGATGTGGGTGTTAGCTATCCTATTTCTGACAGTAATTGGATGAGTCCTATGCAGGTAGTACCTAAGAAGTCTGGTGTAACTATTGTTAAAAATAAAGATGATGAGCTAGTTCCAACAAGAGTGAAAACTAGGTGGAGAGTGTGTATTGATTATCGTAAGTTGAATTCTATGACTAGGAAAGATCACTTCCCTCTCCCTTTCATAGATCAGATGTTGGAAAAATTAGCTAGTCATACATATTATTGTTTTCTTGATGGATATTCTGGTTATAATCAAATTGCAATTGCACCTGAGGATCAAGAAAAAACCACATTTACATGTCCATTTGGCACTTTTGCATATCGTCGCATGCCATTTTGGTTGTGCAATGCTCCGGCCATTTTTCAAAGATGCATGATTAGTATTTTTTCTGATATGGTTGGGCAATTTTTAGAAGTGTTTATGGATGATTTTTCTGTCTTTGGAACTTCATTTGATACTTGTTTGCATAATTTATCTTTGGTGCTAGCTAGGTGTAAAGAAAAGAATATTGTGCTTAAGTGGGAAAAATGTCACTTCATGGTTAAAAAGGGTATTGTACTTGGTCATATCATTTCTAAAAAAGGCATTGAAGTAGATAAGGAAAAAATTGGTTTGATTTCTAATCTTCATTTTCCTAGGAATGTAAAAGAAATTAGATCATTTCTTGGCCATGCAGGATTTTACAAGAGGTTCATAAAAGATTTTAGTAAGATAGCTAGACCTTTATATAATCTCCTTGGTAAGGATACACCTTTTGTTTTTGATGATGCATGTATTAAAGCTTTCAATAGACTGAAAAATGAATTGACTTTTGCACCTATTATTAGACCACCTGATTGGAATGTGCCTTTTGAAATTATGTGTGATGCTTCTGATTATGCTATCGGTGCTGTTTTGGGTCAACGAATTGATAAACTTCCTCATGTGATTTATTATGCTAGCAGAACACTAAATGATGCTCAATTGAACTATTCCACAACTGAGAAAGAGCTATTGGTTGTTGTTTTTGCTTTGGAAAAATTTAGATCTTATATTCTAGGGTCTAAAGTTGCCATATTTTATGATCATGCTGCTTTGAAATATTTGTTCTCTAAAAAGGATACTAAGGCTAGACTCATTAGATGGATTTTACTTCTTCAAGAATTTGATCTTGAGATTAGAGATAAAAATGGGTCAGAAAATGTAGTAGCTGATCATTTATCTAGATTAGTGATTGAGCACGATGATAATGTTTCTCCTATTGTTGAGTCTTTTCCTGATGAGCAGCTGCTACAGATTTCTCAAACACCATGGTATGCTGATATTGTAAACTACTTGGTTACAAATCAGCTACCAACACATTGGAGCAAGCAAGATAAGTTCAAGTTTTTGTCTGAGGTAAAAATTTCTTTTGGGATGATCCCTACTTGTTTAAATATTGTCCTGACCAGATTATTAGAAGATGCATTCCTGAAAGTGAACAACAAAATATTATTTCTTTTTGTCATGATCATGCATGTGGTGGTCACTTTAGCTCTAGGAAAACAGCTACTAAAATTTTGCAATGTGGATTTTATTGGCCTTCTATATTTCATGATTCGCATGATTATTGTAGAGCTTGTGAATGATGCCAGAGATTAGGGAGTATCAGTAAGAAAAACATGATGCCTTTGAACCCAATTTTAATTGTTGATATTTTTGATGTTTGGGGTATTGATTTTATGGGGTCATTCCCTAATTCTTTTGGTAATCTTTACATTCTAGTTGGAGTAGATTATGTGTCAAAATGGATAGAGGCTAAAGCATGTCATCTTTCTGTTGAGCTAGAGCATAAGGCATACTGGGCTATCAGAACTTTAAATTTTGATCTTGATAAGGCAGGTCTTCAAAGAAAACTTCAACTCAATGAGTTGGAGGAAATCCGTAATGATGCTTATGATTGTGCCAAGTCATATTAAGATAGAATGAAGAAAGTGCATGATTCTAACATCTTTAGGAAATCCTTTGAGCCTGGTCAAAAAGTCTTGCTGTATAATTCCCGTTTACATTTATTTCCAGGAAAACTGAGATCTAGGTGGTCTGGTCCATATGTTGTGCGAACTGTCTATCCTCATGGTGCTATTGAAATTGAAAATCCTCAGAATGGTAATATATTTAAAGTGAATGGGCAACGATTAAAACCATTTCTAGAACTTAAAAACCTAGAGATCAAAGAGGTCCTGGTAGATGATCCTGTTTATTAGGATTAAAATACTTTTTATGTAATCTTTATTTTTCCCAACTTTTGGTTGGACCTCCACTGGGTTATAGTGGGCTTTACCATTTTCTCGAAAATGGATTATCTTGTGTAATGGAAGTCTTGCGGTTGACTAGGATGGATACTATAAAAGTAAAACCATTGGCCGAAAGAGTAATTCCTAGCTTTCTCTCCTAAGTATGGGGGACTGACCGGGGTTTGAGTACGTTGGTGGTTTGAAATTAATGGCCTCTTCTCCGCATTTTTAATGTACTTGGTTAACTCTATTTCTGAAGTTTCACAGGATTTGTCTTACTGGCTGACATTAAATGGATCCAGGTATTTAAATTCTATCTCTTTTTTTTTCCTATTTTTGTTTTAGTTCGTTCATTATTTTTATTGTTTCATAGAGTCGGCTTGAGTGCCTCCCAGAGTTCGGAGCCTTTGTATGGGGATGTAAATAGGGTCAGCCAACAAAAAAAAAAAAAAAAAAAAAAAAATATATATATATATATATATATATATATATATATATATATATATATATATAAATGGAAAAAGTAAAAAAAAAATATTTTTATTTTTGTTGTTTCCTGCTGCTTTGCTTTCTTTGGTTTTTTGGGTTTCACTGAATAGTTGCAGATTTAAGGCATTATTTTCCTTTTCCTTATCAAGTGTTTCAGGTACGTTCTCGTACGAACTTTATTTTCTTAGCTAACTTGTTCTCATGCGCTTTCTTTATACTCTCTGTTCATTGTTGCATATATTTGAGAGTTTATTTTTCAACATTGAGGACAATGTTTGATTTTGATTGGGGGTGGGGTGTCATTTTGCAATCATTATTATTTTTGTTTTCTCCCTTCCTTTTCCCTTGCCATAGCTTAAGTTGTATGTCAAGTTAATTAGCCGCTTTTGTGAAAAGGAATTCACTGTCATCATACTCAGCTCCTTGCACATTCATGTAGCAACACAATACTACTTTTTGTTGAAGGATTGAATGATGAGATAACCTGAAGAGAATATGTGAAAACTATTTCAACCCTTGTGAGTCTTGAGCCTATCATTTATCGCAGAGTATTACTTTCTTGGCCATCTGATTATTTTCCTTTGTGGAAGCTCATGTTATATAGTCTCATTATTCTTTCATTTATTTGCCTAAAAATTCTTTATGTCACACTTGAAGTGAAGTCATGAAATTTTGGGTAAGGCATGTATATCTTTAAGAGATGACAGTTAGGCCTTGTTTTTTGTTTTGAGCCTTATAATAATATTGTTTTTCCTTTACATAACCGCTAGTCGCCCTGTTGAGCCTTGAAATTACCCTTTCCTTTGGAAACCTGTTTCCCCAAAGTGTTTCAAGTAGGAAGTGGAAACATTCTTTCAGCATTGAAGGAGATTATGAGCTTAAATTAGTTAGTTGCATTGGCTACTCTTGTTACTAGTGATTTTATCTTCTTGGAGTAGGATGACGTATGTAAGATGTTTCATATCTTTACTGAAGTCTTCTCTTGGTTGGAGAAACAGTGATGGAAGTGTTAGTTTCAGAAAAACAAAGGAAAAAAAATATACAAAAAAGTACCAAAAACAAAAACAAAACAAAAACAAAAACAAAAAAAAATGAAAAAAAAGAATAAAGTCAGTGAAAGACTGATGGAGTTGTGAAAGATGTGAATGAGAAAAGAGTAGAAGAGAAGTATTGAACAGAAAAGCTGAAAGTATTTCCCAAAGTAATCTTGAGACACTTTTGACATTCATCACTTCACTTTAACCCTTATACATATATCCTATTTGCCTACATTGCGTCCTAAAAAAGTCCTTACTTGATCTTAGGGGTTACATGGCAATATTGACTGTATATGATGGATTTAAAAGGGTAATATGAAGTATTTTTGGTATTCCTTTCATGAGACTATATATTATATCTTCTTCATTAACTGTTCCTTCATACATGCTTATATGTGAGATTCTTATTTGTCTATATTCATCTACTCACATATACTAGTTGAGAGTATTACACTTTATCTTCTGAGTGTTGTTGTTTGTTGAGTAATAATATATGTGAGGATTGAGTTGACATGTATTCTCTGAAAGGGGGCTTAAGTCATGATATTTGGAGATGAGGAATTGGTATTGTGCTTGCTAACTCATTCACACATGCTGAGTTGACGATTTGTGAAGTATCTCTAACGATTGTAGCTTTTTGCTTGGTGTATTGCCTTGAGTTAGGGTTAAGGGAAGAAAAGAAAAATCATTTGATGTTTATATTTCAATAATCTTTTATATCGCTTCAATTGCTAGGGACTAGCAATACGCTAATTGGGGGTTGTGATATAAGTCGGGGTTTGCATATTTTTATATTTAAATTAGACTTTGTTACATTCAATTTGAGTATAATTAATAAATATTAAGTCATTAATTTGTTTATCACTTATTTAAGGTTTTTTCCACATATTTCAGGGTTAAAAAGTTATTCGTACATGAAGAAACCATTAAATGTGAAGATTACTGGGACATGCAGATTAAGAGTTGTATTGATGAGATAGCACTTGGAGCAAAGTCTTAAAGAATTACATGAGAAGAAATGATCAAAAGCTTTTTGAAGAAAAGCTATTGAAGACTCCGAAAAAATAAAACAAAAGAAAAGCAAAGAAAATTAAAAAAAAAAGTAGTTGACCAAGGCTGTCAAAGCCTTGGCCGTTGGTCCACAAGTCCCAATTGGACTTTGAATTGGAAACCAAAAGAAAATAAAGTCAGCCTTGGCCCATTGGCCAAGGCGGTGAACACAAAACCTTATGCCTTATATAAGGCACATGTAGAACGCGAGAAGCAGCAGCAGCGGCGGAAATTCAATAAAAAAATTAGTTTAGTTTTATTAGTTTTTCTTCTACTGCAAGACATTAGGATGCTTTTGGAGTTTCTTCGCATTTAAACTCTGTAACATTTTCATTCCTTTACTTTAATTTATTTAAATAATGTTTATTTTTCAGAATTGCTATTTTAGTTTCGTTAGAATGTCAGGCTAATTTTCTTTGCTAAGGTGACGATGAAACCTTGTTAATTTTAATAGATACTATATTTGTGAATTAATTTTTTTTTTCCCATAACTTAATCATTCATGTTTAATGTTTATTCTTTCATCAATTGTTGAGATAATTTCTTAGATGGGTTTAATCATGTTTTTCTCATGCTTTGAATAGTTCTTAATAATTGAAAGTTTTGATTTTTAATGCCGAATATTAATTGTAATTTCTAGTTGGGATACAATTAATAATTTGAAGATTCTTTTGCAAAGTTGGAATAAACATTCTTCTGTGATTCATTAACTTAGGGCTTAAAAGACGATATCTTCCGTGGTAACGAGGTTAGACTGCGAGATTATCATGTAGTTTAATTTGGGGAAAATAAATGATCAAATATAGTTGACGTTAGGATTAGCAAGGTGAATTCCGAGCCTTAGCCTTTTACGATTACTTGTTTAGTCTCGCTTTTTAATCTTCGTCTTTTATTTAATTAGTTATTTTCTTTTCTAATATTTTATTATTTTAGTTTATTTTAATTGATTTTACTCAAGTTATTAATTTTTTTCATTTTAGAATTTATTAATTTATTTCATTCAATTTATTAGTTGTTCTTATTTTAGGATTTATTTTTTAAGTCTCTCGATTCATTATATATTCTTTTAGTATTACTTTATTTTTGTTCTTAAAATTATTAATTACTTTTGTCTTAGGACTTTTAATCGTCTTACTTATTTAGATTTATTGTTTAGTCTTTTACTATTTTATCTCAACCTGAAATATCAATCTTTCCAATTAGATTAGGAAATCTAAATCGTAGTCTAAAACTTGACCTTAACTAAACAAGTCTCTGAGGGATCGACCTCGTATTTGCCTGAGCTATACCTTCATACGATTCGTGCACTTGCGAGTAATTTAAAACGTACAACACTTTTCGCCTATAACGATGAACGATCCGGGGTGAAGAAACAATGCAAAAAGAGGAAAATTGGCCCAAAACTAATGAAAACGTTCAATTTGGGCCTCTAAAAACAGGCGCAGCCGAGCAGGCTTGCTGCTCCCATCATAGATCTCTCAGAGAGCTTTTCAACGGTATGTTGTGCGCCGCATAACGCCTTACGGATCAAACATTATGGGCACCAGAGCGATGGAGACCTGGTGACCGGCCCCGTGCCCATAGTTTGTTGGCCCAGCCTCTACGCGAAGTGCAGTTGTCTTGCCCAAGATGCCTTGGGACTCCATAATAGAAATGTGGCTGATAAAGAATCTTGGCAAGCATGAACAGGGCAAAAAAACAAAATGAAAAAGTGGGGTGCAACACGAGGACTTCTTAGGGTGTCACCCATGCTAGTACTATACTCGCCCAAGCACGCTTAACTTCGGAGTTCTGATGGGATCTAGTGTATTAGTGCTAGTATGATAGCGCCCTTCATGTTGAGGTCACAATGCCCTTATGTGGCGTCCTTTTCGCCAGTCACGATGAACGATCCGGGAAGAAGAAACATCGCAAAAAGAAGAAAAGTGGCCTGAAACTAATGAAGACATTCAATTTTGGGCTCCGAAAACTGGTGCAGGATAGCAGGCTTGCTACCCTCATCGTAGAACTCTTAGAGAGATTTCCAATGGTATGGTGTGTGCCACATAACTCCTTACAGATTAAAAGTTATGGGCACACCGGAGCGATGAATACTTTGTCACAGGCCCCGCGCCCTCGGTCTAGGGGCCCAGCATCTACGCGAAGCGCAGTTGTCTTGCAAAAGATGCCGTGGGACTCTATAATAGAAATTTGACGGATAAAGAATCTTGGCAGGTCTGAACGGGGCAAAAAAACAAAACGAAAAAGGGGGGTGCAACACGAGGACTTCCCAGGGGGTCACTCATCCTAGTACTACTCTCGCCCAAGCACGTTTAACTTTGGAGTTTCGATGGGATCCGGTGCATTAGTGTTTGTATGATCGCACCCGCCATGTTGAGGTCGCAAAGCCCTTATGTGTCGTCCTTTTCGCCGGTCACGACGAACGATCCGGGACGAAGAAACAGAGCAAAAAGAAGAAAAGTGGACCGAAATTGATGAAAACATTCGATTTTGGGCTCTGAAAACTGACGCAGCATAGTAGGCTTGTTGCCCTCATCGTAGAACTCTTAGAGAGCTTTCCAACGGTATGTTGTGCGCCGCATAACTCCTTACAAATCAAAAGTTATAGGCACCGGAGAGATGGATACCTTGTCAGAGGCCCTGCGCCCTCGGTCTGCGGGCCCAGCCTCTATGCGAAACGCAATTGTCTTGTGAAAGATGCCGTGGAACTCGATAATAGAAATGTGACTGATAAAGAATCTTGGCAAGTCTGAACAGGGCAAAAAAATAAAACGAAAAAGGGGGGTGCATTAGGACTTCCCAGGGGGTCACTCATCATTTTACTACTCTCGCCCAAGCACGTTAACTTCGGAGGTTTGATGGGATCTGGTGCATTAGTGCTTGTATGATCACACCCGTCATGTTGAGGTCGCAATGCCCTTATGTGTCGTCCTTTTCACCGGTCATGATGAACTACCCGGGACAAAGAAATAGCGCAAAGCGAAGAAAAGTGGCCCAAAAATGATGAAAACGTTCGATTTTAGACTTCAAAAACAGGCGCAGCTAAGCAAGCTTGCTACCCCCATCGTAGAGCTCTCATAGAGCTTTTCAACGGTATGATGTGAGTTGCATAACTCCTTACGGATCAAAAGTTATGGGCACTGAAGTGATGGAGACCTGGTCATAAGCCCCGCGTCCTCGGTTTGCGGGCCCAGCCTTTACGCGAAGCGCAGTTGTCTTGCCCAAGATGCTGTGGCACTCTATAATAGAAATGTGACGGATAAAGAATCTTGGCAAACCTGAACGAGGCAAAAAAAAAAATGAAAAAGGGGGGGGAGGTGCAACACGAGGACTTCCTAGGGGGTCACCCATCCTAGTACTACTCTCGCCCAAGCACACTTAACTTCGGAGTTCTTATGGGATCTGGCATATTAGTGCTGGTATGATCGCACCCGTCATGTTGAGGTCATAATGCCTTTATGTTTCGTCTTTTTCGCTGGTCACGACGAACGATTCGGGACGAAAAAACAGCAAAAAAAGAAGAAATTTGGCCCGAAACTAATGAAAATGTTTAATTTTAGACTACAAAAACAGGCACAGATTTGCAGGCTTGCTGCTCCTGACATAAAGCTCTTAGAGAGCTTTCCAACGGTATGTTGTGCGCCGCATAACTTCTTACGGATCAAACGTTATGGGCACCGGAGTGATGGAGACCTGGTCACAGGCCCTACGGCCTCGGTCTGCGGGCCCAGCCTCTACGCGAAGGGCAATTGTCTTGCCCAAGATGTCGTGGGACTCCATAATAGAAATATGACGGATAACGAATCTTGGAAAGCCTGAATAGGGCAAAAAAACCAAACGAAAAATAGGGGTACAACACGAAGACTTCCTAAGGGGTCACCTATCCTAGTACTACTCTCACCCAAAAACACTTAACTTTGGAGTTCTGATGGGATCTGGTGCATTAGTACTGGTATGATTGCACCCGTCATGTTGAGGTCACAATGCCCTTATGTGTCGTCCTATTCTCCAGTCACGACGAACTATCCGGGATGAAGAAACAATGCAAAGAGAACAAATGTGGCCCGAACTTGATGAAAATGTTCGATTCTGATCTCTGAAAAAAGGCGCAGCTGAGCAGGCTTGCTGCCCTGGTCGTAAAGCTCTCAGAGAGCTTTCTAACGGTATGTTGTGCGCCGCATACCTCCTTACGGATCAAATGTTATGGGCACCGGAGCGATGGAGACCTGGTCATAGGCCCCGCACCCACGGTTTGTCGGCCCAGCCTCTATGCGAAGCGTAGTTGTCTTGCTCAAGATGCCATGGAACTCCATAATAGAAATGTGATGGATAGAGAATCTCGGCTAGCCTGAACAGGGCAAAAAAACAAAACGAAAAAAGGGGGTGCAACACGAGGACTTCCTAGGGGGTCACCCATCCTAGTACAACTCTCACCCAAGCACGCTTAACTTCGCAGTTCTGATAGGATCCGGTGTATTAGTGCTGGTATGATCGCACCCGTCATGTTGAGGTTGCAAAAACCAAATGTGTCTTCCTTTTTGCCCGTCACGACAAATGATCCGGGATGAAGAAACAATGCAAAAAGAAGTAAAGTGGCCCAAAACTGAAGAAAATATTATATTTTTGGCTCCGAAAGAAGGCGCAGCCGAGCAGGCTTACTGCCCCCGTCGTAGAGCTCTTAGAGAACTTTTCAACGGCAAGTTGTGCGCTGTATAACTCCTTACGTATCATAAGTTATGTGCACCGGAGCGATGGAGACCTGGTCACAGGCCCCGTGCCCTCAGTTTGCGGGCCCAGCCTCTACGCGAAGCGTAGTTGTCTTGCCCAAGATGCCGTAGGACTTCATAATAGAAATGCGATCGATAAAGAATCTTGGCAAGCCTGAATGGGGCAAAAAAACAAAACGAAAAAGGGGGGTACAACAGTAGGACTTCTCACGGGGTCACCCATCCTAGTACTACTCTCGCCCAACCACGCTAAACTTCGGAGTTCTGATGGGATCTGGTTTATTAGTTCTGGTATGATCGTACCCGTCATGTTGAGGTCGCAAAGTCATTATGTGTCGTCCTTTTTGCCGGTCACGACGAACGATCCGGGACGAAGAAACAGAGTCAAAGGAAGAAAAGTGGCCTGAAACTGATGAAAACATTTGATTTTGGGCTCTAAAAACTGGCGCAGCAGAGTAGGCTTGCTACCCTCGTCATAGAGCTCTTAGAGAGCTTTCCAATAGTATGTTGTGCGCCACATAAATCCTAACGGATCAAAAGTTATAGGCACCAGAGCGATGGAGACCTGGTCACAGGCCCTGTGCCCTCGATCTGCAGGCCGAGCTTCTACGCGAAGCGTAGTTGTCTTGCCCAAGATGTCGTGGGACTCGATAATAGAAATGTGACCGATAAAGAATCTTGGCAGGCCTGAACGGAGCAAAAAACCAAAACAAAAAAGGGGGGGGGGGTGCAACACGAGGACTTTCCAGGGGGTCACTCATCCTAGTACTACTCTCGTCCAAGCACGCTTAACTTCGGAGTTCTGATGGGATTCGGTGCATTAGTGCTGGTATGATCACACCCGTCATGTTGAGGTCGCATTGCCCTTATGTGTCGTCCTTTTCGCCGATCACGACGAACTATCCGGGATGAAGAAACAGCGAAATGAGAAGAATAGTTGCCCGAAACTGATGAAAATGTTCAATTTTGAGGTTTGAAAATAGGCGCAGCTGAGCAAGCTTACTGCCCCTGTTGTAGAGCTCTTAGAGAGCTTTTTAACGGTATGCTGTGAGCCGCATAACTCCTTACGGATCAAAAGTTATAGGCACCGGAGCGATGGAGACCTGGTCACAGGCCCCGCACCATCGGTTTGCGGGCCCAGCCTCAACGCGAAGCGCAGTTGTCTTGCCCAAGATGCCATGGCACTCAATAATAGAAATGTGACAGATAAAGAATCTTGGCAAGCCTGAGTGGGGCAAAAAAACAAAACGAAAAAAGGGGGTGCAACACGAGGACTTCCTAGGGGGTCACCCATCCTAGTACCACTCTCGCCCAAGCACGATTAACTTCGGAATTTTGATGGAATTCGGTGTATTAATGCTGATATGATCACATCCGTCATGTTGAGGTCGCAAAGCCCACATGTGCCGTCCTTTTCGACGGTTACGACAAACGATTTGGGATGAAAAAATAACGCAAAAAGAAGTAAAGTGGCCCGAAACTGTTGAAAATGTTTGAATTTTGGCTCCGAAAGCAAGTGCAGCTGAGCAGACTTGCTGCCCCCGCTGTAGAGCTCTCAAAGTACTTTCCAACGGTATGCTGTGTGCTGTATAACTCCTTACGGATCCAAAGTTAGGGGCACCGGAGCGATGGAGACTTGGTCACAGGCCCCACGCCTTTGGTCTGCAGGCCCAGCCTCTACGCGAAGCGCAGTTGTCTTGCCCAACATGTCGTGGGACTCGATAATAGAAATGTGACGGATAAAGAATCTGGGCTATCCTGAACGGGGCAAAAAAACAAAACAAAAGAGAGGGGGTGCAATACGAGGACTTCCCAAGGGGTCAACCATCCTAGTACTACTCTCGCCCAAGCACGCTTAACTTCGGAGTTCTGATAGGATCTGGTGTATTAGTGCTAGTATGATCGCATCTGCCATGTTGAGGTCGCAAAGCCTATATGTGTCATCCTTTTTGCCGGTCACGACGAACGATCCAAGATAAGAAACAGTGGAAAAAAAAGAAAAGTGGCCCAAAACTAATGAAAACAAACGATTTTAATCTTTGAAAACAAGCGCAGCCGAGCATGCTTGTAGCCCCCGTCTTAGAGCTCTCAGACATCTTTCCAAAGGTATGCTGTGCGCCGCATAACTCCTTACGGATCAAAAGTTATGGGCATCGGAGCGATGAAGACCTGGTCAAAGGCCCGACGCTCTCAGTTTGTGGGCCCAGCCTCTACGCGAAGCGCAGTTGTCTTGCTGAAGATGTCGTGGGACTCCAAAATAGAAATATGACGGATAAAGAATTTTGGCAAGCCTAAACGGGGCAAAAAACAAAACGAAAAAGGGGGGTGCAACACGAGGACTTCCTAGGGGGTCACCCATCTTAGTACTACTCTCGCCCAAGCACGTTTTAATTCGGAGTTCTGATGGGATCCGGTGCATTAGTGCTGGTATGATCGCACCCGTCATGTTGAGGTGACAAAGCCTTTATGTGTTGTCCATTTCACCGATCATGACGAACGATCCGGGACAAAGAAACAGCGTAGAAATAAGAAAAGTGGCCCAAAACTGATGAAAATTGTTCGATTTTGGGCTCTTAAAATAGGCACAGCTGAGCAGGCTTGCTGCCCCCGTCGTAGAGCTCTTAGAGAGCTTTCCAACGGTATGCAATGCGCCGCATAACGCCTTACGGATCAAAAATTATGGGCACTGGAGCGATGGAGACCTAGTCAAACGACCAGCACCCTCAGTTTGCGGGCCCAGCCTCTATACGAAGCGCAGTTGTCTTGACCAAGATGCCGTGGGACTCCATAATAGAAATGTGATGGATAAAGAATCTTGGCAAGCCAGAACGGGGCAAAAAAACAAAATGAAAAAGAGGGGTGCAACACGAGAACTTCCCAGGGGATCACCCATCCTAGTACTACTCTTGCCCAAGCACGCTTAACTTCGAAGTTCTGATGGGATCCGGTGCATTAGTGATGGTATAATCGTACCAGTCATGTTGTGGTCGCAAAGCGCTTATGTGTCGTCCTTTTCGCCCGTCACGACGAACTATCTGGGATGAAGAAACAACGCAGAAAGAAGAAAAGTATCCCAAAAATGATGAAAAATGTTCGATTTTGCTCTCCGAAAATAGCGCAGCCGAGCAGGCTTGCGGCCCCCGTCGTAGAGCTCTCTGAGAGCTTCCTAATAGTATGTTGTGCGCCGCATAAATCCTCACTGATCAAAAGTTATGGGCACCGGAGCGATGGAGACCTGGTCACAAGCCCCGCGCCCCCGTTTTGCGGGTCTAGCCTCTACGCGAAGTGCAGTTGTCTTGCCCAAGATGCCGTGGGACTCAAAAATAGAAATGTGACGGGTAAAGAATCTTGGGAAAGCCTGAATAGGACAAAAAAACAAAACGAAAAAGAGAGGTGCAGCACAAGGACTTCCTAGCGGGTTACCCATCCTAGTACGACTCTCGCCCAAGCACGCTTAACTTCGGAGTTCTGATGGGATTCGGTGCATTACTGCTGGTATGATCGCACCCGTCATGTTGAGGTCACAATGCCCTTATGTGTCGTCCTTTTCACCAGTCACGATGAAGGATCCGGGATGAAGAAACAACGCAGAAAGAAGAAAAGTGGCCCGAAACTGATGAAAATATTCAATTTTGGGTTCCGAAATAGGCGTAGCCGAGCAGGCTTGCTGCCCCCGTCATAGAGCTCTCAGAGGGCTTTCCAACGGTATGTTGTGCGTCGCATAACTCCTTACGGATCAAAAGCTATGGGCACCAGAGTGATGGAGACTTGGTCACAGGCCCCGCGCCCTCTGTTTGCGTGCCCAACCTCTACGCGAAACGTAATTGTCTTGCCCAAGATGCCGTGAGACTCTATAATAAAAATGTGATGGATAAAGAATCTTGGCGACCCTGAACGGGGCAAAAAAACAAAATCAAAAAGGGGGTGCAACACGAGGACTTCCCAGGGGGTCACCCATCTTTGTACTACTCTCTCCCAAGCACGCTTAACTTCGGAGTTCTGATGGGATCCAGTACATTAGTGCTGGTATGATCGCACCCGTCATGTTGAGGTCGCAAAGCCCTTATGTGTCGTCCTTTTCACCGGTCACGACGAACGATCCGGGGCGAATAAATAGTGCAGAAAGAATAAAAGTGGCCCAAAATAGATGAAAAACGTTCGATTTTGATCTACGAAAACAGGCGCAGCTGACCAGGATTGCTGCCTCCGTCGTAGAGCTCTTAGAGTGCTTTTCAACGGTATGATGTGCGACGTATAACTCCTTACGGATCAAAAGTTATGGGTACCGGAGCGATGGAGACCTGGCCATAGGCCCCAGGCCCCGTGCCCTCGGTTTGCGGGCCCAACCACTACGTGAAGCACAGTTGTCTTGCCCAAGATGCCAGGGCACTCGATATTAGAAATATGACGAATAAAGAATCTTGGCAAGCCGGAACGGGGCAAAAAAAACAAAACAAAAATAAGGGGGTGCAACATGAAGACTTCCCACGGGGTCACCCTTCCTAGTACTACTCTCTCCCAAGCATGCTTAACTTCGGAGTTCTGATGGGATTTGGTGTATTAGTGCTGGTATGATTGCACCCATCATGTTGAGGTCGCAAAGCCCTTATGTGTCGTCCTTTTCACCTGCCACGACAAACGATCCGGGAAGAAGAAACAGCACAGAAAGAAAAAAAGTGGCCCGAAACTAATGAAAATGTTCGATTTTGGGCTTCAAAAATAGGCACAGCTGAGCAGGTTTGCTTCCCCCGTCGTAGAGCTCTCAGAGAGCTTTCCAACGGTATCCTGTGCGCCGCATAACTCCTTACGGATCAAAAGTTATGGCCATTGGAGCGATGGAGACTTGGTCATAGGCCCCGCGCCCTCGGTTAGCAGGCCCAGTCCCTATGCGAAGTGCAGTCGTCTTGCCCAAGATGATGTGGGACTCCATAATAGAAATGTGACGAATAAAGAATCTTGGCAAGCCTGAATGGGGCAAAAAAACAAAACAAAAAAGGGGGGTGCAACACGAGGACTTCCCGGGGGGGCACCCATCCTAGTACTACTCTCGCCCAAGCACACTTAACTTCGCAGTTTTGATGGGATCCGGTGCATTAGTGCTGGTATGATCGCACCCGTCATGTTAAAGTCGCAAAGCTCTTATGTGTCGTCCTTTTTGCCCGTCACGACGAACGATTCAGGACGAAGAAGCAGCGCATAAAAAAGAAAAGTGGCCCGAAACTGATTAAAAACATTCGATTTTGGACTCCGAAAACAGGCGCAGCCTAGTAGGCTTGTTGCCCCCATCGTAGAGCTCTCAGAGAGCTTTCCAACGGTATGCTTTACGCCGCATGACTCCTTACGGATCAAAAGTTATGGCCACCGGAGCGACGGAGACCTGGTCATAGGCCCCGTGCCCTCGGTTAGCAGGCCCAGTCTCTACGCAAAGTGCAATTGTCTTGCCCAAGATGCCGTGGGACTCCATAATAGAAATATGACAGATAAAGAATCTTGACAAGCCTGAACGGGGCAAAAAAAAAAACGAAAAAGGGAGGTGCAACACGAGGACTTCCCAGGGGGTCACCCATCCTAGTACTACTCTCGCCCAAGCACGCATAACTTCGGAGTTCTGATGGAATCCGGTGCATTAGTGCTGATATGATCGCACCCGTCATGTTGAGGTCGCAAAGCCCTTATGTGTCGTCCTTTTCGCCGGTCACGACGAACGATCCGGGATGAAGAAACATCGCAGAAAGAAGAAAAGTGGCCTGAAACTAATCAAAAACGTTCGATTTTGGGCTCCGAACACAGGTGCAGTTGTGAGGCTCGACCTCGATTTGCATGCGATACCTCATTTCGTGTGCCCTAACCTTGAACTACGTGCCTTAACTTAGGTTTAAGAGTCGTGTCTTGATTTACGTGCCTTGCATTGATTTACGTGCATTCATTTATGGTTGCGTGCATTTACTTGGAATATGTGCATTTGTCTCGTAGTTCGTAACTTATCTTGTAGTGTGTGCCCTAGACCTAGGAAGGCGTGCTGTACGCTAATCGAGAAAACATCCTACACAAATCACTAGACTATTAAATAATCCTATAACTCCACTAACTATTATTTTAATCCTAAGTCAATGCACTAAGACAAAACACTAAATACTAAACATTCTTTATTCTTATTCTTTATTCCTTATTCTTTTTGCAAAACCTATGCACCTAAAATACCACAATCTAACCTACAATAAAATAAGCTTTGAACAAACAAAAAGAATTCAGAATCTTAGCATGCTTTGGCCGACCATATGTAGACAATTTAACAAGCTTTGCATAATTTTAAATTAAACCTAGACAAGCTATGGCACAACACATGACACAAGGCATTAAAAAAAAAACTCCAAAGCACCCTATCCTAAGCTACCTTTCTCGGCCTACACACCATGCCCATCCCTCACAATTCAAAATGCTCAAAAGATTATATAATTTCAGATTTTGAAGAGCATAGGGCCGACACACACACACCAACATTTCATTTCTTACTCAAAATTTCTCTCAAGCTCTCTTTCTCTCTCATTATTGGCCATGGCTGCTTCATGAACCATCATAGCTCAAGCTCATCTTCTAAGGCTCACCTAAGCTCTCAAAGACTCTAAGGAACTCGACCATAGCAAGCAAAGCAAGAAAAACGCATGCAAGCTCACAAAAACTCTTCATTCTGGGCAATAGGTATGTTTTGATAGCTTTATTTCATTTCTTTTTGTTCTAATCACATGCACACACTAAGAGTATGATAACTAAGCTAGGAATTAAAGAACAACAAGCTATCTCTCGGCCAAGCAAGGAAAGAAGACCCATTGTGCATTTTGAAGAACATTTGTGCATCTCCATCTATTAACTTGTTAAGGTGAGGGTTAAACTCTTTTAAAAGCTTTCAAAACTCACATGCATGCTTTCATATGGCTAGCTTTACCTCTTTAATTATGGTATATGTGTGTTTATGAGCTTATGTTCTCATGCATGGCATGATAATGGCTAGAACTTGAAGATAGGTAAAAACGTTTTGCTGGCAGTTTTCTGATCTTATAGTATGAAGAGCATTTGGCTTAGTAAACATTAATAAAAATGCATGAAAATTGGTTGGCCACTAGTTTGGTCAGTTTTGAACATAGTTTGTAGAAATAGGCCAATGCCAATTTGGACTCTAAGGCCTCCAAAATGGTCAAACCTCGTGAGGTGTCTAAATCTGGAAGAATTGAAAAAAATGAAATAGGTTTCTAGCAGATTACTGACTTTGTAGAACGAAGCATTTTTGACCTAGTACATGTTGATATAAATGCATGAAAATTGGTAGGTTGCTATATTTTACAGTTCTGGACATTTTTGTCAGAAATAGACCAGCGCGAATTCTGAGTTTAAGACCCTCAAAATTGGCAAAAATCGTAATGTGTCTAAAACTGGATAGTTTTGCGTAGTCTCACGGTTTTGGCCATAACTCCTAAGTCCGAACTCTAAATGATGCGAGGTTTGTTCCTAGATTTAAATCACTCATTAAGATTTAATTTGACATTTTGTCCACTGAAATTGGATATTTTTTGCCTATCTAATCGAATATGGGAAAACAGACCATGGCAGTGAGGTTTTTGTTTAGTGATATGCTTAGAATCATGTTGAGATCTTACTTGAGGCATTGAATGCTTGGAATTGTGGCACGTAGATGTTGTATGGACTGTTGTGGTTGGTTGAGGTTGTTTAATTTGATTGATGTATGGCTTGGGATCATTAATTGATGAATGGTTTGCTTAATCGCATGTTTGAGCACGGAATTGAGGTCCTAACGCTTATGACTATTTGCTAAGAAATGAACTTATGGTTAAATGTGTTAAATTATGTGATTAATAGGCTGCCTGTATTTGTCCTTATAGCTCTAAATGTGATTTCCGATGATTGCATATTGCTAAGTGAGCTATTCTTGCATCCGGTCTCGTATAAATGTCATTGCATGCTTGTATAATGTTAATACTTGATACGTGAACCCCGAAATGAGTTATATGACTTGATTTATATGTCTTACTTTGCTGCCCCATTTAATTTTCATATGACTCTACGTGTTCTACAAAGTGAAACTTCATGTGAAGCATGCCTCGTTCGTTTACTTGGCAATATGTGATCTTGAAATTGCTCGGAGGCAACCTACTTTGTTGTCCTCCTAATGTGAATCGTTAAATGGTTTAAATGTACATTGTATACAGGGTTGCAACCTTTCATTGTGGCATGGTAGCGTTTCACGAACGTCAGGCGGCATAGGGCTTGCCGGTGCTCCCGTGACTACCATGGTCCAATTCCCTCTCTCGCTTGGCATTCCACCCTCGGAGAGTTGGGTTGTAGGATTTCGGGGTACATCCGGAGTACACCTAATTGGGAGCGATAAGTGGATGATTGAAGTCGGCCGCAACAATTGTTATCGAACATGAACTTGAGAGCAAATGTTCACCGATTGAACTTGAGAGCAAAAGCTCATCGTATCCTTGAAATGATTGGTAATTGTATTTGTTGTTCAATTTGATTCTTATACCCTGCGTACCTTATTATTCGTAATACGTGACATGTTTTCAAAAAGAGATTCTATGAGATTAACAGGAAAAGAGTTTCAAAATATTATCTCTCGTTCCCCCTCGCTGAGTTCATAAAGACTCACCCTCTTTTATCATCACAGGTGAAAAAGATCAGGAACAGGTACCAGAGGAAAACGTGCTTGTTGATGACTCTTTGGAGTGATTGCTTGTCTTACGTGCCTTGCTTGATTGTGGCTATTTTACGAACGTTATGTTTATTTTGAAGACTATTTCTTACGTTGTTTGTTGTTGATTGTAAATGACCCCCGTTGTAATTTGGGGTCTAATTTTGGCTTGTAATGACTATGACTAGACGACACGCTATCTTGTGGGTTGCTATTACTGTTTTGATTTAGTGACTGCCATAGGGAACTCAATCACCAGGTGAAGAAATCAAATGTTGTAATTCTATCTAATTTCACCTAGGTGCTTAATAGTATGCTAAAGATCAATAGGTACTTGTGTAACAGGAATTAACAAATAAACGGGATATAGTTATCATGCTAGGTTTGTTAATCAAACGAGACTTTCGAGATAACTAGTAGGCATATCGATTGGTGATAGATAGTAATCTTAGTTGGAATCGAATCTGAGATTGAAAGTTTTGAGGCGTTTAGAAATCTAGGTCAAACTAAAGAACCCAATTACAGCCGTTATGCTACCAGTATTCTGAAATTTTTTTGGAGTTCTAGTCTAACGGATAAGCTTAACCTTCATCAACCGGTTATAGTCGTAAAAGAACGTGAATGATTAGATCACACCCTAGTCTAACCTCCATAGGTCGGGTTGCGGCGTGATACCTTATATTAATGGTATCAGAGCTTAGATTGCTTAAGTCGGGTTTAACTCTCGGACCATGGATAGAAGCCCTAAGATAGTTATGATGACTTGTTTATGTGTATTAATATGTGCCAATGTTAAATATGCCTTCCTTGTTTCTACGTGCTTATGTGATTAACGTGTCTTAACTGTTTTGAAAATTATATGTCTATGTGAAACTGTACATTGCATACACTATACATTTAATTCTTGTCTTGTCATATCCTAATAAATTGTGCATAATAATCTGTGCTTATAGATGACTGGCCCTAGTACTCGCAATACCAATAGGGGCGATGAGTCTCAAGAAGCCGGAGATGCTTACCAAACTAATCTCGGCATGGCTATGTTTAACATGATGGCGAGTGCTATAGATCGCCTGTCGCGAGTAATGGAACGTCAAGATGCACGTGAAGCAGCCCATAACAGCAACAACTACTAAGCTGGTGGTAACAATGGGAGAAACAGTAGGATGCGAGAGTTCCTTGATTTTCACCCGTCCAAGTTCTTCGAGGAAGCTAATGATGATAAGGCAGAGGCTTGGCTGTCTGAGATTGAAAGGATTTTCAGGCCACTTGACTATACTGATGAAGATAAGATTGAGTTTGCTGTGTACTTGTTGCATAGGGATGCTGAGCATTGGTAGCACACTGTGGAGGCACTTTGGGAAACTGATCATACACCTCGCTTGTAGAGTAACTTCGTCAAGGCTTTCAAAGAGAAATACATACCTGCAGTTTCGAGGCAGAGGCGGATTGAAGATTTTATGACCTTGACTCAGGGCAACATGACAGTGGCTCAATATGAGGCCCGCTTCGATAGACTGTCCCGCTATGAACAATACATGGTTAGTACCCCTGAGGCGAAGATGTGGAAGTTTATGAATGGGTTGAGGCCAAAAATTCAGGATCATTTGGCTTCACATGACTTTACTACATATTCTGCTCTCTTTGCTGCTGCTTCCAGAGTTGAGAAGAGGAAACTTGATAGAGCCAGTTCGAGTCAGCCAAATAAGAAACCTTACCAGCCTCAAGGACAACAGAGGAAATTTTAGAATCAGACTCGCAGTCAGGGCCAGAGCCAGAATAGACCAGTCAACAACCGTGGCCCGTCTAAAGCACCATCAGCCTCTTCCATTCATGGATCCACAGGTAGATCACCCGCTACTCAGGCTGTCACCTGTTCTTACTGTGACAAGAAGGGTTACACTGAGACCTAGTGCTGGAGGAAATTAGGACGATACATGGGGTATGGCAGCGATCAACACCAGGTTAAAGTCTGCCCTAAATGGCAAGGAGGACAAAATCAGAATAAACCAACTGGTAGAGGCAAGACTCCAGTTCCTAGAGTTCTGGCCCGAGCTTATGCTATTGAATGCGAGGAGCTTCCTGAGGAGACTGCTGTTGTTGAAGGTACATTCTTGATACTGTATCAACCTGTTAGGGTGCTAATTGATCCAGGTGCTACTCATTCATTTATTACTCCCTTATGTGTGCAACATGTAAAATTACGAGTTGAATGTTTGCCTTACGAAGTAGAAGTCTGTACTCCGATGGGTTCTAAACTTATTACTAGCTCAGCTTGTAAAGCATGTAAAATCCAAATTAAGGATAGGGAATTCTCGGCCAATCTTATAGTGTTACCCTTTCAAGATTACGAAGTCATCTTAGGGATGGACTGGTTGGCAAAGCATGATGCCCAACTAGATTGTTAGACGAAGATTGTAACATTCCAGATACCTGGTCAACCAACATTAGAGGTAATGGGTCGAAGAGACTTCACCAGGAGTTACATTATTTCATCCACGAAAGCAGTGAAGTTCCTAAGAAATGATTGTAGCAGATACTTAGCTTACCTCATCAATAAGCCATCGGACAAAGCTAAGTTAGAGGAAATGTCAGTGATCAAAGAATATACCGATGTGTTTCCAGAAGAATTGCTGGGTTTGGCTCCAGATCAGGAGATTGAGTTTGTAATAGAAGTACTGCCTAGCACCCAGCCGATATCTAAAGCTCCCTATCGTATGGCACCAGCCGAGCTACAAGAATTGAAGGACCAATTGCAAGAATTATTGAAGAAGGGGTTTGTTCAACCGAGTTCTTCTCCGTGAGGTGCACCAGGTCTATTTGTAAAGAAGAAAGACGGAATGTTGAGGCTATGCATCGATTACTGAGGATTGAACCAAGTGACCGTCAAGAATAAATACCCACTTCCACTGATCGATGAGTTTTTTGACCAACTTCAAGGAGCTAAAGTGTATTCGAAACTCGACTTGAGACAAGGGTATTATCAGCTGCGAATAAAAAAGGAGTATATTCCTAAATCGACTTTCAGGACGAGATATGGGCACTATGAGTTCGTGGTAATGCCATTTGGGCTAACTAATGCCCCTGCAGCTTTTATGGACTTAATGCATAGGGTGTTTCAACCCTACTTGGACCAATTTGTGGTGATCTTTATTGATGATATTTTGGTATACTCAAAATCCGAGACTGAGCATGAACAACATCTGCGATTGGTATTGCAGAAACTTCGGGAACATCAATTGTATGCAAAGTTTAGCAAATGTGAATTTTGGTTGCAACATATTGCATTCTTGGGACACATCATATCCCAGGAAGGAATAGCTGTCACGCCCCGACCCGACCCCGCAAAAGGCCAAGCCCGGACCCGACACACGGACGGAGTCTCCTCTGTACCGCGGACGATCCAAAACCCTAAAAACAATATAATACTTGCGAAAGCTATAAAATGATCAAAACGAGCTAACTTTATTTAAAATTTGCATTCTCTTACTAACCAACTTTCCAAACCAAAAATGCCATGCATACTACACAAGTACTTATGCCACTAAACCATTAGCCATTAGCATGCATTTCTTCACTAATCATCAGTTACAAGTTACAACATTACAACTTTAATTCATTACAACATAAGACCATTAAAGGTCTCAAAATAGGAAAATACATACAAGGCTACAAGCCTCAAAATTAAGCTTCCTTCACGCAATATACATAACATCAAGGTTTGCACAAAACTGGTAACCAACCACCAGCAAAGCAGGTAAGTGCTATCACGGAAACACCTCCACCTGCTCCTCCTCCTCAATTACCTCGAGAGGGTCTGCCTCAACTACTCCTGTAAAAACATAGTATAGAGAGGAATGAGCAAAAACTATTGCTCAGCGAGGGCAATTGGTCTCAAGGACGGAGATGAGAGAAATATGCAATGCAATACCACGCAATACATACAAAGCATATAAAGATACAACCAAAGCCATCAATTAAGCAAGGCAAGTATTTAAAGCTGCAAACACTCAATCAAAGGATACGATACTCTTTTCACGAACCACTTTCAAACACGAATTCGATGACGACGCGCCGGCCCAAAACCACCTTATAACACCAGTTTGGAATACTCCGGAAGTATCCATCAATCCTACGACCCAAATCTCCCTGGGAGGCAACCCAAGCGAGAAAGGGAATAGCAACGGAGCTAGAGCAACCAACACTGGCAACCCAAGGCTACCCAGAGAGGCCCATCACTCACGTGCGAGACACTATGCCATGCAAGACTCGATACAAGACAATAAACAAGCAATAAACAAGCGATAAACCACACGTGGGAGAATAACAAAGTAGGTTACTCTCGCACGCAATAGCAGCAATTTGATAAGCAATTCAATCCAAAACAACTCAAACAAGTAATTCAAGTAATTCTAAGCATTCTATAAGCATAAAGACGAGTAAACACACAAAAACACAAATCGGCCCCAACTATCAAAATGCTATCATTTCCAAACGAGCCACGAGTTCTGGAAACCGACTTCGCCAACCCTCCTAGGTCACCGTAAGGCACGTCTAAAGACCCCGAAACCTTACTTCACCCTAGAACTCGCGCAAAGCCCCGATTTCCCCCTTTCTCGTTTGAACTACAACTACAACAACCAAACACCCAACCAACGCCATATTCGCACCAAAAGTGCTTCCATGGCTTCCCGAAGCAATGCCAACACGCAAAACGAGAAAACGCCAAAGTCGACCTAAACGACCCCGACTTTCCCAAAGGCTTAATTCTCGTTTTTTTCACTACGCAACCCAAACAAACCACACATTTTAGCATTCTAGCATACCTAGCACGTTTCTACATCAACAGAAAGCATAACAGCGCAATTTCAACGTTTCAAGGTTTTACTATTCACAAAGTACTATTCATATCACAATTCAAGTTGCAATCACAACATTTAACCGCAGAAAATGTTACAAAGCCATAAATACATGTTCTACCAATGCTAAGGAACATTTTAGAAGCATCAATTCGCTTTAAATAACGATCTACGGATAAATCTAAAAACTGATAAAGTTAACTAACACAACGTATAAATGCGCAAATAACATGCTTCCCTCACCTTAGGTACTCCTAGTCGCTAGGAAAACAACGTTGGTTGCCTCGGTAATCACCCCGCACGAGCTCTCGCGAAGAATGAAAGATTGGAGGTTGAAATCTTTTTTTTTTTTCTCCCTCAAAGCTCACGGCCTGCTCTCTCTATTTGCTGCTGTTTTTTTTTTATTTTGCCTATTATTTTAGCTTATAAGGTGTCAAATGGTCAAAGGTCAAAGGTCAAAGGTCAAACCACTTAAAACTTGGTCAAAGGCCCCTATTTCGCGCGTTTTAAAGCCGTTTCAGCTATGGTAAGTTCAAATAAAGCTAGCAATATTTAAAATATAAAATTTAAGTCGTCTAAATACTAGTTTCACTATTTGCTGAGGACTGGAAATCGTTATCTAGCTATCGCTCCTTAAATGCAATGCACGTTGCGTCGACTAGAAAGTAACAGTTAATTCACAAAGAATTTAAGGAAATAAAATTTTCAAAATAATAAACAAAGAAAATTCATATTTCGGGCTCGGGTATTACACCCTCTCCCCCTTAAAACAATTGCGCCCACGCAATTCTTACCTGGTCAACAAACAACTCCGGATACTGATCCCGAACTTGGTCCTCTCTTTCCCATGTCGCTTCCTCAAACCCATGATGATTCCACAGAACCTTCACTAACGGAATACTCTTTCTGCAAAGCTCTTGAATCTTCCGATCCACAATTCTAATCGGTTTCTCTTCGTAGGACAACTTCTCTTCAATCTGCAAAGGCTCTGGTTCAAGTACATGCGAAGGGTCTGGATGATACTTCTTCAACATAGACACGTGAAACACATCATGCAGTCGCGACAAGCTCGGAGGCAAAGCTAATCGATAAGCCAAAGGACCTACCTTTTCGGTGATCTCATACGGACCCACATACCTGGGACTAAGCTTCCCGCTCTTACCGTGCCGAATCAATCCCTTCCGTGGAGAAATCTTAAGAAACACCCAATCTCCCAAATCAAACTTAAGATCCCGACGGTGCTTATCCGCATAACTCTTCTGACGACTCTGAGCTGTAAGCATACGCTGGCGAATAAGGTGAACATTATCTACCATCTTAATCATCTCTGGTAACACAGTCGGATCAACTGTTCTCATCTCTCCAACCTCTTCCCAATATAATGGGGATCTGCATTTCCGACCATACAATGCCTCGTAGGGAGCCATACCTATAGTAGATTGATAACTATTGTTGTAGGCGAACTCCGCTAAAGGCAAAAATTTCTCCCAATTCTTCCCAAAGTCTAGCACACATGCTCGAAGCATGTCTTCCAAAATCCTGATGGTTCTCTCAGACTGGCCATCAGTTTGCGGATGATATGCAGTACTGAAGCTCAACTTAGTTCCCATGGCCTCTTGCAACTTCTGCCAAAAACGAGATCTGAATCTGGGATCCCTATCTGACACTATACTCTGTGGTACTCCATGCAATCTCACAATATTAGCAACATACAATTCAGCTAGCTTATCAAGGCTATCCTGTTTGTTCACGGGAATAAAATGTGTAACTTTAGTCAAGCGGTCCACAACAACCCAAACAGAATCACATCCTCTCGGAGATCTAGGAAGATCGGTCACAAGGTCCATTGTAATATGTACCCACTTCCATTGCGGAATCGATAACGGCTGTAGAAGTCCGGCTGGCCTCTGATGCTCAACTTTAACCCTCTGACAAGTCAAACATCTGGATACATACCCAGCAATCTCCCTCTTCATATTGTTCCACCAGAAGTGTTGCTTCAAATCTCTATACATCTTAGTACTGCCCGGGTGAATCGTGTACCTCGAATTATGTGCCTCGGACAGGATCTCATTCTTCAAAGTCGGATCATCAGGAACACATACTCTATCCCTGAATCTGAAAATGCCATCTGCATGTAATTTAAACTCCGACTCTCCCCCTTTAGCTTTCTCTTGGATCTTCAAGATGTGAGGATCAGTCTTCTGAGCCTCTCTGATCTGTGCTAGCAGCCCTGACTGAATCTGTAAACTAGCAAACCGAATCCCTACCTCAGTAGCTTCTGGTTTCCATGAACAAATTTCTTCCAAAGTCTCCCAGTCCTTGATAATCAAGCTCGCAACAGTAGCCTTTCGGCTCAAAGCATCAGCAACAACATTTGCCTTACCTGGCACATAGTTAATGGAACAGTTATAACCACCCAATAACTCTAACCATCTCCGCTGCCTCATATTCAGATCCTTCTGTGAAAACAAATACTTGAGACTCTTGTGGTCAGTAAATATTTCAAATCTGCAACCCCACAAGTAATTACGCCACTTCTTCAGTGCAAACACAACTGCAGCTAACTCAAGATCATGTGTAAGGTAATTGACTTCGTAAGGTTTCAATTTCCTAGAAGCATAGGCAATCACCTTACCATTCTGCATTAAAACACAGCCCAATCCTTCTTTAGATGCATCACTATAGACAACGAAGTTCTCTGTTCCCTCAGGTAAAGCTAGTATAGGAGCTGTAGTTAGTCTCTTCTTCAATTCTTGGAAACTGGATTCACACTTGGCATCCCAATTGTAAGCAACTTTCTTCCGAGTTAACTGGCTCAAAGGTCCAGAAATTTTAGAAAAGTCTTTAACAAATCTCCGGTAGTAACCTGCCAATCCAAGAAAACTCCGAATCTCTGGCACCGTCTCAGGTCTCTTCCAAGCTGAAGCAACTTCAATCTTAGCTGGGTCCACTGAAATTCCTCGGTCTGAAATGATATGGCCTAGAAAAGATATCTGGTTCAACCAGAACTCACACTTGCTGAAATTAGCAAAAAGCTTGTTTTCCTGCAAAGTCTGAAGCACAATCCTCAAGTGTTGCTCATGTTCAGCCTCGTTCTTCGAATACACTAAAATGTCGTCAATGAAGATCACGACAAACTGATCAAGGTAAGGCCGAAAAACCCTCTGCATCAAGTCCATGAATGCGGCTGGTGCATTCGTCAATCCAAACGGCAAAACAACAAATTCATAGTGGCCATATCTAGTCCTGAATGCCGTCTTTGGTATATCGTCACTCCGAATTCTAAGTTGATAGTAACCCTGCCTCAAGTCAAATTTGGAGTAAACACTCGCACCCTGCAACTGGTCAAACAATTCTTCAATCAACGGCAAGGGGTATTTATTCTTAATCGTGACTTGATTAAGTCCCCTGTAATCAATGCATAACCGTAGCGTGCCATCTTTCTTTCTCACAAACAACACAGGTGCGCCCCACGGTGAAGAACTAGGTTGTATAAACCCTTTCTCAAGCAAGTTCTGAAGCTGAATTTTTAACTCCTGAAGTTCAGCCGATGCCATCCTATAAGGACTCCTAGAAATTGGCGCAGTGCCTGGCACAAGATCAATCACGAACTCAATCTCCCTATCCGGTGGTAAACCCGGTAATTCCTCAGGAAATACACCAGGGAAGTCTCTAACAATCGGAACTTCATTCAAACTCAACTTATCAGCAGGCTGATTGATCAAATAGGCTAAGTAGGCTTCACAACCCCTATTCAACAACTTAGAAGTCTTGATCGCTGATAAAAGTGGAATGCGGGCAGCCCTGCAGTTCCCAATAATCTCTAGTACCTGTAGGTCAGGAACCTTAAGATAAACGATCTTTGTTCTACAATCCAACTGTGCATAATACTTTCCCAACCAGTCCATTCCCAAAATGATTTCAAAGTCACGGAATGGTAATATAATTAAATCAGCAGGAAATTTACGGTTCTCTATACATATATCACAAGATTTGCAAATAGATTCAGCAACAAATTTTGCACCCAAAGGAGTACTAACTTCAACTTCATGAGGCAAATTATCAATGCAAACATTCACAGATCGTGCACATGCAGGAGTTATAAACGAATGCGTAGCTCCAGGATCAATCAAAACTTTAACTGGCTGAGTATTGAGAAGAAAGGTACCTTCCACTATAGCTGTATTATCGGGCAGCTCCTCTGCATCCAGTGCAAAGACCCTAGCCTGAACTCTCTGTGCTGGTCGTGCACCTGCAGCCCTATTCTGAACACCTCGGCCTCCACCACGGCCCTGAACATTATTAAATTTAGGGCAATCCTTCACCCTATGCTCATCACTGCCACAACCCGTACACTTCCCACTCTTCTTCCAGCAGTTAGCCTCAATATGCCCTGGTCGATTACAATAATCACACTGCTGATTTTGCCTAACCGCAGTGTTTCCTGTAGGTGCTGGGGCTCTGGCAGGGGTAGGAACTGTACCTCCCTGCTGAGGTCTGGTCACAGCTGGTCTAGCCTGAATCTGATGCTGTGGCTGATACGGACGTTGCTGAGGACCCTGTGCAGAAGCCTGATACTGCCTCGGCTGACTCTGGCTGCTCTGGCCCAAAAACTGCTTCTTACTCGGCTGACTGCTCTCGGCTAACATCTCAGCCTTCCGTTTCTCAAACTTCGAGGCTGCCTGAAATGCCTCGGGAAAAGTAGTGTAGGTCTGTCCAGTCAAATGCAACTGTATGTCCATTCTCAGCCCACGGACAAACCTATGTATCATCCTCCTAGCTGGCCGTACCAACTCGGGCATATACCTCGACAGGCTAACAAATCTAGCCTCATATTGTGCAACAGTCATGTTTCCCTGCTTCAGGGCCACAAACTCATCTTCCCGTCTCTCCATTGCCATCTCGGGAATATATTTGTCCCGGAACTCACTTACAAAATCATCCCATAAGTGTGGAACATCCTCACAATCCCACCTCAGCCTAACAGTATTCCACCACTGCTCTGCATCACCCTCAAATAAAAATGATGCATAGTCTATTCTTGCCTCATCGGTATACCTCAAAGCAGTGAAAATTTTCTCAACTCGATTAATCCATCTCTCGGCCGCCTCATCATCCGGCTCCCCGAAAAACTTTCCTGGCTCGTGCCTCAGAAATTTCTCAAGCTGGTTATTCTCAACTCTGTACCCCTGTCCACCAGGATTAGCTTGATTACCCTGGGGATTAATCCGGTCCTGCCTCTGCTCATGTAGTACCTGTGTGATCCGGTCTACTGCAGTAGTCATGGTAGCCATAAACTGCTCAGGCAACGGCTGCTGACCCTGTTCTGCTGCCTCTTCATCTGATCCTATACCTTGAGTACCATGACGTGGCGGCATAGTAGCAACTCACAATAGCTGGCAACATTTAAAAGCAGTTTATAGACAGAAATATAACACATAAGATTAGATAACACTCAAGTCAATAACAATCCAATATTCTATCACACAATTCACATAAGACAAGTTTAACTTGCCAAACTATTTCACTTAAACACATAAACATTCCAAGTTCACAAAATCATGCTAGAACATTTTCTTTTCACTTAGCAATCATTCATAAACACTTTAACATTTCAGACCTTTACCCCACAGACCGAGAATCATATCCTGGCTCATGCAAGACTAACCTGGCTCTGATACCACCTAAAGATGTCACGCCCCGACCCGACCCCGCAAAAGGCCAAGCCCGGACCCGACACACGGACGGAGTCTCCTCTGTACCGCGGACGATCCAAAACCCTAAAAACAATATAATACTTGCGAAAGCTATAAAATGATCAAAACGAGCTAACTTTCTTTAAAATTTGCATTCTCTTACTAACCAACTTTCCAAACCAAAAATGCCATGCATACTACACAAGTACTTATGCCACTAAACCATTAGCCATTAGCATGCATTTCTTCACTAATCATCAGTTACAAGTTACAACATTACAACTTTAATTCATTACAACATAAGACCATTAAAGGTCTCAAAATAGGAAAATACATACAAGGCTACAAGCCTCAAAATTAAGCTTCCTTCACGCAATATACATAACATCAAGGTTTGCACAAAACTGGTAACCAACCACCAGCAAAGCAGGTAAGTGCTATCACGGAAACACCTCCACCTGCTCCTCCTCCTCAATTACCTCGAGAGGGTCTACCTCAACTACTCCTGTAAAAACATAGTATAGAGAGGAATGAGCAAAAACTATTGCTCAGCGAGGGCAATTGGTCTCAAGGACGGAGATGAGAGAAATATGCAATGCAATACCACGCAATACATACAAATCATATAAAGATACAACCAAAGCCATCAATTAAGCAAGGCAAGTATTTAAAGCTGCAAACACTCAATCAAAGGATACGATACTCTTTTCACGAACCACTTTCAAACACGAATTCGATGACGACGCGCCGGCCCAAAACCACCTTATAACACCAGTTTGGAATACTCCGGAAGTATCCATCAATCCTACGACCCAAATCTCCCTGGGAGGCAACCCAAGCGAGAAAGGGAATAGCAACGGAGCTAGAGCAACCAACACTGGCAACCCAAGGCTACCCAGAGAGGCCCATCACTCACGTGCGAGACACTATGCCATGCAAGACTCGATACAAGACAATAAACAAGCAATAAACAAGCGATAAACCACACGTGGGAGAATAACAAAGTAGGTTACTCTCGCACGCAATAGCAGCAATTTGATAAGCAATTCAATCCAAAACAACTCAAACAAGTAATTCAAGTAATTCTAAGCATTCTATAAGCATAAAGACGAGTAAACACACAAAAACACAAATCGGCCCCAACTATCAAAATGCTATCATTTCCAAACGAGCCACGAGTTCTGGAAACCGACTTCGCCAACCCTCCTAGGTCACCGTAAGGCACGTCTAAAGACCCCGAAACCTTACTTCACCCTAGAACTCGCGCAAAGCCCCGATTTCCCCCTTTCTCGTTTGAACTACAACTACAACAACCAAACACCCAACCAACGCCATATTCGCACCAAAAGTGCTTCCATGGCTTCCCGAAGCAATGCCAACACACAAAACGAGAAAACGCCAAAGTCGACCTAAACGACCCCGACTTTCCCAAAGGCTTAATTCTCGTTTTTTTCACTACGCAACCCAAACAAACCACACATTTTAGCATTCTAGCATACCTAGCACGTTTCTACATCAACAGAAAGCATAACAACGCAATTTCAACGTTTCAAGGTTTTACTATTCACAAAGTACTATTCATATCACAATTCAAGTTGCAATCACAACATTTAACCGCAGAAAATGTTACAAAGCCATAAATACATGTTCTACCAATGCTAAGGAACATTTTAGAAGCATCAATTCGCTTTAAATAACGATCTACGGATAAATCTAAAAACTGATAAAGTTAACTAACACAACGTATAAATGCGCAAATAACATGCTTCCCTCACCTTAGGTACTCCTAGTCGCTAGGAAAACAACGTTGGTTGCCTCGGTAATCACCCCGCACGAGCTCTCGCGAAGAATGAAAGATTGGAAGTTGAAATCTTTTTTTTTTCTCCCTCAAAGCTCACGGCCTGCTCTCTCTATTTGCTGCTGTTTTTTTTTTTTTTTTGCCTATTATTTTAGCTTATAAGGTGTCAAATGGTCAAAGGTCAAAGGTCAAAGGTCAAACCACTTAAAACTTGGTCAAAGGCCCCTATTTCGCGCGTTTTAAAGCCGTTTCAGCTATGGTAAGTTCAAATAAAGCTAGCAATATTTAAAATATAAAATTTAAGTCGTCTAAATACTAGTTTCACTATTTGCTGAGGACTGGAAATCGTTATCTAGCTATCGCTCCTTAAATGCAATGCACGTTGCGTCGACTAGAAAGTAACAGTTAATTCACAAAGAATTTAAGGAAATAAAATTTTCAAAATAATAAACAAAGAAAATTCATATTTCGGGCTCGGGTATTACAATAGCGGTGGACCCAGCAAAGATAGAAGCACTGATGTCTTGGAGGAAGCCGAAAAATGTCACAAAGGTTCAGAGTTTTCTTGGTTTAGCCAGCTATTATCAGAGGTTCGTGAAGGATTTCTCAAAGATTGCAGGACCGCTTACAAAGCTCACTTAGAAGAAAACAAAGTTCGTGTGGGATGACAAGTGTGAGAATAGCTTTCAAGAGTTGAAGACAAGATTGACGACCACACTTGTTCTTGCATTACTTGAAGGAAGTCAAGGCTTTGTAATTTATAGCGATGCTTCGAAGGAAGGACTAGGTTGTGTTTTAATGCAGAATGGTAGAGTGATTGTGTATGCCTCTAGGAAACCAAAGACGTATGAATTGAATTACCCGACACATGATTTGGAGTTAGCGGCTATTGTGTTTGCACTGAAGAAATGGAGGCACTATTTGTGGGGTAACAAGTTTGAGGTGTTTACTGATCGCAAGAGCTTGAAGTACTTGTTATCACAAAAGGAGTTGAACATGAGGCAAAGACGATGGATGGAACTTTTGGATTATTATAACTGCACAATCAATTATGTGCCCGGTAAAGCGAACATAGTAGCAGATGCCTTAAGTCGGAAGGCGAGCATGGCAAAATTGGAAGTTAAGGTGAAGGAGTTGTTAGAAGAAGCATTTATGTGGAAACCACAATTGACTCAAAAAGGATTATTATTTGCCACTACACAAGTTCAATCGACCTTGTTGTCTAAGATTCGAGAGGCCCAACAAAAGGACCAGCAGTTTCAGAAGATTAAGGAAAACAATATAGATTTCAAGTTTCATAATGATGGTATTTGGAGGTTCAGGAGTCGAATTTGTGTTCCTAATGACCCAGAGTTGAAAAAGAAGATTCTTGAAGAAGCCCATAACTCAAGATACACCATTCACCCCGGTGGAACAAAGATGTATCGGGACTTGAAGCAACACTATTGGTGGAATAACATGAAGAGAGAGATTGCAGAGTTTGTGGCACAGTGTTTAACTTGTCAAAGGGTCAACGCAGAACATCAATGAGCGGCAGGTTTACTTCAGTCGTTGGAAATTCCCCGATGGAAATGGGAACATATAACTATGGACTTTGTCATGAACCTGCCTAGGTCACAAAAGGGTCATGACGCCGTTTGGGTCATTGTGGATAGATTGACTAAATCAGCACACTTCCTACCGATGAACAAGGAAGATAGTCCGGAGAAACTGGGAGATATGTATGTGGTGGATATTGTAAGGTTAGATGGGATGCCTGTGAGTATTGTATCAGATAGGGATCTTCGTTTTACTTCCCGATTTTGGAAGAGATTACAAAAAGCTTTGGGGATGAAGTTGAGTTTCAGTACAGCTTATCACCCTCAGACTGATGGACAATCTGGGAGAACTATTCAAATTTTGGAGGATATGCTGAGGGCGTGTATTCTAGACATCAGAAAAGGTTGGGAGAAGTATCTGCCTCTAGCGGAGTTCGCTTATAATAACAGCTATCAGGCCACTATCGGGATAGCCCCATTTGAGGCATTGTATGGACGCGAGTGTCGATCCCCAATATACTGGGATGAAGTAGGTGAGACGAAGACTTTTGACCCGACCCTTCTACCATAACTTATGAAGACAATTGAAAATGACCACCTTATCCGAAAACGGATGCTTACCGCCCAAAGCAGGCAAAAAAGTTATGCAGACCAACGAAGACGGAATTTGGAATTTGAGGTCGGTGACAAGGTGTTCTTGAAGTTATCACCTCAGAGGGGATTGATTAAACATGGTAAAAGTGAGAAATTGAGCCCGACGTTTGTAGGACCATTTGAGATAGTTGAGAATGTTGGCAAATTGGCGTATCGCCTGGAACTACCCCAAAACCTCTCCAATATTCATGATGTCTTCCATGTTTCAATGCTACGAAAGTGTCACCTTGACCCATCACACGTCTTGGAGCCAGAGCCGTTGCAGCTTCGGGAGAACTTGTCTTATGAAGAAAAGCCTATTCGGATCCTAGACGAACAAGATCGGGAGTTGCGCAACAAGTCGATACCAATGGTGAAAGTGCTGTGGGATCATTACGGAGTCGAAGAAGCAACGTGGGAAAGGCGAGACCAGATAGAGCAACAGTATCCGGCATTATTCCAAAGGTAATATTGAATTTCGGGATGAAATTCCTTTAAGGAGAGGAGGATGTGAGGCCCGACCTCGATTTGCGTGTGATACCTCATTTTGTATGCCCTAACCTTGAACTACGTGCCTTAACTTAGGTTTAAGAGTCGTGTCTTGATTTACGTGCCTTGCATTGATTTATGTGCATTCATTTAGGGTTGCGTGCATTTACATTGAATACGTGTATTTGTCTCGTAGTTCATGCCTTATCTCATAGTCCGTGCCCTAGACCTAGGAAGGCGTGCCTGCACGCTAATCGAGAAAGCATCCTATACAAAGCACTAGACTATTAAATAATCCTATAACTCCACTAACTATTATTTTAATCCTAAGTCAATGCACTAAAAGACAAAACACTAAACACTAAACATTCTTTATTCTTATTCTTTATTCCTTATTCTTTTTGCAAAACCTATGCACCTAAAATACCACAATCTAACCTACAATAAAATAAGCTTTGAACAAACAAAAAAAATTCAGAATCTTAGCATGCTTTGGCCGACCATATGTAGACAATTTAACAAGCTTTGCATAATTTTAAATTAAACCTAGACAAGCTATGACACAACACATGACACAAGGCATTAAAAAAAACTCCAAAGCACCCTATCCTAAGCTACCTTTCTCAGCCTACACACCATGCCCATCCCTCACAATTCAAAATGCTCAAAAGATTATATAATTTCAGATTTTGAAGAGCATAGGGCCGACACACACACACCAACAGTTCATTTCTTACTCAAAATTTCTCTCAAGCTCTCTTTCTCTCTCATTTTCGGCCATGGCTGCTTCATGAACCATCATAGCTCAAGCTTATCTTCTAAGGCTCACCTAAGCTCTCAAAGACTCTAAGGAACTCGACCATAGCAAGCAAAGCAAGAAAAATGCATGCAAGCTCACAAAAACTCTTCATTCTGGGCAATAGGTATGTTTTGATAGCTTTCTTTCATTTCTTTTTGTTCTAATCACATGCACACACTAAGAGTATGATAACTAAGCTAGGAATTAAAGAACAACAAGCTATCTCTCGGCCAAGCAAGGAAAGAAGACCCATTTGTGCATTTTGAAGAACATTTGTGCATCTCCATCTATTAACTTGCTAAGGTGAGGGTTAAACTCTTTTAAAAGCTTTCAAAACTCACATGCATGCTTTCATATGGCTAGCTTTACCTCTGTAATTATGGTATATGTGTGTTTATGAGCTTATCTTCTCATGCATGGCATGATAATGGCTAGAACTTGAAGATAGGTAAAAATGTTTTGCTGGCAGTTTTCTGATCTTGTAGTATGAAGAGCATTTGGATTAGTAAAACTTCATAAAAATATGTAAAAATTGGTAGGCCACTAGTTTTGTCAGTTATGAACATTTTTTGTAGAAATAGGCCAAGGCCAATTTTGACTCTATGGCCTCCAAAATGGTCAAACATCGTGAGGTGTCTAAATCTGGAAGAATTGAAAAAAATGATATAGGTTTCTGGCAGATTACTGACTCTGTAGAACGAATCATTTTTTTCCTAGTACATGTTGATAGAAATGCATGAAAGTTGGTAGGTTACCATATTTTGCAGTTCTGGACATTTTTGTCAGAAATAGACCAAAGCCAATTCTGAATTTAAGACCCTCAAAATTGGCAAAAATCGTATTGTGTCTAAAACTGGACAATTTTGCGTAGTCTCACGGTTTTGGCCATAACTCCCAAGTCCGAACTCCAAATGATGCGAGGTTTCTTCCTAGATTTAAATCACTCATTAAGATTTAATTTGACATTTTGTTCACTGAAATTAGAGATTGTTTGCTTGTCTAATAGAATGTGGGAAAACAGACCATTGCAGTGAGGTTTTTGTTTAGTGATATGCTTAGAATCATGTTGAGATCTTACTTGAGGCATTGAATGCTTGGAATTGTGGCACGTAGATGTTGTATAGACTGTTGTGGTTCGTTGAGGTTGTTTAACTTGATTGATGTATGGCTTGGGATCATTAATTGATGAATGGTTTGCTTAATCGCATGTTTAAGCACGGAATTGAGGTCCTAACGCTTATGACTATTTGCTAAAAAATGAACTTATGGTTAAATGTGTTAAATTATGTGATTAATAGGCTGCCTATATTTGTCCTTATAGCTCTAAATGTGATTTCCAATGATTGCGTGTTGCTAAGTGAGCTATTCTTGCATCCGGTCTCGTATAAATGTCGTTGCATGCTTGTATAATGTTAATACTTGATATGTGAAAAGCGAAATGAGTTATATGAATTGATTTATATGTGTTACTTGGCTGCCCATTTAATATTCATATGACTCTACGTGTTCTACAAATGAAACTTCATGTCAAGCATGCCTCGTTCATTTACTTGGCAATATGTGATCTTGAAATTGCTCGGAGAAAACCTACTTTGTTGTCCTCCTAATGTGAATCGTTAAATGGTTTAAATGTACATTGTATACAAGGTTGCAACCTTTCATTGTAGCATGGTAGCGTTTCACGAATGTCGGGCGGCATAGGGTTTATCGGTGCTCCCGTGACTACCATGGTCCAATTCTCTCTCTCGCTTGGCATTCTATCCTCAGAGAGTTAGGTCATAGGATTTCAGGGTACATCCATAGTACACCCAATTGGGAGTGATAAGTGGATGATTGAAGCCGGCCGTAACAATTGTTATCGCAAATGAACTTGAGAAAAAATGCTCACCAATTGAACTTGAGAGCAAAAGCTCACCGTATCCTTGAAATGATTGGTAACTGTATATGTTGTTCAATTTGATTCTTATACCTTGCGTACCTTATTATTCGTAACATGTGACATGTTTTCAAAAATAGATTCTATGAGATTAACCGGAAAAGAGTTTCCAAACATTATCTCTCGTTCCCCCTCGCTGAGTTCATAAGGACTCACCCTCTTTTATCATCACAGGTGAAGAAGATCAGGAACAGGTACCCGAGCAGAACGTGCTTGTTGATGACTCTTTGGAGTGATTTCTTGTCTTATATGCCTTGCTTGACTGTGGATATTTTGCGAACGTTATGTTTATTTTGAAGACTATTTCTTACGTTGTTTGTTATTGATTGTAAATGACCCCCGTTGTAATTTGGGGTCTAATTTTGGCTTGTACATACTATGACTAGACGACACGCTATCTTGTGGGTTGCTATTACTGTTTTGATTTAGTGACTGCCATAGGCAACTCAATCACTATGTGAAGAAATCAAATGTTGTAATTCTATCTAATTTCACCTAGGTGCTTAATAGTATGCTAAAGATCAATAGGTACTTGTGTAACAGGAATTAACAAATAAACGGGACATAGCTATCATGCTAGGTTTGTTAATCAAATGAGACTTTCGAGATAACTAGTAGGCATATCGATTGGTGATAGATAGTAATTTTAGATGGAATCGAATCTGAGATTAAAAGTTTTGAGGAGTTTAGAAAACTAGGTCAAACTAAAGAGCCCAATTACAGCCGTTATGCTGTCGATTTTCAGAAATTTTTTTGGAGTTCTAGTCTAACGGATAAGCTTAACCTTCGTCAACCAGCTATAGTCGTAAAAGAACGTGAATGATTAGATCACACCCTAGTCTAACCTCCATAGGTCGGGTTAGGGCATGACACCTTATATTAATGGTATCAGAGCTTAGATTGCTTAAGCTGGGTTTAACTCCCGGACCATGGGTAGAAGCCCTAAGATAGTTATGATGACTTGTTTATGTGTGTTAATATGTGCCAATTTTAAATATGCCTTCCTTGTTTCTACGTGCTTATGTGATTAACGTGTCTTAACTGTTTTGAAAATTATATGTCTATGTGAAACTGTACGTTGCATACACTATACATTAAATTCTTTTCTTGTCATATCCCAATAAATTGTGCATAATAATTTGTGCCTATAGATGGTTGGCCCTAGTACACCCAATACCAATAAGGGCGATGAGCTTCAAGAAACCGGAGATGCTCACCAAACTAATCCCGGCATGGCTATGTTTAACATGATGGTGAGTGCTATGGATCACGTGTCTTAAGTAATGGAACATCAAGATGCACGTGAAACAGCCCATAACAGCAACAACTACAGAGCTGGTGGAAACAATGGGAGAAACAGAAGGATGCGAGAATTCCTTGATATTCACCTATCCAAGTTCTTCGAGGAGGCTAAAGAAGATAAGGCAGATGCTTAACTTCGGAGTTCTGATGGGATGCGGTGTATTAGTGCTGATATGATCGCACCCGTCATGTTGAGGTCGAAAAGCGCATATGTGTCATCCTTTTCGCTGGTCACGACGAACGATCTGGGATGAAGAAACAACGCAAAAAGAAGAAAAGTGGCCCAAAATTGATGAAAATGTTCAATTTTGGGCTCTAAAAACAGGCGCAGTTGAGCAGGCTAGATGCCCTCGTCGTAGAGCCATTAGAGAGCTTTCCAATGGTATGTTGTGCGCCGCATAACTCCTTACGGATCAAAAGTTATAGGCACCAGAGCAATGGAGACGTAGCCAAAGGCCCCGCACCCTCAGATTGCGGGCCCAGCCTCTACGCGAAGCAAAGTTGTCTTGCCCAAGATGCCAGGGTACTCGATAATAGAAATATGACGGATAAAGAATCTTGGCAAGCCTAAACGAGGCAAAAAAACAAAACGAAAAACGGGGGTGCAACACGAAGACTTCCCAAGAGGTCACCCATCCTAGTACTACTCTCGCCCAAGCACGCTTAACTTCGGAGTTCTGATGGGAGCTGGTGTATTAGTGCTGGTATGATCGCACCCGTCATGTTGTGGTCGCAAAGCCTTTGTGTGTCGTCCTTTTCGCCGGTCACGGCAAACGATCCGGGACGAAGAAACAGCGCTGAAAGAAGAAAAGTGGTATGAAATTGATGAAAACGTTCGATTTTGGGCTCCAAAAATAGGTGCAGCAAAGCAGGCTTGCTGCCCTCGTCATAGAGCTCTTATGGAGCTTTCCAACGATAAGCTGTGCACCGCATAACTACTT
This sequence comes from Ehretia macrophylla, assembly GCA_037974665.1. Classification (NCBI taxonomy): domain Eukaryota; kingdom Viridiplantae; phylum Streptophyta; class Magnoliopsida; order Boraginales; family Ehretiaceae; genus Ehretia; species Ehretia macrophylla. Next base: position 60,825,541 of record CM075777.1, read on the forward strand.
ACAGATCAAAAGTTATGGCCACCAGAGCGATGGAGACCTGGTCACAGGCCCCGCTACCTCGGTTTGCAGGCCCAGTCTCTACGTGAAGCGTAGTTGTCTTGCCCAAGATGCCGTAGGAATCCTTAATAGTAATATGACAGATAAAGAATCTTCGCAAGCCTGAACGTGGCAAAAAAACAAAACGAAAAAGGGGGGTGCAACATGAGAACTTTCTAGGGGGTCACCCATCCTAGTACTACTCTCGCCCAAGCACGCTTAACTTCGGAGTTCTGATGGGATTCAGTGCATTAGTACTAGTATGATGCACCCGTCATATTGAGGTCGCAAAGTCCTTATGTGTCGTCCTTTTTGCCGGTCACGACGAACTATCCGGGACGAAGAAACAGCGTAGAAAGAAGAAAAGTGGTCTAAAACAGATGAAATACGTTTGATTTTGGGCTCCAAAATCAAGCGCAGCGGAGCAGGCTTGCTGCCCCGTCGTAGAGCTGTCAGAGAGCTTTCCAACGGTATGTTGTGCGCTGCATAACTCCTTACGAATCAAAAGTTATGGCCACCGGAGCAATGGAGACCTAGTCACTGGCCCCGCGCCCTCGGATTGCTGGCCCAGTCTCTATGCGAAGCACAGTTGTCTTGCCCAAGATGCTGTAGGACACCATAATAGAAATGTGACGGATAAAGAATCTTGGCAAGCCTGAACGGGGCAAAAAAACAAAATGAAAAAGGGGGGTGCAACACGAGGACTTCCTAGGGGGTCACCCATCCTAGTACTACTCTCGCCCAAGCATGCTTAACTTCAGAGTTCTGATGGGATTCGGTGAATTAGTGCTGGTATGATCATACCTGTCATGTTGAGGATGCAAAGCCCATATGTGTTGTCCTTTTCGCTGGTCACGACGAACGATCCAGGACAAAGAAACAACGCAAAAAGAAGAAAAGTGGCCTGAAATTGATGAAAACATTTAATTTTGGGATTAAAAAATAGGCGCAATTGAGGAGGCTTGCTGCCCCCGTCATAGAGCTCTAAGAGACCTTTTCAACTATATGATGTACGCTGCGTAACTCCTTACGGATCAAAAATTATGTGCACCGGAGCGATGGAGACCTGGTCGCAGGCCCCACGCCCTCGATCTGCGGGCCTAACCTCTACGCGAAGTGCAGTTGTCTTGCCCAAGATGCCGTGGGACTCCATAATAGAAATATGACGGATAAAGAATCTTGGCAATCCTGAAAGGGGTAAAAAAACAAAACGAAAAAGGGGGGTGCAACAGAAGGACTTCCTAGAGGGTCACCCATTCTAGCACAACTCTCGCCCAAGCACGCTTAACTTCGGAGTTCTGATGGGATCCGGTATATTAGTGCTTGAATAATCGCACCCGTCATGTTGAGGTCGTAATTCCCATATGTGTCGTCCTTTTTGCCGGTCACAACGAATGTTCTGGGACGAAGAAACAGTGCAAAAAGAAGAAAAATGGCCCAAAACTGATGAAAACGTTCAATTTTGGGCTCCGAAAATAGGCGCAGCAACGCAGGCTTTCTACCCTCGTCGTGGAGCTCTCAGAGAGCTTTCCAACGGTATGCTGTGTGCCGTATAACACCTTACGGATCAAAAATTAAAGGCAATGGAGCGATGGAGATCTAGTCAAAGGCCCTGCGCCCTCGGTTTGCGAGCCCAGCCTCTACGCGAAGCGCAGTTGTCTTGCCCAAGATGCTGGGGCACTCGATAATAGAAATATGACGGATAAAGAATCTTGGCAAGCCGGAACGGGCCAAGAAAACAAATCGAAAAAGGGGGGGTGCAACATGAGGACTTCCTAGTGGGTCACCCATCGTAGTACTACACTCGCCGAAGCACGCTTAACTTCGGAGCTCTGATGGGATCTGGTGCATTAGTGTTGGTATGATCGTACCCGTCATGTTGAGGTCGCAAAGCCATTATGTGTCATCTTTTTCGCCAGTCACGACGAACGATCAGGGACAAAGAAACAGCGTAGAAAGAAGAAAAATACCCCGAAATTGATGAAAACATTCAATTTTGGGCTCTGAAAATAGGCGCAGCAGAGCTAGCTTGCTACGCCCGTCTTAGAGCACTCAGAGAGCTTTCCAACGGTATGTTGTGTGCTGCATAACTCCTTACGGATCAAAAGTTATGGCCACCGAAGCGATTGAGACTTGGTCCCAGGTCCCGCATCCCCGGTTTGCGGGCCCAGTCTCTTCGCGAAGTGCAGTTTTCTTGCCCAAGATGCCGTGGGACTCCATAATAGAAATGTGACGGATAAAGAATCTTGGCAAGCCTGAACGTGGCAAAAAAACAAAACGAAAATGTGGGGTGCAACACGAGGACTTCCCAAGGGTCACCCATCCTCTCGCCCAAGCACGCTTAACTTCCGAGTTCTGATGGGATCTAGTGCATTAGTGCTGGTATGATAGCACCCGTCATGTTGATGTTGCAAAGCCTTATTTGTCGTCCTTTTCGCCGGTCACGACGAACGATCCAGGATGAAAAAACAGCGTAGAAAGAAGAAAAGTGGCCTGAAACTAATGAAAAATGTTCGATTTTGGGCTCCGAAAAGAGGCGTAGCCGAGCAGGTTTGTTGCCCTCGTCGCAGAGCTCTCAAAGAGCTTTCCAACGGTATGCTGTGCGCCACATAACTCCTTACGGATCAAAAGTTATGGGCACCAAAGCGATGGAGACCTAGTCAAAGGCCCCGCGCCCCCGGTTTGCAGGCCCAGCCTCTACGCGAAGCGCAGTTGTCTTGCCTAAGATGCCGTGGGACTCCATAATAGAAATGTTACCGATAAAGAATCTTGGCAAGCCTGAATGGGGCAAAAAAACAAAATGAAAAAGGGGGGGTTCAACATGAGGACTTCATAGGGGGTCACTCATCCTAGTACTACTCTCGCCAAAGGACGCTAAACTTCGGAGTTCTGATGGGATGCAGTGCATTAGTGCTGATATGATCGCACCCGTGATATTGAGGTAAAAAAGCCCTTATGTGTCGTCCTTTTCGCCGGTCACGACGAACGATCTAGGACGAAGAAATAGCGAAGAAAGAAGAAATGTGGCCCAAAATTGATGAAAAATGTTCTATTTTAGGCTCCAAAAAAAGCACAACAAAGCAGGCTTGTTGCCCCCGTCGTAGAGCTCTCAGAGAGCTTTCCAACGGTATACGGTGCGCTGTATAACTTCTTACGTGTCAAAAGCTATGGGCACCGGAGCGATAGAGACCTAGTCAAAGGACCCGCGCCCTTGGTTTGCGGGCCCAGCCTCTATGCGAAGCGCAGTTGTCTTGCCCAAGATTTTGGGACACTCGATAATAGAAATGTGATGGATAAATAATTTTGGCATGCCGGAATGGGGCAAAAAAACCAAACGAAAAAGGGAGGTGCAACACGAGGACTTCCATGGGGGTCACCCATCTTAGTACTACACTTGCCCAAGCACGCTTAACTTCGGAGTTCGGATTGGATCTGGTGTATTAGTGCTAGTATGATCGTACCCGTCATGTTGAGGTCAGAAAGCCCTTATGTGTTGTCCTTTTCGCCGGTCACGACGAACGATTCGGGATGAAAAAACAGCGCAGAAAGAAGAAAAGTGGCCCAAAATTCATGAAAACGTTCGATTTTGAGCTCCGAAAATAGGCGCAACCGAGCAAGCTTGAAGCCCCCGTCATAGAGCTCTCATAGAGCTTTCCAACGGTATGCTGTGTGCCGCATAACTCCTTACGGATCAAAAGTTATGGCCACCGGAGCAATAGAGACGTGGTCACAGGTCCCGCGTCCTCAGTTTGTGAGCCAAGTCTCTACGCGAAGCGTAGTTGTCTTGCCCAAGATGCCGTGGGACTCCATAATAGAAATGTGACAGATAAAGAATATTGGCAAGCATGAACGGGGCAAAAAAACAAAACGAAAAAGGGGGGTGCAACATGAGGACTTCCCAGGGGGTCACCCATCCTCTCGCCCAAGCACGCTTGACTTCGGAGTTCTGATGGGATCCGGTGCATTAGTGCTGGTATGATCGCACCCATCATGTTGAGGTCGCAAAGCCTTATGTGTCGTCTTTTTCGTCGGTCACGACGAACGATCTGGGACGAAGAAACCAGGCAGAAAGAAGAAAAGTGGCCTGAAACTGACGAAAAACTTTTTTTTGGGCTCCGAAAATAGGCGCAGCCAAGCAGGCTTGTTGACCTCGTCGTAAAGCTCTCAAAGAGCTTTCCAACATTATGTTGTGCGCCTTATAACTCCTTACGAATCAAAAGTTATGGGCACCGGAGCGATAGAGACCTAGTCAAAGGCCCCACACCCTCGGTTTGCGGGCCCAGCCTCTACGCGAAGAGCAGTTGTCTTGCCTAAGATGCCGTGGGACTCCATAATAGAAATGTGATGAATAAAAAATATTGGCAAGCCTGAACGGGGCAAAAAAATAAAATGAAAAAGGGGGGTTCAACACGGGGACTTCCCAGGGGGTCACCCATCCTAGTTCTACTCTCGCCCAAGGACGCTTAACTTCGGAGTTCTAATGGGATGTGGGGCATTAGTGCTGATATGATCGCACACGTGATGTTGAGGTCGCAAAGCCCTTATGTTTCATCCTTTTCGTCAGTCACGACGAACGATCCGGGATGAAGAAATAGCACAGAAAGAAGAAAAGTGGCCCGAAATGGATTAAAAATGTTATATTTTGGGCTCCAAAAGTAGGCGCAAGAAAGCAGGCTTGTTGCCCCCGTCGTAGAGCTCTCAGAGAGCTTTCCAACGGTATGCAATGCGCCGTATAACTCCTTACGGATCAAAAGTTATGGGCACCGGAGCGATGGTGACCTGGTCAAAGGCCCCGCGCCCTCGGTTTCCAGACCCAGCCTCTACGCGAAGCGCAGTTGTCTTGCCCCAGATGCCGGGGCACTCGATAATAGAAATGTGACGGATAAAGAATCTTGGCAAGATGGAACGGGGCAAAAAAACAAAACGAAAAAGGAGGGTGCAACATGAGGACTTCCCAAGGGGTCACCCATCCTAGTACTACTCTCGTCCAAGCACGCTTAACTTCAGAGTTCTTATGGGATCTTGTGTACTAGTGCTGGTATGATCATACCCGTCATGTTGAGGATGCAAAGCCCTTATGTGTCATCTTTTTCGCCTGTCATGACGAACGATCCAGGACGAAGAAACAGTGCAGAAAGAAGAAAAGTGGCCCAAAATTGATGAAAATGTTCAATTTTGGGCTCCGAAAATAGGCGCAACTGAGCAAACTTGCTACCCCCGTTGTAGAGCTCTCAGAGAGCTTTCCAACGGTATTCAGTGCGCCATATAACTCCTTACAGATCAAAAGTTATGGCCACCGGAGCGATAGAGACCTGGTCACAAGCCCCGCGCCCTCGGTTTGCGGGCCCAATCTCTACGCGAAGCGTAGTTGTCTTGCCCAAGATGCCGTGGGACTCCATAATAGAATTGTGACGGATAAAGAATTTTGGCAAGCCTGAACGGGGCAAAAAAACAAAACGAAAAAGGGGGGTGCAACACGAGGACTTCCTAGGGGGTCAGCCATCCTAGTACTACTCTCGTCCAAGCACGCTTAACTTCGGAGTTCTGATGGGATTCAGTGCATTAGTGCTGGTATGATGCACCCATCATGTTGAGGTCGCAAAGCCCTTATATGTCGTCCTTTTCGCCGGTCACGACGAATGATTCGGAAAGAAGAAACAGCGCAGAAAGAAGAAAAGTGGCCCGAAACTGATGAAAAACGTTCAATTTTGGGCTCCGAAAATAGTTACAGCTGAGCAGGCTTGCTGCCCCTGTGTTAGAGCTCTCAGAGAGCTTTCCAACGGTATGTTGTGCGCCACATAACTCCTTACAGATCAAAAGTTATGGCTACCGGAGCGATGGAGACCTAGTCACAAGCCCCCCATGTCAGGCCCCAACCCGGCCTATAAAGGTTAGACTAGGGTGTGATCTAAACATTCAAGTTATATCTCGTACTTAATCGTTCATGAAAGTTTAACACTTAACGTTTAGCCTAAACTCCATAATTTTTCAGAAAACCGGCAGCATAACGGCTGTAATTGGGCTCTTTAGTTTGACATAGTTCTTTAAACGCCTCAAAATTTCCAATCTCAATTTCATTTCCAACTAAGATTACTATTTACCATCAATTGAAATGCCTACTAGTTATCTCGAAGTCTCATTTGATTAATAAACTAGCATGATACTATGTCTCGTTTGTTTGTTAATCCTCATTACAAAAGTACATGTTGATCTTAGCTTAACAATGAGTACCTGCTTAATATTGGATAGGTTCATTTTACTTAATCCTTACCCAATACATCATAATCCTATGATAGATACTAGCCAATAATGATAGCAAAACGACCATAGTAGTGTCTATCTAGTTATTATCAGTACAAGCCAAAATTAGACCCCAAATTATAACGGGGGTCTTTTACATTAGAACAACAAGCAACATAAAAGAAAACAGTCTTCAAACAACATATCGTTTACGAAAATGGCCATAGTCAAGTAAGGCACGTAGGGCAAGCAATCATTCCAAGGAATCATCATTAGGCACGCTGTCCTCGAGTACCTGTTACTGGTCTTCTTCACCAGAGATGATAAAAGAGGGTGAGTCCTTATGAACTCAGCGAGGGGGAACGAGAAATAAGTTTTGAAACTCATTTTCCGGTTCGACTCATGAAAACCCTTTTTGCAAGCATGAATATATCACAAGTAAGTACATAATGTAATGTAAAGGTAAAGGAACACAATTACCCGTCTTTCTTCCCCGAGGTCCTCTAGGAACCAAGCGAGAGTACTTATACACATAGTGAAAAGGATACGGTGAGCTTTTGCTCTCAATTCATTGCCAGTATCAGTTGTTGCGGCCGACTTCAAATCATCCCCTTATCACGCCAAATGGGTGTACTCCGGATGTACCCCGAAATCCTACGACCCAACTCTCCGAGGAAGTCTAGTCCCCAAGCGAGAGAGGGAATTGGACAATGGTAGTCACGGTTGCACCGGCAAGCCCGATGCCGCCCGGTGTGCGTGAACGGTACCACGCCAGAATGAAAGGTTGCAACCTTGTATGGAATACACATTATGATATTTAATATATCACATTTGGAGGACAACAAAGTAGGTTGCCTCCGAGCAATCATAAGATTGCACATTGACAGTTAAACACGCGAGGCACGATATGACAGGTAATTTCACTTATAAAGCACATGGAGTTATATGAATATTAAACGGGCAGCCATGTAACGCATGTAAATCAAGTCATATAACTCATTTCGAAGTTCACGTAATCAAATAATAAGATTATCCAACATGCAACGACATTTACGAGGGGCCGGGTGCAAGAAAGGCGTACTTGTCAACATGTAATCATCGAAATCATGTTTAGGGCTATGAGGGCAACTACGGGCAGCCTACTAATTACATAATTAAACACGATATTCATAGGGTCAACACTTAGCGAATTTACCTAGTCACTAGGGTTTCAATTCGTGCTTACCCGTGCGATTAAGCCCCAAGTCATCTCGTAATTAAACTCAAGCCATGCATTGATTAATTCAAACACCCTCAAGTATTCAAAACAGTCCACACAACATCCAAATACCACAATCCCAAGCATTTAATACAACAAGAGAAGCTACAATAATTTTTCTAAGCATATCAATAGGTGAAACCCTCACTGCAATGGACTGTTTTCTCACAATCATTGAGACAAGCAAACAAACTCCAATTCCAGTGAACAAGATGTCAAATTAAATCTTAAGGAGTGAACTAAATTCAGAAACTAACCTTGCATCATTTGGAGTTCGGGTTCAAGAGTTATAGCCAAAACAGTGAAACTACACAAAACTGTCCAGATTTGCACACATTTCAATACTTATCATTTTTGAGGGCCTTAGGGTCAGATTTAGCCTTAGTCCATTTCTGGCAAAAATGTCCAGAACTGAACAATCTAGCAGTACCACAAATTTCATGCATTTTAGATGTCATGTACTAAGTCAAAACTGGTTCGTTCTACAAGGTCAGTGAATCTGCCAAAACCTGCTTCTTTTTTCCAGACCTTCCAGATTTGGACACATTTTGATATTTTGCCATTTTGAGGAGCTTAGAGTCAAAATTAGCTTTGGCCTGTTTCTACAAAAAATTCTCAGAACTGGCAAAACTAGTCACCTACCAATTTTCACACATTTTAAACATCATTTACTTGGTCAAAATCACCTCACACCAACAAGACAGAAGACTGTCCTATACGCGATTTCATCCAACATCACATTCTAGCCGAATATCCTGCCATGCATGTTTACAAAAGCTCATGAACACACATATATCACAAGTATAGAAGTAAAGATAGACATTTAAAGGCATGCATGGGGTTTTTGAAAGCTTTTCAAGAAGTTTTAGCCCTCACCTTAGCAAGACAACAAAGAATATGCACAAACTATTGATGAAGCACAATGATGACTCTTCTCCTTGCTTAGCCGAGAGACAACTTGGGATTTCTCTAATTTCCTAGCTAAGTTACCATGTTCTTAGTAGGTGCATGTGGTTAGAACAAGAAGAAAATGAAATGGAAGCTAACAACTCACCTAAGCCGAAATGAAGGTTCAAAGAGCTTGCATGTGTGTCTTTTGCACTCTAGCTTTGCTTGGTCGAGTTCCTTGGTAGCTTGGAAGTCTTGAAGAGCCTTAGGATGAAGAACTTTTCTATGAAGAGTATATTTTCAGCTAGGGCCAAGAGAGAGAGGAGAAATGAGAGAGAGTGAGAGAAAATGTGAGAAAAGACGAAATAAAAATGAAAGCTTGATGGGTATTGATGCATATGTCGGCCTAGGGCTTGTAAATTCAGATTTTTGTGTCTTCAAGGAGCATTTTTGAATTGTCTAGTATGGGCATGGAGTTTGTGTTGAGATGGTAGAGCTTTGGGGAGGGTCTTTGAGCCATTTTTTTATTGCTTTGTGTCATTAAATTGTCATAGAATGTTTGGGGAATAAATTTTGAAATGGAAGTGCATGCACAAGGGTCCATGTGGTCGGCCAAGGGTGTGTTTAAATCTGAATTTTTTTCTTGGTTGAGCAATAATTAATTGTGTGTTTGGGATATGCAAAGAATAAAGAATAAAGAATAAAGAATAAAGAATGTCTAGCTTTTTGTGAGATTTTGTCTTCTAGTAGGTTGAATTAGCACTTTAATATTAGTTAGTGGAGTTTGTAGGATTAATTAATGATCTAGTGCTTCGTGTAAGATGCTTTCTTGAATAGCGTGAGGGCACGCTTTCCTAAGTTTAGGGCACGCACTACAAGGTAAGGCACGAACTACGAGACGAATGCACGTTTCCCAAGTAAATGCACGCAACCCTAAATGAATGCACGTAATTCAATGCAAGGCACACAAAACGAAACACGATTCTTAAACCTAGGTCAAGGCACGCAAATCTAGGTTATGGCACACAAAACGAGGTATTGCACATAAATCGAGGTCGGGCCTCACACCGCGCCCTCAGTTTGTGGGCCCAATTTCTACGCGAAGCGCAGTTGTCTTGCCCAAGATGCTGTGGGACTCCATAATAGAAATGTGACGGATAAAGAATCTTGGCAAGCCTGAACGGGGCAAAAAAACAAAATGAAAAATAGGGGTTCAACACGAGGACTTCCTAGGGGGTCAACCATCCTAGTACTACTTTCGGCCAAGGACGCTTAACTTTAGAGTTATGATGGGATACGGTGCATTAGTGCTGATATGATCGTACCCATGATGTTGAGGTCGCAAAGCCCTTATGTGTCGTCCTTTTCGCCGATCACGATGAATGATCCGTGACGAAGAAATAGCGCAGAAAAAAGAAAAGTGGCCGAAAATGGATGAAAAATGTTCAATTTTGGGCTCCAATAATAGGCGCTACTGAGCAGGTTTGGTTCCCCCGTCGTAGAGCTCTCAGAGAGCTTTCCAACGGTATGCTGTGCACCGCATAACTCCTAACAGATCAAAAGTTATGGGCACTGGAGTGATAGAGACCTAGTCAAAGGCCCCGCGCCCTCGGTTTACAGGCCCAGCCTCTACGCGAAGCGCAATTGTCTTGCCCAAGATATCGGGGCACTCGATAATAGAAATGTGACGGATAAAGAATCTTGGCAAGCCGAAACGGGGCAAAAAAACAAAACGAAAAAGGAGGGTACAACACGAGGACTTCCATGGGCGTCACCCATCCTAGTAGTATACTTGCCCAACCACGCTTAACTTCGGTGTTCTGATTGGATCTGGTGTATTAGTGCTGGCATGATCGCACCCGTCATGTTGAGGTCGCAAATACCTTATGTGCCGTCCTTTTCTCCGGTCACGACAAACGATCCGGGACGAAGAAACATCGCAGAAAGAAGAAAAGTGGCCCAAAATTAATGAAAACGTTCGATTTTGGGCTCTGAAAATAGGCGCAACCGAGCAAGCTTGCTGCCCCCGCCGTAGATCTCTTAGAGAGCTTTCCAATGGTAAGCTATACTCCGCAAAACTCCTTACATATCAAAAGTTATGGCCATTGGAGCGATGGAGACCTGGTCACAAGCCCTGCGCTCTCGGTTTGCGGGGCCCGTCTCTACATGAAGCGCAGTTGTCTTGTCGAAGATGCCGTGGGATACCATAATAGCAATGTGACAGATAAAGAATTTTGGCAAGCCTGACCGGGGCAAAAAAACAAAAAAAAAGGGGAGGGGGGCAACACGAGGACTTCTGAGGGGGTCACCCATCCTAGTACTACTCTCGCCCAAGCATGCTTAACTTCGGAGTTCAAATGGGATCCGGTGCATTAGTGCTGGTATGATCGTACCCATCATGTTGAGGTCGGAAAGCCCTTATGTGTCGTCCTTTTCGCCGGTCACGACAAACGATCCGAGATGAAGAAACAGCGTAGAAAGAAGAAAAGTATCCCGAAACTGATGAAAACGTTCAATTTTGGGCTATCAAAACAGGCGCAGCCGAGCAAGCTTGCTGCCTTCATCGTAGAGCTCTCAAAGAGCTTTCCAACGGTATGCTGTGCACCGCATAACTCCTTACGGATCAAAAGTTATGGGCACAGGAGCAATGGAGACTTGGTCAAAGGCCCCGCGCCCTCGGTTTGCTAGCCCAGCCTCTACGCGAAGCGCAATTGTCTTGACCAAGATGCCGTAGGACTCTATAATAGAAACGTGGCGGATAAAGAATCTTGGCAAGCCTGAATAGGGAAAAAAAACAAAATGAAAAAGGGGGGTGCAACACGAGGATTTCCCAGGGGGTTATCCATCCTAGTATTACTCTCGCCCAAGGACGGTTAACTTCGGAGTTCTGATGGGATGTGGGGCATTAGTGCTGATATGATCGCACCTGTCATGTTGAGGTCGCAAAGCCCCTTATGTGTCGTCCTTTTCGTCGGCCACGACGAACGATCTGGGATGAAGAAATTGCGCAGAAAGAAGAAAAGTGGATCGAAACTGATGAAAAATGTTCAATTTTGGGCTCCGAAAATAGGCGCAGTCGAGAAGGCTTGCTGCCCTCGTCTTAGAGCTCTGAGAGAGCTTTCCAACGGTATGTAGTGTGCTCCATAACTCCTTAGGGATCAAAAGTTATGGCCACCGGAGCGATGGAGAGCTTGTCACAGGCCTCACACCCTCAGTTTGTGTGCCCAGTCTCTACGCAAAACGCAGTTGTCTTGCCCAAGATACCGTGGGACTCCATAATAGAAATGTGACGAATAAAGAATATTGGCAAGCTTGAACTGGGCAAAAAAATAAAACGAAAAAGGGGGGTACAACACGAGGACTTCCCAGGGTGTCACCTATCCTAGTACTACTCTCGCCCAAGCACGCATAACTTCGGAGTTCTGAGGGGATCCGGTGCATTAGTGATGGTATGATCGTACCTGTCATGTTGAAGTCGCAAAGCCCTTATGTCTCGTCCTTTTCGCAGGTCACAACAAACGATCTGGGATTAAGAAATAGTGCATAAAGAAGAAAAATGGCCAGAAACAAATGAAAAACGTTGGATTTTTGGGCTCCGAAAATAGGCGCAGTCGAGCAGGCTTGTTTCCCCCATCGTAGAGCACTTAGAGAGCTTTCCAACAGTATGTTGTGCGCCACATAACTCCTTACGGATCAAAAGTTATGGCCATCGGAGCGATGAAGACCTGGTCGCAGGCCCCGCGCCCTCTGTTTGTATGACCAGTCGCTACGCGAATCGCAGTTGTCTTACCCAAGATGTCATGGGACTCCATAATAGAAATGTGAAGGATAAAGAATCTTGGCAAGCCTGAACGGGGCAAAAAAACAAAACGAAAAAGGGGGGTGCAACACGAGGACTTCTTAGGGGGTCACCCATCCTAGTACTACTCTCGCCCAAGCACGTTTAACTTCGGAGTTCTGATGGGATCCGGTGCATTAGTGCTGGTATGATCGCACCCGTCATGTTGAGGTCGCAAAGCCCTTATGTGTCGTCCTTTTCGCCGGTCACGACGAACGATCCGGGATGAAGAAACAGCGCAGAAAGAAGAAAAGTGGCCTGAAACTGATGAAAAATGTTCGATTTTGGGCTCTGAAAACAAGGGCACCCAAGCAGGCTTGCTGTCCTCGTCGTAGAGCTCTCAAAGAGCTTTCCAACGGTATGTTGTGCGTCGCATAACTCCTTACGAATCAAAATTTATCAGCACCGGAGCGATGAAGACCTGGTCAAAGTCCCCGCGTCCTCGGTTTGGCAGCCCAGCCTCTACGCGAAGCGCAATTGTCTTGCCCAAGATGTCGTGGGACTCCATAATAGAAATGTGACGGATAAAGAATCTTGGCAAGCCTGAACAGGGCAAAAAGACAAAATGAAAAAGGGGGGTGCAACACGAGGACTTACCAGGGGGTCACCCATCCTACTACTACTCTCGCCCAAGGACGCTTAACTTCGGAGTTCTGATGGGATATGGTGCATTAGTGTTGATATGATCACAGCCGTCATGTTGAGGTTGCAAAGCCCTTACGTGTCGTCCTTTTCGCCGGTCACGACGAACGATCCAGGACGAAGAAGGAGCGTAGAAAGAAGAAAAGTGGCCCGAAACTAATGAAAAATGTTCGATTTTGGGCTCCGAAAACAGGCGCAGCGGAACAGGCTTGCTGCCCCCATCGTAGAGCTCTTAGAGAGCTATCTAAAGGTATGTTGTGAGCCGCATAACTCCTTACAGATCAAAAGTTATGTTTACCGGACCGATGGAGACCTGGTCACAGGCCTCGCGCACTCAGTTTGTGGGCCCAGCCTCTACGCGAAGCGCAGTTGTTTTGCCCAAGAAGCCATGGGACTCCATAATAGAAATGCGATGGATAAATAATCTTGGCAAGCCTGAACGGGGCAAGAAAACAAAACGAAAAAGGGGGGTGCAACACGAGGACTTCCCCGGGGGTCACCTATCCTTATACTACTCTCGCCCAAGCACGCTTAACTTTGGAGTTCTGATGGAATCTGGTTCATTAGTACTGGTATGATCGCACACGTCATGTTGAGGTCGTAAAGCCCAGTCACGACGAACGATCCGGGACGAAGAAACAGCGTAGAAAGAAAAAAATAGCCCGAAACTGATGAAAAACTTTTGATTTTGGACTCCGCAAAGAGGCACAACCGAGCAAGCTTGCTGCCATCTTCGTAGAGCTCTCAAAGTGCTTTCCAACGGTATGCTGTGCACCGCATAAATCGTTACGAATCAAAAGTTATGGGCAGCGGAGCGATGGAGACCTGGTCAAAGGCCCCGCGCCCTCGATTTGCAGGCCCAGCCTTTACGCGAAGCACAGTTGTCTTCCCCAAGATGCCGTGGGAATCCATAATAGAAATGTGACGGATAAAGAATCTTGGCAAGCCTGAACGGGGCAAAAAAACAAAATGAAAAAGGGGGGTGCAACACGAGGACTTCCCAGGGGGTCACCCATCCTAGTACTACTCTCGCCCAAGGACGTTTAACTTCGGAGTTCTGATGGGATGTGGTGCATTAGTGCTGATATGATCGCACCCGTCATGTTGAGGTTGCAAAGCCCTTATGTGTCGTCCTTTTCGCCGGTCACGACGAACGATCCAGGACGAAGAAAGAGCGTAGAAAGAAGAAAAGTGGCCCAAAACTGATGAAAAATGTTCAATTTTGGGCTCCAAAAATAGGCGCAGTGGAGCAGACTTGCTGCCCCCATCGTAGAGCTCTCAGAGAGCTTTCTAAAGGTATGTTGTGCGCCGCATAACTCCTTACGGATCAAAAGTTATGGTTACCGGATAGATGGAGACCTGGTCACGGGCCCCGCGCACTCAGTTTGAAGGCCCAATCCCTACGTGAAGCGCAGTTGTTTTGCCCAAGTTGCCGTTGGACTCCATAATAGAAATACGACGGATAAAGAATCTTGGTAAGCCTAAACGGGGCAAGAAAACAAAACGAAAAAGAGGGGTGCAACACGAGGACTTCCCAAGGGGTCACCCATCCTTGTACTACTCTCGCCAAGCACGCTTAACTTTGGAGTTCTAATGGGATCCGGTGCATTAGTGCTGGTATGATCGTACCCGTCATGTTGAGGTCGAAAAGCCCTTATGTGTCGTCCTTTTTGCCGGTCACGACGAACGATCCAGGACGAAGAAACAGCACAGAAAGAAGAAAAGTGGCCCAAAATTGATGAAAAACTTTAGATTTTGGGCTCCGAAAAGAGGCATAGCCGGGCAGGCTTTTCTGCCATCTTCGTAGAGCTCTCAAAGTGCTTTCCAACGGTATGCTGTGCGCCGCATAAATCCTTACGAATAAAACGTTTTGGGCACCGGAGCGATGAAGACCTGGTCAAAGGCCCCGAGCCCTCGGTTTGCCGGCCCAGCTTCTACGCGAAGCACAGTTGTCTTGCCCAAGATGCCGTGGGACTCCATAATAGAAATGTGACGGATAAAGAATCTTGGCAAGCCTGAACGGGGAAAAAAAACAAAGCAAAAAATGGGGGTGCAACACGAGGACTTCCCAGGGGGTCACCCATCCTAGAACTACTCTTGCCCAAGCACGCTTAAGTTCGGAGTTCTGATCGGATCCGGTGTATTAGTGCTGGTATGATCGCACCCATCATGTTGAAGTCGCAAACTCCTTTTCTGTCGTCCTTTTCGCCGGTCACGACGAACGATCCGGGACGAAGAAAGAAGAAAAGTGGCCCAATACTGATGAAAAATGTTCGATTTTGGGCTCCGAAAATAGGCGCAGCCGAGCAGGCTTTTTACCCTCATCGTAGAGCTCTCAAAGAGCTTTCCAACGGTATGTTGTGCGTGCATAACTCCTTACGGATCAAAAGTTATGGGCACCGGAGCGATGGAGACTTGGTCAAAGGCCTCGCGCCTTCGGTTTAAGGGGCCCAGCCTCTACTCGAAGCGTAGTTGTCTTGCCCAAGATGCCGAGGGACTCCATAATAGAAATGTGACGGATAAAGAATTTTGGAAAACCTGAATGGGGAAAAAAACAAAACGAAAAAGGGGAGGGCAACACGAGGACTTCCCAAGGGGTCACCCATCCTAGTACTACTCTCGCCCAAGCAAGCATAACTTCGGAGTTCGGATGGGATCCAGTGCATTAGTAATGGTATGATCGCACCAATCATGTTGAGGTCGCAGAGCCCTTATGTGTCGTCCTTTTCACCGGTCACGACGAACGATCCAGGACGAAGAAAGAGTGTAGAAAGAAGAAAAGTGGCCCGAAACTAATGAAAAATGTTCGATTTTGGGCTCCGAACACAGGCGCAACGGCATAGGCTTGCTGCCCCCATCGTAGAGCTCTCAGAGAGCTATCTAAAAGTATGTTGTGCGCTGTATAACTCCTTACGGATCAAAAGTTATGGTTACTGGACCGATGGAGACCTGGTCACAGGCCCCGCGCACTCGGTTTGCGGGCCCAGCCTCTATGCAAAGAGTAGTTGTTTTTCCCAAGAAGCCATGGGACTCCATAATAGAAATGCGACGGATAAAGAATCTTGGCAAGCCTAAACGGGGCAAGAAAACAAAACGAAAAAGGGGGGTGCAACACGAGGACTACCCCGGGGGTCACTCATCCTTGTACTACTCTAGCCCAAGCACGCTTAACTTTGGAGTTCTGATGGAATCCAGTGCATTAGTACTGGTATGATCGCACACGTCATGTTGAGGTCGTAAAGCCCTTATGCGTCGTCCTTTTCGCCGGTCACGACGAACGATCCGGGGCGATGAAATTGCGTAGAAAGAAAAAAAGTGGCCCAAAACTGATGAAAAACTTTTGATTTTGGGCTCCGAAAAGAGGCACAGCTGAGCAGGCTTGCTGCCATCTTCGTAGAGCTCTCAAAGTGCATTCCAACGGTATGCTGTGCACCGCATAAATCGTTACGTATCAAAAGTTATGGGCAGCGGAGTGATGGAGACATGGTTAAAGGCCCTGCGCCCTCGGTTTGCAGGCCCAGCCTCTATGCGAAGCACAGTTGTCTTCCCCAAGATGCCGTGGTAATCCATAATAGAAATGTGACGGATAAAGAATCTTGGCAAGCCTGAACGGGTCAAAAAAACAAAACGAAAAATGGGGGTGCAACACGAGGACTTCCCAGGGGGTCACCCATCCTAGTACTACTCTCGCCCAAGGACGCTTAACTTCGGAGTTCTGATGGGATGTGGTGCAATAGTGCTGATATGATCGCACCCTTCATGTTAGGTTGCAAAGCCCTTATGTGTCGTCCTTTTCACCGGTCACGACGAACGCTCCAGGACGAAGAAAGAGCGTAGAAAGAAGAAAACTGGCCCGAAACTGATGAAAAATATTCAATTTTGGGCACCGAAAATAGGCGCAGCAGAGCAGGCTTGCTGCCCCTATCGTAGAGCTCTCAGAGAGCTATCTAAGGGTATGTTGTACACCGCATAACTCTTTACGGATCAAAAGTTATGGTTACCGGACCGATGGAGACCTGGTCACAGGCCCCGCACACTAGGTTTGTTGGCCCAGTCTCTACGAGAAGCGCAGTTGTTTTGCCCAAGATGCCGTTGGACTCCATAATAGAAATGCGACGGATAAAGAATCTTGGTAAGCCTAAACGGGGCAAGAAAACAAAACGAAAAAGAGGGGTGCAACACGAGGACTTCCTAGGGGGTCACCCATCCTTGTACTACTCTCGCCCAAGCACGCTTAACTTTGGAGTTCTAATGGGATCCGGTGCATTAGTGCTAGTATGATCGCACCCATCATGTTGAGATCGCAAAGCCCTTATGTGTCGTCCTTTTTGCCGGCCACGACGAACGATCCGGGATGAAGAAACAGCGCAGAAAGAAGAAAAGTGGCCCAAAACTGATGAAAAACTTTAGATTTTGGACTCCGAAAAGAGGCACAGCCGGGCAAGCTTGCTGCAATCTTCGTAGAGCTCTCAAAGTGATTTCCAACGGTATGTTGTGCGCCGCATAAATCCTTACGAATAAAAAGTTATGGGTACCGGAGCGATGGAGCCTTGTCAAAGGCCCCGCACCCTCGGTTTGCCGGCCTAGCTTCTACGCGAAGCACAGTTGTCTTGCCCAAGATGCCGCGGGACTCCATAATAGAAATGTGACAGATAAAGAATCTTGGCAAGCCTGAACGGGGAAAAAAAACAAAATGAAAAATGGGGGTGCAACACGAGGACTTCCCAGGGGGTCACCCATCCTAGAACTACTCTTGCCAAGCATGCTTAAGTTTGGAGTTCTGATGGGATCCGGTGTATTAGTGCTGGTATGATCGCACCCATCATGTTGAGGTTGCAAACCCCTTTTGTGTCATCCTTTTCGCCGGTCACGACGAGCGATCTGGGATGAAGAAAGAAGAAAAGTGGCCCAAAATTGATGAAAAACGTTTGATTTTGGGCTCCAAAAACAAGCGCAGCTGAGCAGGCTTGGTACCCTCGTCGTAGAGCTCTCAAAGAGCTTTCCAATGGTATGCTGTGCGCCGCATAACTCCTTACGGATCAAAAGTTATGGGCACCGGAGCGATGGAGACTTGGTCAAAGGCCCCGCGCCCTCGGTTTGCCGGCCCAGCCTCTACGCGAAGTGCAGTTGTCTTGCCCAAGATGCCGTGGGACTCCATAATAGAAATGTGACGGATAAAGAATCTTGGCAAGCCTGAACGGGGCAAAAAAACAAAACGAAAAAGGGGGGGTGGCAACACGAGGACTTCCCAAGGGGTCACCCATCCTAGTACTACTCTCGCCCAAGCAAGCTTAACTTCGGAGTTTGGATGGGATCCGGTGCATTAGTACTGGTTTGATCGCACCAATCATGTTGAGGTCGCAGAGCCCTTATGTGTCATCCTTTTCGCCGGTCACGATGAACGATCCGAGACGAAGAAACAGCGTAGAAAGAAGAAAAGTGGCCCAGAACTGATGAAAAACATTAGATTTAGGGCTCTGAAAATAGGCGCAGAAGAGCAGGCTTGCGGCCCTCGTCGTAGAGCTCTCAAAGAGATTTCCAACGGCATGCTGTGCGCCACATAACTCCTTACGGATCAAGAGTTATGGGCCCCGGAGTGATGTAGACTTCGTCAAAGGACGCGCGCCCTCGGTTTATGGGCCTAGCCTCTATGCAAAGCGCAGTTGTTTTGCCCAAGATACCGTGGGACTCCATAACAGAAATGTGACAGATAAAGAATCTTGGCAAGCTTGAACGGGGAAAAAAAACAAAATGAAAAAGGGCGAGGGCTGCAACACGAGGACTTCCCAGGGTGTCACCCATCCTAGTACTACTCTCGCCCAAGCACGCATAACTTCGGAGTTCTGATGGGATCCGGTGCATTAGTGCTGGTATGATCACACCCGTCATGTTGAAGTCGTAAAGCCCTTATGTGTCATCCATTTCGTCGGTCACGACGAACGATCCGGGACGAAAAAACAGCGCAAAAAAAAGAAAAGTGGCCTAAAACTGATGAAAAATGTTCAATTTTGGGCTCTAAACATAAGTGCAGGCGAGCAGGCTTGCTACCCTAGTCGTAGAGCTGTCAAAAATCTTTCCAATGATATGTTGTGCGTCGCATAACTCCTTACGGATCAAACGTTATAGGCACCGGAGCGATGAAGACCTAGTCAAAGGCCCCTCGCCCTCGGTTTGTCGGCCCAGCCTCTACTCGAAACGCAATTGTTTTGCCCAAGATGTCGTAGGACTGCATAATAGAAATGTGACGGATAAAGAATCTTGGCAAGCCCGAATGGGGGCAAAAAAACAAAATGAAAAAGGGGGGTGCAACACGAGGACTTCCTAGGGGGTCACCCATCCTAGTACTACTCTCGCCCAAGGACGCTTAACTTCGGAGTTCTGATTGGATATGGTGCATTAGTGCTGATATGATCACACCCGTCATGTTGAGGTTGCAAAGACTTTATGTGTTGTCCTTTTCGCCGGTCACGACGGACGATCCGAAACGAAGAAAGTGCGCATAAAAAAGAAAAGTGGCCTGAAACTGATGAAAATTGCTCAATTTTGGGCCCCAAAAATAGGTGCAGCTAAGCTGGCTTACTGCCCGCGACGTAGAGCTCTCAGAGAGATTTCTAACGGTATGTTGTGCGCCGCATAACTCCTTACAGATCAAAAGTTATGGCCACCGGAGCGATGAAGACCTAGTCACAGGCCCCGCACCCTCGGTTTGTAGGCCCAGTCTCTACGTGAAGCATAGTTTTTCTTGCCCAAGATGCCGTGGGACTCCACAATAGAAATGTGACGGATAAAGAATCTTGGCAAGCCTGAACGGGGCAAAAAAACAAAACGAAAAAGGGGGGGTGCAACACGAGGACTTCCTAGGGGGTCACCCATCCGAGTACTATTCTCGCCCAAGGACGCTTAACTTCGGAGTTCTAATGGGATGCGGTGCATTAGTGCTGATATCATCGCACTCGTCATGTTGAGGTCCCAAAGCCCTTTTGTGTCGTCCTTTTCTCCGGTCACGACGAATGATCCTGGATGAAGAAATAGCACAGAAACAATAAAAAGGGGTTGAAACAGATGAAAAACATTCAATTTCAGGCTCCGAAAACAAGCGCAATCGAGCAAGCTTGGTGCCCTTGTAGTAGAGCTATCAAAGAGCTTTCCAATGGTATGCTGTGCGCTGCATAACTCCTTAGGGATCAGAAATTATGGCCACCGGAGCGATGGAGACCTTGTCACAGGATCCGCGCTGTCGGTTTGCGGGCCCAGTCTCTACGCGAAACGCAGTTGTCTTGCACAAGATGCCGTGGGACTCCATAATAGAAATGTGACGGATAAAGAATCTTGGCAAGCCTGAACGGGGTAAAAAAACAAAACGAAAAATGGCAGTGCAACACGAGGACTTCCTAGAGGTTCACCCATCCTAGTACTACTCTTGCCCAAGCACGCTTAACTTCGGAGTTCTGATGGGATCTGGTGCATTAGTGCTGGTATGATCGCACCTGTCATGTTGAGGTCACAAAGCCCTTATGTGTCGTCTTTTTCACTGGTCACAACGAATGATCCGGGATGAAGAAACCGCGCAGAAAGAAGAAAAGTAGGATGAAACATATGAAAAACGTTCAATTTTGGGCTCCAAAAATAAGTACAGCCAAGCAGGCTTGGTGCCCTCGTAGTAGAGCTCTCAAAGAGCTTTCCAACGGTATGCTGTGCGACGCATAAATCCTTACGGATCAAAAGTTATGGGCACTGGAGCGATGGAGACCTGGTCAAAGGCCCCACGCCCTCGGTTTGCAGGCCCAGCCTCTACGCGAAGCGTAGTTGTCTTGCCCAAGACGCCGTGGGACTCCATAATAGAAATTTGACGGATAAAGAATCTTTAAAAGCCTGAACGGGGCAAAAAAACAAAACGAAAAAAAGGAGGGGGAGGGGGCAAAACGAGGACTTCCCAAGGGGTTACCCATCCTAGTACCACTCTCACCCAAGCAAGCTTAACTTTGGAGTTCGGATGGGATCTGATGCATTAGTGCTGGTATGATCGTACCAATCATGTTGAGGTCGCAAAGCCCTTATGTGCCGTCCTTTTCACCGGTCACGACGAACCATCCAGGAGGAAGAAACAACGTAGAAAGAAGAAAAGTGGCCCAAAACTTATGAAAAATGTTTGATTTAGGGCTCCGAAAACAGGCGCAGCCAAGCAAGCTTGCTGCCCTCGTCGTAGAGCTCTAAAAGAGCTTTCCAACAGTATGTTGCAGGCCGCATAATTCCTTACGGATCAAAAGTTATGGGCACCGGAGCGATGGAAACTTGGTCAAAGTCCTCGCGCCCTCGATTTGTGGGCCCAGCCTCTACGCGAAGCGCAGTTGTCTTGCCCAAGATGCCGTAGGACTCCATAATAGAAATGTGACAGATAAAGAATCTTGGCAAGTCTGAACGGGGAAAAAAAATGAAAAATGAGGTTGCAACACGAGGACTTCTCAGGGTGTTACCCATCCTAGTACTACTCTCGCCCAAGGACGCTTAACTTCGGTGTTCTGATGGGATGCGGTGCATTAGTGCTGATATGATCGCACCCGCCATATTGAGGTCGCAAAGCCCTTATGTGTCGTCCTTTTCGCCTGTCACGACGAATGATCCGGGATGAAGAAATAGCGCAGAAAGAAGAAAAGTTGCTCGAAACTGATAAAAAAACGTTCAATTTTGGGCTCCAAAAACAGGCGCAGCCTAGCAGGCTTGCTGCCCCCGTCGTAGGGCTCCTAGAGAGCTTTTCAACGGTATGCTGTCTGTCACACCCCAACCCGGCCTATACAGGTTAGACTAGGGTGCGATCTAAATATTCAAGTCACGTCTCGTACTTAACCGTTCATGAAGATTTAACACTTAACGTTTTGGCCTAAACTCCAAAATTTTCTGAAAAATCGGCAGCATAACGACTGTAATTGGGCTCTTTGGTTTGGCCTAATTCTCTAAACGCCTCAAAATTTTCCAATCTCAATTTCGTTTCCAACTAGGATTACCATTTAACATCAATTGAAATGCCTATTGATTATCTTGATGTTTCGTTTGATTTATAACCTAGCATGATACTATGTCTCGTTTGTTTGTTTATCCTCGTTACAAAAGTACCTGTGGATCTTAGCTTAAAAGCGTGTACCTGTTTAAGATTGGATAGATTCATTTACTTAGTCCTTACCCAATACGTCATAACCTATAATAGATATTAGCAGTAATAATAGCAAAACGATCATAGTAGTGTCTAGTGTCTGTCTAGCAATATCAGTACAAACCAAAATTAGACCCCAAATTACAACGGGGGTCTTTTACATTAAAAATAACAAGCAACATAAAGGAAATAGTCTTCAAGTAGCATAGAGTTCACAAGTAGCCACAATCAAGCAAAGCACACAAGACAGACAATCACTCCAAGGATTCATCGTTAGGCACACCGTCCTCGGGTACCTGTTCTGGATCTTCTTCACCTGAGATGATAAAAGAGGGTGAGTCCTTATGAACTCAGCGAGGGAGAAACGAGAAATAGGTTTTGAAACTCATTTTCCGGTTCAACTTATGAAAATCCTTTTGCAAGCATGAATATAACAATAATATAAAGTAAAGGAACAGAAATACCAGTCTTTCCTCCCCGAGGTTCTCTAGGAACCAAGCGACAGTACTTATACACACAGTAAAAGGATATGGTGAGCTTTTGCTCTCAGATCGATTCCAGAATTAGTTGTTGCGGCCGACTTCAAATCATTCCCCAAACACGCCAGGTGGGTGTACTCTGGATGTACACCGAAATCCTACGACCCAACTCTCCGAGGAAGTCTAGCCCCCAAGCGAGAGAGGGAATGGGACCATGGTAGTCACGGGTGCACCGGCAAGCCTGATGCCGCCCGGTGTGCGTGATCGCTACCATGCCGACAGGAAAGGTTGCAACCTTGTATGCAGTGCACATTTATGACATTTAATATATCACATTAGGAGGACAACAAAGTAGGTTGCCTCCGGACAGTCATAAGATTGCACATTGACAAGTAAACAAGCGAGGCACGGATAGACAAGTAATTTCACTTGAAAAGCTCATGGAGTTATATGAACATTTAACGGACAGCCATGTAACGCACATAAATCAAGTCATATAACCCAATTCAAAGTCCACGTAATCAAATAATAAGATTATATAACATGCAACAACATCTACGTGGGCTCAGATGCAAGAAA
Organism: Ehretia macrophylla; assembly: GCA_037974665.1. Lineage (NCBI taxonomy): Eukaryota > Viridiplantae > Streptophyta > Magnoliopsida > Boraginales > Ehretiaceae > Ehretia > Ehretia macrophylla. The sequence goes on from CM075777.1 coordinate 60,848,649, forward strand.
AGCCTATTTGTCAGCATGCAATGATCAAAATCACATTTAGGACTATAAGGGCATCTACGGGCAGCCTACTAAGCATATAATTACACACAATATCGAAATGAACAACACTTAGCAAGACTACCTAGTCATTAGGGTTTCCATTTCGTGCTTATCCGTGTGATTAAATCCTAAGCCAACTCAAAATCGATCTCAAGCCATGCATCAATTAATTCAAACATCCCCAAGTACTCAAAACAGTCCACACAACAATCCCAATGTCACAATCCCAGGCAATTAATACCACAAGAGAAGTTACAACAGTTTTCTAAGCATGTAACCAAGTGAAACCCTCACTGCAATAGGCTGTTTTCTCACAATCATTAAGATAAGCAAACAATCTCCAATTCCAGTGAATAAGATGTCAAATTAAAGCTTAAGAAGTAAAATAAAATCAGAAACAAACCTTGCATCATTTGGAGTTCAGGATCATTAGTTATAGCCGAAACAGTGGGATATCACAAAACTGTCCAGATTTGCACACATTTCCATAATTGACATTTTGGAGATCCTTAGGTTCAGATTTAGCCTTGGTCCATTTCTGACAAAAATGTCCAAAACTGAAAAATATAGCAGCACACCAAATTTCATGTATTTTGGACATCATTTACTAAGTCAAATATGGTTCGTTCTATAAGGTCAGTGCATCTGCCAAAACCAGCTTCATTTTTCCAGATTTCCAGATTTGGACACATTTCAAATATTTGCCATTTTGAGAACCTTAGACTCGAAATTAGCTTTGGCCTATTTCTGCAAACAGTGTTCAAAACTGGCCAAACTAGTCACCTACCAACTTTAATGCATTTTCAATATCATTTGCCTAGCCAAACTCACCTCGAAACAACAGGTCAGAGAGCTGTCACATAATCCGACTTCATCTATCATCACTTTCAAGCCAAAATCTTGCCATGCATGGTTGTTTAAGCTTATGAACGAACATATAACTCAAGTACAGAAGCAAAGACATACATTTATGAGCATGCATGTGGATTTTTGAAAGATTTTCAAAAGGTTTTAGCCCTCACCTTAGCAATCCACCAAGAAGATGCACAAAACTTGTTGAAGCACAACTTTCTTCTTCTCCTTTGCCTAGCCGAGGTTCCAACTATATTTTCCCTATTTTTCCTAGCTTAGTGACCAAGCTCTTAGTACATGCATTTGGTTAGAACAAGAAGAAAAGAAATGGAAGCTTAGTAACTCACCTAGGGCCGAAATGAAGACTCAATAGCTTGCATATGTGTTTTCTTGCAATCTAGCTAGCTTGGTTGAGTTCCTTTGCTTGGGCTTGCCTTGATTAACCTTAGGATGATGAAGATGAGTTGTGAAGTGAAGAGAATCAGCCAAGGCCGAGAGAGAGAGAGAAAAATGAGAGGGAGAGAGAGAAGATTGAGGAAGAAAGAAGAAATGACAAAAAAAAATGAAGGCCTTTGTAACTTTGATGAGCATGTTCGGCCTTGAGCTTGATGAATCAGATTTTTGTGTCTTCAAGGTGTGATTTTAAAATGCTAGCATGGGCAAAGGTTGGTTGGTCGAGCAAGGTGAGGAAATTGAGGTGGTTTTGAGCAATTTTTTTATGCATTGATAAGTGTTTTTGTCATAACTTGTCTAGAAATGAATTTGAATTGAGCATGCATGCAAAGAACCCACATAGTGGTCGGCCAAGGCTTCTCAAAATCTGATTTTTTTTGTCATATTTTGAGTGTTATTTAATTGTGTGTTGAAAGTGCAAAAAGAATAAAGAATAAAGAATAAGGAATGCTTAGTGTTTGGTGAATTTTTTGTCTTCTAATGAATTGATTTAGGATTATAATATTGATAGTGGAGTTTGTAGGATTATTTAGTAGTCTAGTGCTTTGTATATGATGCTTTCTTGATTAGCGTGAGGGCACGCTTTCCTAGGTCTAGGGCACGCACTACGAGGTAGAGCACGAACTACGAGACGAACACACGTTTTTCAAGTAAATGCATGCAACCCTAAATGAATGCACGTAATTCAATGCATGGCACATAAAATGAACACAATTCTTAAACCTAGGTCAAGGCACGCAAATCTAGATTAGGGTACACGAAATGAGGTATTGCACGCAAATCGGAGTCGGGCCTTACATCCTCCCCTCCTTAAAAGAATTTCGTCCCAAAATTCAATATTACCTTTGAAATAAAGCTGGATATTGCTGCTCCATCTGGTCTCACCTTTCCCAAGTTGCTTCTTCAACTCCATGATGATCCCACAGCACTTTCACCATTGGTATAGTTTTGTTGCGCAACTCCCGATCTTACTTGTCTAGGATCTGAATGGGCTTCTCCTCGTAAGACAAGTTCTCCCGAAGCTGCAACGGCTCTGGCTCTAAGATATGCGACGGATCAGGATGATACTTCCGCAGCATTGAAACATGAAAGACGTCGTGAATATTGGAGAGGTTTCGGGGTAATACTAGGCGATACGCCAATTTGCCAACCTTCTCAATTATCTCAAATGGTCCTACAAACCTCGGGTTCAAATTTCTACCCTTGCCATGTTTAATCAGTCCCCTCCGAGGTGATATCTTCAAGAACACCTTATCGCCAACCTCAAACTCGAGACTCCGTCTCTATCGGTCTGCATAACTCTTCGGCCTGCTCTGGGCGGTAAGCATCCGTTTCTGGATGAGGTGGATATTATCAACAGTCTTCATAAGTTCAGGTAAAAGGGTCAGGTCAAAAGTCTTCGTCTCACCTACTTCATCCCAGTAAATTGGGGATCGACACTTACGTCCATACAACGCCTCAAATGGGGCCATCCCGATAGTGGCCTGATAACTATTATTATAAGCGAACTCCGCTAGAGATAGATATTTTTCCCAACCTTTTCCGAAATCTAAAACACATGCCCTCAGCATATCCTCCAAAATCTGAATAGTTCTCTCCGATTGTCCATCAGTCTGAGGGTGATAAGCCGTGCTAAAACTCAACTTCGTTCCCAGAGCTTCTTGCAATCTCTTCCAAAATCGGGAAGTAAAACGAGGATCCCTATCCGATACGATACTCACAGGTATCCCGTGCAATCTTACAATCTCCGCCACATACATATCTCCCAATTTCTTTGGACTATCATCCTTGTTCATCGGTAAGAAGTGCGCCGACTTAGTCAATCTATCCACTATGACCCAAACGGCGTCATGACCCTTTTGTGATCTGGGCAGGTCCATAACAAAGTCCATAGTGATATGTTCCCATTTCCATTGAGGAATCTCCAACGGCTGAAGTAAACCTGCGGGTCGTTGATGTTCCGCTTTGACTCTGTGGCAAGTCAGACACCGTGCCACAAACTCCGCAATTTCTCTTTTCATGTTATTCCACCAATAGTGTTGCTTCAAATCCCGGTACATCTTTGTTCCGCAGGGGTGAATAGTGTACCTTGAATTATGGGCTTCTTCAAGAATCTTCTTTTTCAGCTCTGGCTCATTGGGAACACAAATTCGATTCCTAAACCTCCAAACACCATCATCATGAAACTTGAAATCTGTGTTGCTTTCTTTAATCTTCTAAAATTGTTGGTCCTTCTATTGAGTCTCCCGTAACTCAGACAACAAGGTCGATTGAACTTGTGTAGTGGCAAAAAGTAACCCATTCCGAGTCAATTGTGGTTTCCACAAAAATGCTTCCTCCAACAACTCATGTACCTTGACTTCTAGTTTCGCCATGCTCACTTTCCTTCTTAAGGCATCTGCAACTACATTTGTTTTAACAGGCACATAATTGATTGTACAGTTGTAATCATCCAAAAGCTCCATCCACCGCCTTTGCCTCATATTCAACTCTTTTTGTGAGAATAAGTATTTCAAGCTCTTATGATCAGTAAATACCTCAAACTTGTTACCCCACAGATAATGCCTCCATTTCTTGAGTGCAAACACAATAGCCGCTAATTCCAAATCATGCGTCGGGTAATTCAATTCATACGGCTTTGGTTTCATAGAAGCATATGCAATCACTCTTCCATTTTGCATCAGCACACAACCTAATCCTTCCTTTGAAGCATCGCTATAGATTACAAAACCTTGACTCCCTTCAGGCAATGCAAGAACAGGTGCGGTAGTCAATCTTTTCTTCAATTCTTGGAAGCTGTTCTCACACTTATCATCCCACACGAACTTTGTTTTCTTTTGAGTGAGCTTTGTAAGCGGTCCTGCAATCTTAGAGAAATCTTTCACGAATCTCCGATAATAGCCGGCTAGACCAAGAAAACTCTGAATCTCCGTAACATTCTCTGGCTTCTTCCAAGACATCACTGTATCTATCTTTGCTGGATCCACCGCTATTCCCTCTTGGGATATGATATGCCCCAAAAATGCAATCTGCCGCAACCAAAATTCGCACTTGCTAAACTTTGCATACAATTGATGCTCTCGAAGTTTCTGCATTACCAATCGCAGATGTTGCTCATGCTCCGCCTCAGATTTCGAGTATACCAGAATATCATCAATGAAGATCACCACGAATTGGTCCAAGTAGGGTTGAAACACCCTGTGCATCAAATCCATAAAAGCTGCAGGGGCATTAGTTACTCCAAAAGGCATCACCACATATTCATAATGCCCATATCTCGTCCTGAAAGCTGTTTTAGGCACATCTTCCTTTTTGATCCGCAACTGATAATACCCTTGCCTTAAGTCGAGTTTCGAATACACTTTGGCTCATTGCAGTTGATCAAATAACTCATCGATCAGGGGAAGTGGGTATTTATTCTTGACAGTCACTTGGTTCAGTCCTCGGTAATCGATGCATAGCCTCAAAGTTCCGTCTTTCTTCTTTACAAATAGAACTGGTGCACCCCACGACGAAGAACTTGGTTGAACAAACCCCTTATTCAGCAATCCTTGCAATTGGTCCTTCAATTCTTGTAGCTCGGCCGGTGCCATACAATAGGAAGCTTTCGATATCAGTTGGGCGCCAGGTAGTAGCTCTATAACAAACTCGATTTCCCGATTTGGGGGTAAACCAGGTAATTCTTCTGGAAACACATCTGCATAGTCTTTGATCACAAGCATCTCCTCCAACTTAGCTTTGTCTGATGGCTTGTTGATGAGGTAGGCTAAGTATCCGCTACACCCTTTTCTCAAGGATTTCACTGCTTTCGTAGATGAAATGATGGAACTTCCGGTGAAATCTCTTCGACCCATTACCTCCAGTATTGGTTGACCAGGTACCCGGAACGTTATAATCTTCGCCCGACAATCTAGTTGGACATGATGTTTTTCCAGCCAGTCCATCCCTAAAATGACCTCATAATCTCGAAAAGGTAATACAATAAGATTGGCTGAGAATTCCCTATCCTTAATTTGGATTTTACACACTTTACAAGCTGAGCTAGTAACAAGTTTAGAACCCATTGGAGTACCAACTTCTATTTCGTATGGCAAACATACAACTTTCAGTTTCACACGTTCCACACATAAAGGAGTAATAAATGAATGAGTAGCACCCGAATCAATTAACACCCTAATAGGTTGATTCAGTATGAAGAATGTACCTTCAACAACAGCAGTCTCATCTGGAATCTTCTCGCACTCAATAGCATAGGCTCGAGCCTGAACTCTAGGAACTGGAGTCTTGCCTCTACCAGCTGGTTTACCCTGATTCTGCCCTGCCTGCCGTTTAGGGCAATCCTTGATCTGATGCTGATCACTGCCACATCTCATACATCGTCCTGACTTCCTCCAACATTGGGCCTTGGTATGCCCCTTCCTGTCACAATAAGAACAGCTGACAGACTGAGTAGCGGGTGAACTACCTATGGATCCACGGGCGGAAGAAGCTGATGGCGTTTCCGTCGGGCCACGGTTATTCACTAGTCTGTTCTGGCTCTGGCCCAAATTACGACTCTGACTCTGGAATTTCCTCTGCTGACCTGGAGGCTGGTATGGTTTCTTGTTCGGCTGACTCGAACCGGCTCCATCTAGTTTCCTCTTCTCAACTCGAGAGGCAGCAACAAAGAGAGCAGAATAGGTATCGAAGTCATGAGAAGCCAACTGGTCCTGAATCTCTAGCCTCAATCCAGTAGTAAATTTCCACATCTTCGCCTCCGGAGTACTAACCATATATTGAGCATAACGGGAGAGTCGGTCAAAACGAGCCTTGTACTGGGCCACCGTCATGTTACCCTGGGTCAAGTGCATGAACTCCTCAGCCCGCCTCTGCCTGGAGACTGCAGGTACATATTTCTCCTTGAATGCCTTAATGAAATTACCCCACAAGCAAGGTGTCTGATCATTTTCCCATCGTGCCTCTACAGTGTGCCACCAATGTTCAGCATCCCCGTGCAACAGAAACACCGCAAACTCCACATTTTCTTCATCAGTATAATCAAATGGCCTGAAAATCTTCTCGATCTCGGACAGCCAAGCCTCGGCTTTCTCATCATCAGCTTCCCCGTGGAATTTAGACGGGCGAAAGTCAAGGAACTCCCTCATTCTGCTATGTCTCCCGTGGTTACCCTCATTCCTGTTGTTGTTGTTGTTGTTGTTGTTGGCCTCACGTGCATCTTGACGCTCTATCACCCGTGATACACGATCCATGGCATTCACCATCATATTAAACATAGCTATACCGGGATTAGTTTGATAGGCATCTCCGGTCTCTTGGGGTTCACCACTCCTATTAGTAGTACAGGTGCTAGGGCCAGCCATCTATAGGCACAGATTACGATGCACAATTTATTGAAATATGATAATTAAGAATTTAATACATAAGATGTGCAACATAATATAGATACAATTCTAGAAACAACTAAGGCATGTTAATCACTTAAACACATTGAACATAGAAGGCACATTTAACATTATCACACAATAACATATAAACAAGTCATCCTAATTATCTTAGGGCTCTACCCACGGTCCGAGAGTTAAACCCGGCTTAAGCAATCTAAGCTCTGATACCATTCTACTTATAAGGTGTCACGCCCCAACCTGGCCTATACAGGTTAGACTAGGGTGTGATCTAAACATTCAAGTCACGTCTCGTACTTAACCGTTCATGAAGATTTAACACTTAACGTTTTGGCCTAAACTCCAAAATTTTTCAGAAAATTGGCAGCATAACGGCTGTAATTGGACTCTTTGGGTTGGCCTAATTCTCTAAACGCCTCAAAATTTTCCAATCTCAATTTTGTTTCCAACTAGGATTACCATTTAACATCAATTGAAATGCCTATTGGTTATCTCGAGGTCTCGTTTGATTTATAACCTAGCATGATACTATGTCTCGTTTGTTTATATATCCTCGTTACAAAAGTACCTGTTGATCTTAGCTTAAAAGCGTGTACCTGTTTAAGATTGGATAGGTTCATTTACTTAGTCCTTACCCAATACGTCATAACCTATAATAGATACTAGCAGTAATAATAGCAAAACGATCATAGTAGTGTCTAGTGTCTGTCTAGAAATATCAGTACAAACCAAAATTAGACCCCAAATTACAATGGGGGTCTTTTACATTAAAAATCACAAGCAACATAAAGGAAATAGTCTTCAAGTAGCATAGAGTTCACAAGTAGCCACAATCACGCAAAGCACACAAGACAGGCAATAACTCCAAGGATTCATCGTTAGACACACCGTCTTCGGGTACTTGTTCTGGATCTTCTTCACCTGAGATGATAAAAGAGGGTGAGTCCTTATGAACTCAGCGAGGGGGAAACGAGAAATAGGTTTTGAAACTCATTTTCTGGTTCAACTTATGAAAATCCTTTTGCAAGCATGAATATGACAATAATATAAAGTAAAGGAACAGAAATACCAGTCTTTCCTCCCCGAGGTTCTCGAGGAACCAAGTGATAGTACTTATACACACAGTAAAAGGATACGGTGAGCTTTTGCTCTCAGATCGATTCCAGAATCAGTTGTTGCGGCCGACTTCAAATCATTCCCCAAACACGCCAGGTGGGTGTACTCCGGATGTACCCCGAAATCCTACGACCCAACTCTCCGAGGAAGTCTAGCCCCCAAGCGAGAGAGGGAATGGGACCACGGTAGTCACGGGTGCACCGGCAAGCCTGATGCCGCCCGGTGTGTGTGATCGCTACCATGACGACATGAAAGGTTGCAACCTTGTATGCAGTGCACATTTCTGACATTTAATATATCACATTAGGAGGACAACAAAGTAGGTTGCCTCTGGACAGTCATAAGATTGCACATTGACAAGTAAACAAGCGAGGCACGGATAGACAAGTAATTTCACTTGAAAAGCTCATGGAGTTATATGAACATTTAACGGACAGCCATGTAACACACATAAATCAAGTCATATAACCCAATTCAAAGTCCATGTAATCAAATAATAAGATTATATAACATGCAACAACATCTACGTGGGCTCGGATGCAAGAAAAGCCTATTTGTCAACATGCAATGATCAAAATCACATTTAGGACTATAAGGGCATCTACGGGCAGCCTACTAAGCATATAATTACACACAATATCGAAATGAACAACACTTAGCAAGACTACCTAGTCATTAGGGTTTCCATTTCGTGCTTACCCGTGTGATTAAATCCTAAGCCAACTCAAAATCGATCTCAAGCCATGCATCAATTAATTCAAACATCCCCAAGTACTCAAAACAGTCCACACAACAATCCCAATGTCACAATCCCAAGCAATTAATACCACAAGAGAAGTTACAACAGTTTTCTAAGCATGTAACCAAGTGAAACCCTCACTGAAATAGGCTGTTTTCTCACAATCATTAGGATAAGAAAACAATCTCCAATTCCAGTGAATAAAATGTCAAATTAAAGCTTAAGAAGTGAACTAAAATCAGAAACAAACCTTGAATCATTTGGAGTTCAGTATCATTAGTTATAGCCGAAACAGTGGGATATCACAAAACTGTCCAGATTTGCACACATTTCCATAATTTACGTTTTTGAGATCCTTAGGGTCAGATTTAGCCTTCATCCATTTCTGACAAAAATGTCCAGAACTGAAAAATCTAGCAGCACACCAAATTTCATGCATTTTGGACATCATTAGTAAGTCAAATCTGGTTCGTTCTACAAGGTCAGTGCATCTGCCAAAACCTGCTTCATTGTTTCAGATTTCCAGATTTGGACACATTTTAAAGATTTGCCATTTTGAGGACTTTAGATTCGAAATTAGCTTTGGCCTATTTCTTCAAAAAGTGTTCAAAACTGGCCAAAATAGTCACCTACCAATTTTCATGAGTTTTCAATATCATTGGCCTAGCCAAACTCACCTCGAAACAACAGGTCAGAGAGCTGTCACATAATCCGACTTCATCTATCATCACTTTCAAGCCAAAATCTTGCCATGCATGGTTGTTTAAGCTTATGAACGAACATATAACTCAAGTACAGAAGCAAAGACATACATTTATGAGCATGCATGTGGATTTTTGAAAGATTTTCAAAAGGTTTTAGCCCTCACCTTAGCAATCCACCAAGAAGATGCACAAAACCTGTTGAAGCACAACTTTCTTCTTCTCCTTTGCCTAGCCGAGGTTCCAACTAGATTTTCCCTATTTTTCCTAGCTTAGTGACCAAGCTCTTAGTACATGCATGTGGTTAGAACAAGAAGAAAAGAAATGGAAGCTTAGTAACTCACCTAGGGCCGAAATGAAGACTCAATAGCTTGCATGTGTGTTTTCTTGCAATCTAGCTAGCTTGGTTGAGTTCCTTTGCTTGGGCTTGCCTTGATTAACCTTAGGATGATGAAGATGAGTTGTGAAGTGAAGAGAATCAGCCAAGGCCGAGAGAGAGAGAGAAAAATGAGAGGGAGAGAGAGAAGATTGAGGAAGAAAGAAGAAATGACAAAAAAAATGAACGGCTTTGCAACTTTGATGAGCATGTTTGGCCTTGAGCTTGATGAATCAGATTTTTGTGACTTCAAGGTGTGATTTTAAAATTCTAGCATGGGCAAAGGTTGTTTGGTCAAGCAAGGTGAGGAAATTGTGGTGGTTTTGAGCAATTTTTTTATGCATTGATAAGTGTTTTTGTCATAACTTGTCTAGAAATGAATTTGAATTGAGCATGCATGCAAAGAACCCACATAGTGGTCCGCCAAGGCTTCTCAAAATCTGATTTTTTGGTCATATTTTGAGTGTTATTTAATTGTGTGTTGAAAGTGCAAAAAGAATAAAGGATAAAGAATAAGGAATGCTTAGTGTTTGGTGAATTTTTTGTCTTCTAGTGAATTGATTTAGGATTATAATATAGATAGTGGAGTTTGTAGGATTATTTAGTAGTCTAGTGCTTTGTGTAGGATGCTTTCTTGATTAGCGTGAGGGCATACTTTCCTAGGTCTAGGGCACGCACTATGGTAGAGCACGAACTACGAGACGAACACACATTTTTCAAGTAAATGAACGCAATCCTAAATGAATGCACGTAATTCAATGCATGGCACATAAAACAAACACAATTCTTAAACCTAGGTCAAGGCACGCAAATCTAGATTAGGGCACACGAAATGAGGTATTGCATGCAAATCGGGGTCGGGCCTCACATCCTCCCCTCCTTAAAAGAATTTCGTCCCGAAATTCAATATTACCTTTGAAATAAAGCTGGATATTGCTGCTCCATCTGGTCTCGCCTTTCCCACGTTGCTTCTTTAACTCCATGATCATCCCACAGCACTTTTACCATTGGTATAGTTTTGTTACGTAACTCCCGATCTTGCTGGTCTAGGATCCGAATGGGCTTTTCCTCGTAAGACAATTTCTCCCGAAGCTGCAACGGCTCTGGCTCCAAGATATGTGACGGATCAGGATGATACTTCCGCAGCATTGAAAAATGAAAGACGTCGTGAATATTGGAGACGTTTCGGGGTAATACTAGGAGATACGCCAATTTGCCAACCTTCTCAATTATCTCAAATGGTCCTACAAACCTCGGGTTCAACTTTCCACCCTTGCCATGTTTAATCAGTCCCCTCCGAGGTGATATCTTCAAGAACACCTAGTCGCCAACCTCAAACTTGAGACTCCGTCTCCGTCGGTCTGCATAACTCTTCTGCCTGCTCTGGGCGGTAAGCATCCGTTTCCGGATGAGGTGGATATTATCAACAGTCTTCATAAGTTCAGGTAAAAAGGTCAGTTCAAAAGTCTTCGTCTTACCTACTTCATCCCAGTAAATTGGGGATCGACACTTACGTCCATACAACGCCTCAAATGGGGCCATCCCGATAGTGGCATGATAACTATTATTATAAGCGAACTCCGCTAGAGATAGATATTTCTCCCAACCTTTTCCGAAATCTAAAACACACGCCCTCAGCATATCCTCCATAATTTGAATAGTTCTCTCCGATTGTCCATTAGTCTGAGGGTGATAAGCCGTGATAAAACTCAACTTCGTTCCCAGAGCTTCTTGCAATCTCTTCCAAAATCGGGAAGTAAAACGAGGATCCCTATCCGATACGATACTCACAGGCATCCCATGCAATCTTACAATCTCCGCCACATACATATCTCCCAATTTCTCTGGATTATCCTCCTTGTTCATCGGTAAGAAGTGCGCCGACTTAGTCAATCTATCCACTATGACCCAAACGGCGTCATGACCCTTTTGTGATCTGGGCAGGTCCATAACAAAGTCCATAGTGATATGTTCCCATTTCTATTGAGGAATCTCCAACGGCTAAAGTAAACCTGCGGGTCGTTGATGTTCCGCTTTGACTCTCTGGCAAGTCAGACACCGTGCCACAAACTCCGCAATTTCTCTTTTCATGTTCTTCCACCAATAGTGTTGCTTCAAATCCCGGTACATCTTTGTTCCGACGGGGTGAATAGTGTACCTTGAATTATGGGCTTCTTCAAGAATCTTCTTTTTCAGCTCTGGCTCATTGGGAACACAAATCCGATTCCTAAACCTCCAAACACCATCATCATGAAACTTGAAATCTGCGTTGCTTTCTTTAATCTTCTGAAATTGTTGGTCCTTCTGTTGAGCCTCCCATAACTCAGACAACAAGGTCAATTGAACTTGTGTAGTGGCAAAAAGTAACCCTTTCCGAGTCAATTGTGGTTTCCACAAAAATGCTTCCTCCAACAACTCTTGTACCTTGACTTCTAGTTTCGCCATGTTCGCTTTCCTACTTAAGGCATCTGCAACTACATTTGCTTTACCAGGCACATAATTGATTGTACAGTTGTAATCATCCAAAAGCTCCATCCACCGCCTTTGCCTCATATTCAACTCTTTTTGTGAGAACAAGTATTTCAAGCTCTTATGATCAGTAAATACCTCAAACTTGTTACCCACAGATAATGCCTCCATTTCTTGAGTGCAAACACAATAGTCGCTAATTCCAAATCATGCGTCGGGTAATTCAATTCAACCGGCTTTGGTTTCCTAGACGCATATACAATCATTCTTCCATTTTGCATCAGCACACAACCTAATCCTTCCTTCGAAGCATCGCTATAGATTACAAAACCTTGACTCCCTTCAGGCAATGCAAGAACAGGTGCGGTAGTTAATCTTTTCTTCAATTCTTGGAAGCTGTTCTTACACTTATCATCCCACACGAACTTTGTTTTCTTTTGAGTGAGCTTTGTAAGCGGTCCTGCAATCTTAGAGAAATCTTTCACGAATCTCCGATAATAGCCGACTAGACCAAGAAAACTCCGAATCTCCGTACCATTCTCCGGCTTCTTCCAAGACATCACTGCATCTATCTTTGCTGGATCCACCGCTATTCCCTCTTGGGATATGATATGCCCCAAAAATGCAAGCTGCCGCAACCAAAATTCGCACTTGCTAAACTTTGCATACAATTGATGCTCTCAAAGTTTCTACAGTACCAACCGCAGATGTTGCTCATGCTCCGCCTCAGATTTCGAGTATACCAGAATATCATTAATGAAGATCACCACGAATTGGTCCAAGTAGGGTTGAAACACCCTGTGCATCAAATCCATAAAAGCTGCAGGGGCATTAGTTACTCCAAAAGGCATCACCACATATTCATAATGCCCATATCTCGTCCTGAAAGCCGTTTTAGGCACATCTTCCTTTTTGATCCACAACGGATAATACCCTTGCCTTAAGTCAAGTTTCGAATACACTTGTGCTCCTTGCAGTTGATCAAATAACTCGTTGATCAGGGGAAGTGGGTATTTATTCTTGACAGTCACTTGGTTCAGTCCTCGGTAATCGATGCATAGCCTCAAAGTTCCGTCTTTCTTCTTTACAAATAGAACTGGCGCACCCCACGGTGAAGAACTTGGTTGAACAAACCCCTTCTTCAGCAATCCTTGCAATTGGTCCCTCAATTCTTGTAGCTCGGCCGGTGCCATACGATAGGGAGCTTTAGATATCAGCTGGGCGCCAGGTAGTAGCTCTATAACAAACTCGATTTCCCGATTTGGGGGTAAACTGGGTAATTTTTCTGGAAACACATCCGTATAGTCTTTGATCACATACATATCCTCCAACTTAGCTTTGTCCGACGGCTTGTTGATGAGGTAGGCTAAGTATCCGCTACACCCTTTGCTCAAGGATTTCACTGCTTTCGTAGATGAAATGATGGAACTTCCGGTGAAATCTCTTCGACCCATTACCTCTAGTATTGGTTGACCAGGTACCCGGAACGTTATAATCTTCGCCCGACAATCTAGTTGGACATGATGTTTTACCAGCTAGTCCATCCCTAAAATGACCTCATAATCTCGAAAAGGTAATACAATAAGATTGGCTGAGAATTCCTTATCCTTAATTTGGATTTTACACGCTTTACAAGCTGAGCTTGTAATAAGTTTAGAACCCATTGGAGTACCAACTTCTACTTCGTATGGCAAACATACAACTTTCAGTTTCACACGTTCCACACATAAGGGAGTAGTAAATGAATGAGTAGTACCCGGATCAATTAACACCATAACAGGTTGATTCAGTATGAAGAATGTACCTTCAACAACAGTAGTCTCATCTGGAATCTCCTCGCACTCAATAGCATAGGCTCGAGCCTAAACTCTAGGAACTGGAGTCTTGCCTCTACCAGCTGGTTTACCCTGATTCTGCCCTGCCTGCCGTTTAGGGCAATCCTTGATCTGATGCTGATCACTGCCACATCTTATACATCGTCCTGACTTCCTTCAACACTGGGCCATTGTATGCCCCTTCCTGTCACAATATGAACAGCTGACGATCCGGGACAAAGAAATAGGGCAGAAAGAAGAAAAGTGGCCCGAAACAGATGAAAAAAGTTCGATTTTGGGTTCTAAAAAGAGGCGCAGCCGAGCAGGCTTACTGCCCCCGTCATAGAGGTCTCAGAGAACTTTCTAGCGGTATGTTGTGCACCGCATTACTTCTTATGGATCAAAACTTATGGCCATCAGAGCGATAGAGACCTAGTCACAGGGCCCGCGCCCTCGATTTGTGGGCCCAACCTCTACGCGAGGCACCGTTGTCTTGCCCAAGATGCCGTGGGACTCCATAATAGAATTGTGACAGATAAAGAATCTTGGCAAGCCTGAATGGGACAAAAAAACAAAACGAAAAAGGGGGGTGCTACACGAGCACTTCCGAGTAGGTCACCTATGCTAGTACTAGTCTCGCCCAGGCACGCTTAACTTCGGAGTTCTGATGGGATTCGGTGCATTAGTGCTGATATGATCGCACCCATCATATTGAGGTCGCAAAGCCCTTATGTGGCGTCCTTTTCGCTGGTCACGACGAATGATCCAGGACGAAGAAACAGCGAAAAAAGAAGAAAAGTGGGCCAAAACTGATGAAAAACATTCGATTTTAGGCTCGGAAATCCAGCACAGTTGAGCAGGCTTGGTGCCCTTGTCGTAGAGCTCTCAAATAGCTTTTCAACGGTATGCTGTGCGGAACATAACTCCTTACGGATCAAAAGTTATGGGCAACAGAGCGATGGAGACTTGGTCAAAGGCCTCACACCCTCGGTTTGCGGTCCCAAGCTCTTCGTGAAGCATAGTTGTCTTGCCCAAGATGCCGTGGAACTCCATAATAGAACTGTGATAGATAAAGAATCTTGGCAATCCTGAACGGGGCAAAAACACAAAACGACAAAGGGGGAGGGGAGGGGCAACACGAGGACTTCCCAAGGGATCACCCATCCTAGTACTACTCTCGCCCAAGCAAGCTTAACTTCGGAGTTCGGATGGGATCCGGTGCATTAGCGCTGGTATGATCGCACCAATCATGGTAAGGTCACAAAGCCCTTATGTGTCATCCTTTTCGCCGATCACGACGAATGATTCGGGACGAAGAAACCGCGTAGAAATAAGAAAAGTGGCCCGAAACTTATGAAAAACGTTCGATTTAGGGCTCCGACAACAGGCATAGCCGAGCAGGCTTACTGCCCTCGTCGTTGAGCTCTCAAAGAGCTTTCCAACGGTATGCTGTACATGATCAAAAGTTATGGGCACCGGAGCGGTGGAGACTTGGTCAAAGGGCCCGCACCCTCAGTTTGTGGGCCCTGCCTTTATGCGACGCGCAGTTGTCTTGCCCAAGATGCCGTGGGACTCCATAATAGAAATATGACAGATAAAGAATCTTGGCAAGCCTGAACGGGGACAAAAAACAAAATGAAAAAGGGGGGTACAACACAAGGACTTCCCAGGGTGTCACCCATCCTAGTACTACTCTTGCCCAAGGACGCGTAACTTTGGAGTTCTGATGGGATGCGGTACATTAGTACTGATATGATCGCACCCGTCATGTTGAGGTTGCAAAGCCCTTATGTGTCGTCCTTTTCTCCGGTCACGACGAACGATCTGTCACGAAGAAATAGCGCAGAAAGAAGAAAAGTGTCCCGAAACTGATAAAGAATGTTCAATTTTGCACTCCAAAAATAGGCGCAGCCGAGCAGGCTTGCCTACCCTATCGTAGAGCTCTTAGAAAGCTTTCCAACGGTATGCTGTGTGCCGCATAACTCCTTAGGGATCAAAAGTTATAGCCACTGGAGCGATGGAGACCTTGTCACAGGCCCCGTGCCCTCAGTTTGCGGGCCCAAACTCTACACGAAACGCAGTTGTCTTGCCCAAGATGCCATGGGACTTCATAATAGAAATGTGACGGATAAAGAATATTGGCAAGCCTTAACGGGGCAAAAAAACAAAACGAAAAAGGGGGGTGCAACACGAGGACTTCCCAGGGGGTCACCGATCCTAGTACTACTCTCGCCCAAGCACGCATAACTTCAGAATTCTGATGGGATTTGGGGCATTAGTGCTGGTATGATCGCACCCGTCATGTTGTAGTCGCAAAGCCCTTATGTGTCGTCCTTTTCGCTAGTCGTGACAAACGATCCAGGACGAAGAAACAGCTTAGAAAGAAGAAAAATGGCCTGAAACTGACGAAAAATGTTCTAATTTGGGCTCTGAAAACAAGTGCAGCTGACCAGGCTTGCTGCCCTTGTCGTAGAGCTTTCCAACGGTATGCTGTACGTCGTATAACTCATTACGGATCAAACGTTATAGGCACCAGAGCGATGGAGACCTTGTCAAAGGCCCCGTGCCCTCGGTTTACCGGCCCAGCCTCTACGCGAAGCGCAATTGTCTTGCCCAAGATGTTGAGGGACTCCATAATAGAAATGTGACGGATAAAGAATCTTGGCAAGCCTGAACGGGGTAAAAAAATAAAATGAAAAAGGGGGTGCAACACGAGGACTTCCCAGGGGGTTACCCATCCTAGTACTATTCTCGCTAAAGGACGCTTAACTTCGGAGTTCTAATGGGATGTGGTGCATTAGTGGTGATATGATCGCACCCGTCATGTTGAGGTTGCAAAGCCCTTATGTGTCGTCCTTTTCGCCGGTCACGACGAACGATCCGGGACGAAGAAAGAGCGCAGAAAGTAGAAATGTATCCCAAAACTGATGAAAAACGTTCGATTTTGGGCTTTGAAAATTGGCACAGCAAAGCTGGCTTGATGCCCCAGTCGTAGAGCTCTCAGAGATCTTTCTAACGGTATGCTGTGCGCCGCATAACTCCTTATGGATCAAAAGTTATGGCCACCGGAGCGATGGAGACCTAGTCACAGGCCCCGCGCCCTTGGTTTGTGGGCCCAGTCTCTAAGCGAAGCGCATTTGTCTTGTCCAAGATGCTGTGGGACTCCATAATAGAAATGAGACATATAAAGAATCTTGGCAAGCTTGAAAGGGGCAAGAAAACAAAACAAAAAAGTGGGGTGCAACACGAGGACTTCCCAAGGGGTCACTCATCCTAGTACTGCTCTAGCTCAAGCACGCTTAACTTCGGAGTTCTGATGGGATCCGGTGCATTAGTGCTAGTATGATCGCACTCGTCATGTTGAGGTCGCAAAGCCCTTATGTGTTGTCCTTTTCGCCGGTCACGATGAACGATTCGGGACGAAGAAACAGCACATACAGAAGAAAAGTAGCCCGAATTTGATGTAAAACGTTCGATTTTGGGCACCAAAAAGAGGCACAGCCGAGTAGGCTTGCTACCCTCGTCGTAGAGCTCTCGAAGAGCTTTCCAACGGTATGCTATGTGCGTATAACTCCTTACGGATCAAAAGTTATGGGCACCGGAGCGATGGAGACCTAGTCAAAGGCCTCGCACCCTCGGTATGCGGGCCCAGCCTCTATGCAAAACGCAGTTGTCTTGCCCAAGATGCCGTGGGTCTCCATAATAGAAATGGGATAGATAAAGAATCTTGGCAAGCCTAAACGGGGAAAAAATACAAAATGAAAAAGGGGGGTGCAACATGAAGACTTCCTAGGGCGTCACCCATTCTAGTACTACTCTTGCCCAAGGACGCTTAACTTTGAAGTTCTGATGGGATGCGGTGCATTAGTGCTGATATCATCGTACCCGTCATGTTGAGGTCGCAAAGCCCTTATGTGTCGTCCTTTTCGCTGGTCAAGACGAACGATCCGGGATGAGGAAATAACGCAGAAAGAAGAAATGTGTCCCGAAATTGATGAAAAACGTTCGATTTTGGGCTCCGAAAATAGGCGCAGCCGAGCAGACTTGCTGCCGCAGTCGTAGAACTCTCAGAGTGCTTTTCAAAGGTATGCTGTGCGACGCATAACTCCTTAGGGATCAGAAGTTATGGCCACCGGACTGATGGAGACCTTGTCACAAGCCTTGCGCCCTCGGTTTGCAGGCCCATTCTCTACGCGAATCGCAGTTTTCTTGCACAAGATGCCGCGGGACTGCATAATAGAAATGTGACGGATAAAGAATTTTGGCAAGCCTAAACGGGGCAAAAAACGAAATGAAAAAGAGGGGTGCAACATGAGGACTTCCCAGGGGGTCACCCATCCTAGAACAATTCTCACCCAAGCACGCTTAACTTCGGTGTTCTGATGGGATCCGATGCATTAGTGCTGGTATGATCGCACCCGTCGTGTTGAAGTCGCAAAGCCCTTATGTGTTGTTCTTTTTGCCTGTCACGACGAACGATCTGGGATGAAGAAACAGCACAGAAAGAAGAAAAATAGCCCAAAAATGATGAAAAACGTTCAATTTTGGGCTCCAAAAATATGAGCAGCCGAGCAGGCTTGGTGCCCTCATCGTAGAGGTCCCAAAGAGCATTCCAACGGTATGCTGTGTGCCGCATAACTCCATACGGATCAAAAGTTATGGCAACCGTGAGCGATGGAGACCTTGTCACACGACCCGCGCCCTCGGTTTGCGGGCCCATTCTCTATGCGAAATGTAGTTTTCTTGCCCAAGATGTCACGGGGTTCCATAATAAAAATGTGACGGATAAAGAAACTTGGCAAGCCTGAACAGGGCAAAAAAACAAAATGAAAAAGGGGGGTGCAACACGAGGACTTCCCAGGGGTTCACCCATCTTAGTACTACTCTCGCCCAAGCCCACTTAACTTCGGAGTTCTGATGGGATCCGGTGCATTAGTGCTGGTATGATCGCACCCGTTATGTTGAAGTCGCAAAGCCCTTATGTGTCGTCCTTTTCGCTGGTCACGACGAACGATCTGGGATGAAGAAACAGCGCATAAAGAAGAAAAATGGCTTGAAATTGATAAAAAAATGTTCGATTTTGAGCTCAGAAAACAGGCATAGTTGAGCAGGCTTGCTGCCTCCGTCGTAGAGCTCTTAGAGAGCTTTTCAACGGTATGTTATGCACCACATAACTCCTTACGGATCAAAAGTTATGGGCACCGGAGCGATGGAGAGCTGGTCAAAGGCCCCGCACCCTTGGTTTGCTAGCTCAGCCTCTACTCGAAGAGCTATTGTCTTGCCCAAGATGCCTTGGGACTGCATAATAGAAATGTGACAGATAAAGAATCTTGGCAAGCCTGAACGGGGCAAAAAAACAAAATGAAAAAGCGGGGTGCAACACGAGGACTTCATAGGGGGTCACCCATCCTGGTACTACTCTCACCCAAGCACGCTTAACTTCAGAGTTGTGATGGGATCCGGTGTATTAGTGCTGGTATGATCGCACCCGTTATGTTGAAGTCGCAAATCCCTTGTTTGTCGTCCTTTCGCCGGTCACAAAGAACGATCTGGGATGAAAAAATAGCGCAAAAAGAATAAAAGTGGCCTAAAACTAAAGAAAAACATTTGATGTTGAGCTCTGAAAACAGGCACAGTCGAGCAGGCTTGCTTCCCCCGTCGTAGAGCTCTCAGAGAGCTTTCCAACGGTATGTTGTGCACCACATAACTCCTTACGGATCAAAAGTTATGGGCACCGAAGCGATGGAGACCTTGTCAAAGGCCCCGCCCCCTCGGTTTACGGGCCTAGCCTCTCCTCGAAGCGCAGTTGTCTTGCCCAAGATGTCGTGGGACTGTATAATACAAATATGACTGATAAAGAATCTTGGCAAGCATGAACGGGGCAAAAAAACAAAATGAAAAAGTGGGGTACAACACGAGGACTTCCTAGGGGGTCACCCATCCTAGTACTACTCTCGCCTAAGGACGCTTAACTTCGGTGTTCTGATGGGATGCGGTGCATTAGTGCTGATATGATCGCACCTGTCATGTTGAGGTCGCAAAGCCCTTATGTCTCATCCTTTTTGCCGGTCACGACAAACGATCCGGGAGGAAGAAATTGTGCAGAATGAAGACAAGTGGCCCGAAACTGTTGAGAAACGTTTGATTTTGACCTCTGAAAATAGGCGCAACTGAGCAGGCTTGCTCCCCCCGTCGTAGAGCTCTCAGAGAGCTTTCCAACGGTATGTTGTGCGCGCATAACTCCTTACGGATCAAAAGTTATTGCCACTGAAGCGATGGAGACTTGGTCGCAGGCCCCACGCCCTCGGTTTACCGGCCCAGCCTCTACTCGAAGCGCAGTTGTCTTGCCCAAGATGCCATGGGACTCTATAATAGAAATGTGACAGATAAATAGGCAAGCCTGAACGGGGCAAAAAAACAAAACAAAAAAAGGGGGTGCAACACGAGGACTACCCAGGGGGTCACCCATCCTAGTACTACTCTCGCTCAAGCATGCTTAAGTTCGGAGTCCTTATGGAATCCGATGCATTAGTGCTGGTATGATCACATCCGTCATGTTGAGGCCGCAAAGCCCTTATGTGTCATCTATTTCACCGGTGACGACGAACGATCCGGGATGAAGAAATCGTGCAAAAATAAGAAAAGTGACCCAAAACGGATGAAAAATGTTTGATTTTTTACTCTAAAAATTGGCGCAGCCGAGCAGGCTTACTGCCCCTGTCGTAGAGCTCTTAGAGTGCTTTTCAACGGTATGCTGTGAGCCACAAAACTCTTTACGGATCAAAAGTTATGGCCACCTGAGCGATGGAGAACTGGTCACAGGCCCCGCGCCCTCAGTTTGCGTGCCCAGTCTCTACGCGAAGTGCAGTTGTCTTGCCCAATATTCCAGGGCACTCGATAATAGAAATGTGACGGATAAAGAATCTTGGCAAGCGGGAACGGGGCAAATAAACAAAACGAAAAAGGGGGGTGTAACACGAGGACTTCCCAGGGGGTCACCCATCCTAGTACTACTCTCGCCCAAGCACGCTTAACTTCGGAGTTCTGATGGGATCTGGTGTATTAGTGCGGGTATGATCGCTCCCGTCATGTTGAGGTCGCAAATCCCTTATCTATCATCCTTATTGCTAGTCACGACGAACGATACTGGATGAAGAAACAGTGCGTAAAGAAGAAAAGGGGCCCGAAATTGATAAAAACATCCTATTTTGTGCTCCGAAAATAGGTGCAGCCAAGCAGGCTTGCTCCCTCGTCGTAGAGCTCTTAGAGTGCTTTCCAATGGTATGTTGTATGCTGCATAACTCCTTACGGATCAAAAGTTATGGCCGCCGGAGCGATGAAGACTTGGTCACAGGCACCACGCCCTCGGTTTGAGGGCCCAGTCTCTACGCGAAGCGCAGTTGTCTTGCCCAAGATTCCGTGGGACTCCATAATAGAAATGTGACGGATAAAGAATCTTGGCAAGCCTGAACGGGGCAAAAAAAAAAACAAAAAAGGGGGGGTGCAACACGAGGACTTCCTATGGGGTCACCCATCCTAGTACTACTCTCGCCCAAGGACGCTTAACTTCGGTGTTCTGATGGGATGCAGTGTATTGGTGCTGATATGATCGCACCCGTCATGTTGAGGATGCAAAGACTGTATGTGTCGTCCTTTTTGCCGGTCAGGACGAATGATTCGGGACGATAAAATAGCGCAGAAAGAAGAAAAGTGGCCTGAAACTGCTGAAAAACGTTCGATTTTGGGCTTTGAGAACTGGAGAAGCAAGGCAGGCTTGCGACCCCCGTCGTATAGCTCTCAGAGCTTTCCAACAGTATGTTGTGCGTCGCATAACTCCTTAGGGATCAAACATTATGGCCACCGGAGCGATGCAGATCTTGTCACAGGCCCCGCGCCCTCGGTTTGCAGGCCCAGCCTCTACGCGAATCGCAGATGTCTTGCCCAAGATGCCGTGGGACTCTATAATAGAAATGTGATGGATAAAGAATCTTGGCAAGCCCGAACCGGGCAAAAAAACAAACCAAAAAAAGGGGGTGCAACACGAGGACTTCCTAGGGGCTCACCCATCCTAGTACTACTCTCGCCCAAGCACATTTAACTTCAAAGTTCTGATGGGATCCGGTGCATTAGTACTGGTATGATCACACCCGTCATGTTGAGGTCGCAATGCCCTTATGTGTTGTTCTTTTCGCCGGTCACGACGAACTATCCGGGACGAACAACCAGCGTAGAAAGAAGAAAAGTGACCCGAAACTGATGAAAATGTTTTATTTTGGGGTTCGAAAATAGGCACAGCCGAGCAGGCTTGCTGCCCCCATCATAGAGCTCTTAGAAAGCTTTCCAACGGTATGCTGTTCGCCGCATAACTCCTTACGGATCAAAAGTTATGGCCACCGGAGTGATGGAGACCTGGTCATAGGCCCCGAGCCCTTGGTTTGCGGGCCCAGTCTCTACGCGAAGCGCAGTTGTCTTGCCCAAGATGCCATGGGACTCCATAATTGAAATGTGACGGATAAAGAATCTTGGCAAGCCGGAACGGGGCAAAAAAACAAAATGAAAAAGGGGGGGTGCAACTTGAGGACTTCCCAGTGGGTCACCCATCCTAGTACTACTCTCGCCCAAGCACGCTTAACTTCGAAATTTTGATGGGATTCGGTGCATTAGTGCTGGTATGATCGCACCCGTTATGTTGTGGTCGTAATGCCCTTATGTGTCGTTCTTTTTGGCGGTCACGACGAACTATCCAGGACGAAGAAACAGCGCAAAAAGAAGGAAAGTTTTCCAAAACTAATGTAAACGTTTTATTTTGGGGTCCAAAAACAGGCGCAGCCTAGCAGGCTTGCTGTCTCCGCCATAGAGCTCTCAGATAGCTTTCCAACGGTATGCTGTGCGCCGCATAACTTCTTACGGATCAAAAGTTATGGCCACCGGAGTGATGGATACCTGGTCACAGGCCCTACGCCCTCGGTTTGCAGCCCAGTCTCTACGCGAAGCGCAATTGTCTTGCCCAAGATGCCGTGGGACTCCATAATAGAAATGTGCTGGTTAAAGAATCTTGGCAAGCCTGAACGGGGCAAAAAAACAAAACGAAACCATCCTAGTACTACTCTCGCCCAAGCACGCTTAACTTCGGAGTTCTGATGGGATGCGGTGCATTAGTGCTGATATGATCGCACCCATCATGTTGAGATTGTAAAGCCCTTATGTGTCGTCCTTTTCGCCGGTCACGACAAATAATCTGGGATGAAGAAATAGAGCAGAAATAAGAAAAGTGGCTCGAAACTGATGAAAAACGTTCAATTTTGGGCTCCGAACATAGGCGCAGTCGAGCAGGCTTGCTGCCTACGTCGTAGAGCACTCAAAGAGCTTTCCAACTGTATGTTGTGCGCCGCATAACTCCTTACAGATCAAAAGCTATGGGCACCGGAGCGATGGAGACCTGGTCAAAGGCCCCGCACCCTCGGTGTGTGGGTTAAGCCTTTACGCGAAGCGCAGTTGTCTTGCCCAAGATGCCGTGGGACTCCATAATAGAAATGTGAGGGATAAAGAATCCTGGCAAGCATGAACGGGGCAAAAAAATAAAATGAAAAAAGGGGGGTGGATCACGAGAACTTTCCAAGGGGTCACCAATCCTTGTACTACTCTCGCCCAAGGACACTTAACTTCGGAGTTCTGATGGGATGCGGTGCATTAGTGCTGATATGATCGTACTCATCATGTTGATATTACAAAGCCCTTATGTGTCATCCGTTTTGCAGGTCACGATGAACGATTCAAGATGAAGAAATAGTGAAGAAAGAAGAAAAGTGGCCAGAAACTGATGAAAAACGTTCGATTTTGAGCTCAAAAAATAGGCACAGCTAAGCAGGATTGTTGCCCCCATCGTAGAGCTCTAAGAGAGCTTTCCAACAGTATGTTGTGCGCCACATAACTCCTTACGGATCAAAAGTTAAGGGCCCCAAAGCCACGGAGACCATGTCATAGGCCACGCGCCCTCAGTTTGCAGGCAAAGTCTCTACGTGAAGTGCAGTTGTCGTGCCCAAGATGCCGCGGGACTCCATAATAGAAATGTGATGGATAAAGAATCTTGGAAAGACAGAACGGGGCAAAAAAATAAAATGAAAAAGGGGGGTGCAACATGAGGACTTCCTAAGGGGTCACCCATCCTGGTACCACTCTCACCAAGCACGCTTAACTTCAGAGTTGTGATGGGATCCGGTGCATTAGTGCTAGTATGATCGCACCTGTTATGTTGAAGTCGCAAAGCCCTTATGTGTCGTCCTTTTCGCCGGTCACGACGAACGATCTGGGACGAAGAAACAGCTTAGAAAGAAGAAAAGTAGACTGAAACAGATGAAAAATGTTCGATTTTGAGCTCCAAAAATAGGCACAGCTGAGCAGGCCTTCTGCCCCCGTCGTAGAGCTCTCAGAGAGCTTTAAAACGGTATGTTGTGCACCACATAACTCCTTACGGATCAAAATTTATGGGCACCGGAGCGATGGAGACCTGGTCAAAGGCCCCGCGCCCTCAGTTTGTGGGCCCAACCTCTTCTCGAAGCGCAGTTGTCTTGCCCCAGATGCCGTGGGACTGCATAATAGAAATGTGATGGATAAAGAATCTTGGCAAGCCAGAACGGGGCAAAAAAACAAAATGAAAAAGTGGGGTGCAACACGAGGACTTCCCAGGGGGTCACCCATCCTAGTACTACTCTCGCCTAAGGACGCTTAACTTCGGTGTTCTGATGGGATGTGGTGCATTAGTGCTGATATGATCGCACCCATCATGCTGAGGTCGCAAAGCCCTTATGTCTCATCATTTTCGCCGGTCACGACGAATGATCCGGGAAGAAGAAATAGTGTAGAAAGAAGAAAAGTGGCTCGAAACTAATGAGAAAAGTTCGATTTTGACCTCCGAAAATAGGCGCAGCTGAGCAGGCTTGCTCCCCCAGTCGTAGAACTCTTAGGGAGCTTTCCAACGGTATGCTGTGCGCGCATAACTCCTTACGGATCAAAAGTTATGGCCACCGAAGTGATGGAGACCTGGTCACAAGCCCCGCGCCCGCAGTTTGCGGGCCCAGCCTCTACTCGAAGCGCAGTTGTCTTGCCCAAGATGCCGGGGGACTCCATAATAGAAATGTGACGGATAAAGAATCTTGGCAAGGCTGAACGGGACATAAAAACAAAATGATAAAAGGGGGTGCAACACGAGGACTACCCAGGGGGTCACCTATCCTAGTACTACTCTCGCTCAAGCACGCTTAACTTCGGAGTCCTTATGGGATGTGGTGCATTAGTGTTGGCATGATTGCACCCGTCATGTTGAGGTCGCAAAGCCCTTATGTGTCATCTATTTCGCCGGTCACGACAAACGATCCGGGATGAAGAAATAGTGCAGAAAGAAGAAAAGTGACCCGAAACTGATGAAAAACGTTCAATTTTTGGCTTTTAAAATACGCTTGCTGGCCCCGTCGTAGAGCTCTCAGAGAGCTTTCCAACGGTATGCTGTCCGCCGCATAGCTCCTTACGGATCAAAAGTTATGGCCACCAGAGCGATGGAGACCTGGTCACAAGCCCCGCGCACTCAGTTTGCTTGTCCAGTCTCTACGCGAAGTGCAGTTGTCTTGCCCAAGATGCCGGCGCACTCGATTATAGATATGTGAAGAATAAATAATCTTGGGAAGCGGGAACGGGGCAAAAAAAAACAAAATGAAATAGGGGGGTGTAACACGAGGACTTCCTAGGGGGTTACCCATCCTAGTACTACTTTCGCCCAAGCACATTTAACTTCGGAGTTCTGATGGGATCTGGTGTATAAGTGCTGGTATGATCGCTCCCGTCATGCTGAGGTCGCAAATCCCTTATGTGTCGTCCTTATCGTAGGTCACGACGAACTATACGGGATGAAGAAACTACGCATAAAGAAGAAAAGTAGCCAAAAATTGATAAAAACGTTCGATTTTGGTCTCCGAAAATAGGCGCAGCCGACCAGGCTTGCTGCCCTCGTCGTAGAGCTCTCAGAGTGCTATCCAATGGTAAGCTGTGCGCCCCATAACTCCTTACAGATCAAAAGTTATGGCCACCGGAGCGATGAAGACTTGGTCACAGGCACCACGCCCTCGGTTTACGGGCCCAGTCTCTACGTGAAGCGTAGTTGTCTTGCCCAAGATGTCGTGGGACTCCATAATAGAAATGTGATGGATAAAGAATCTTGGCAAGCCTAAACGGGGCAATAAAACAAAATGAAAAATGGGGGTGCAACACGAGGACTTCCCAGGGGGTCACCCATCCTAGTACTACTCTCGCCTAAGCACTCTTAACTTCAGAGTTCTGATGGGATTTAGTGTATCAGTGCTGGTATGATGCACCCGTCATGTTAAGGTCGCAAAGCCCTTTTGGGCCGTCCTTTTCACCTGTCACGACGAACGATCCAGGACGAAGAGACAGCACAGAAAGATGAAAATTGGGCCAAAACTAATGAAAAATGTTCGATTTTGGGCTCCAAAAATTGGCGCAGCCTAGCAGGATTGTTGCCCCATCGTAGAGCTCTTAGAGAGCTTTCCAACGGTATGCTGTGCACTGCATAACTCCTTACGGATTAAAAGTTATGGGCACTGGAGCGATGGAGACCTAGTCAAAGGCCCCGCGCCCTCGGTTTGCAGGCCCAGAGTCTACGAGAAGTACAGTTGTCTTGCCCAAGATGCCGTGGGACTCAATAATAGAAATGTGATGGATAAAGAATCTTGGCAAGCCTGAACGGGGCAAAAAAACAAAACGAAAAAAGGGGGTGCAAAACGAAGACTTCCTAGGGGGTCACCCATCATAGTACTATTCTCACCCAAGGACGCTTAACTTCGGAGTTCTGATGGGATGCATGCATTAGTGCTGAGATGATCGCACCCGTCATGTTGAGGTTGCAAAGCCCTTATGTGTCGTCCTTTTCGCCGGTCAGGATGAACGATCTAGGATGAAGAAATAGGGCAGAAAGAAGAAAAGTAGCCCAAAACTGCTGAAAAACGTTCAATTTTGGGCTTCGAAAACTGGCGCAGTAGGGCAGGCTTGCTTCCCCCATCGTATAGCTCTCATATAGCTTTCCAACGGTATGATCTTCGTCGCATAACTCCTTAGGGATCAAACGTTATGGCCACCGGAGCGATACAGACCTTGTCACTGGACCCGTGCCCTCGGTTTGCGGGCCCAACTTCTACGCGAATCGCAGTTGTCTTGCCCAAGATACCGTGGGACTCCATAATAGAAATGAGATGGATAAAAAATCTTGGCAAGCCCGAACGGGGCAAAAAAACAAAACAAAAAAAAGGGGGTGCAACACGAGGACTTCCTAGGAGCTCACCCATCCTAGTACTACTCTCGCCCAAGCACGCTTAACTACGGAATTCTGTTGGGATCTGGTGCATTAGTGCTGGTATGATCACACCCGTCATGTTGAGGTCGCAATGCCCCTATGTTTCATTCTTTTCACCGGTCATGACAAACAATCCGGGATGAAGAAACAGCGCAGAAAGAAGAAAAATGGCTCAAAATTGATGAAAACATTTTATTTTGGGGTCCAAAATTAGGCACAACCGAGCAGGCGTGCTGCCCCCGTCATAAAGCTCTTAGAGTGCTTTACAACAGTATGTTGTGCGCCGTATAACTCCTTATGGATCAAAAGTTATGGCCACCGGATAGATGGAGACCTGGTCACAGGCCCCGCGCTCTCGGTTTGTGGGCCCAGTCTCTACGCGAAGCACAGTTATCTTGCCAAAGATGCTATTGAACTCTATAATAGAAATGTGACGGATAAAGAATCTTGGCAAGCCTGAACGGGGCAAAAAAACAAAACGAAAAAGGGGGGTGCAACACGAGGACTTCCCAGGGGTCACCCATCCTACTACTACTCTCGCCCAAGCATGCTTAACTTTGGAGTTATGATGGGATTTGGCGCATTAGTGCTGGTATGATCAAGCCCAACATGTTGAGGTCGCAAAGCCCTTATGTGTTGTTCTTTTCGCCAATCGCGACGAACAATCCGGGACGAAGAAACATCACAGAAAGAAGAAAAGTGGCCTGAAGCTGATGAAAAAGTTCGATTTTGTGCTTTGAAAATAGTTGCAGCCAAGCAGGCTTGCTGCCCCCGTCGTAGAGCTCTCAGAGAGCTTTCCAATGGTATGCTATGTGCCGCATAACTCCTTACAGATCAAAAGTCATGGCCACCAAAGCGATGGAGACCTGGTCACAGGCTCTGCCTCTCGGTTTGCTAGCCCAGTTTCTACGCGAAGCGCAGTTGCCTTGCCCAAGATGCCGTAGGACTCCATAATAGAAATGTGATGGATAAAGAATCTTGGCAAGCTTGAACCGGGGAAAAAAACAAAACGAAAAAGGGGGGGTGCAAGACGAGGACTTCCCAGGGGGTCACCCATCCTAGTACTACTCTCGCCCAAGCACGCTTAACTTCGGTGTTCTGATTGGATCCGGTGCATTAGTTCTTGTATGATCGCACCCGTCATGTGGAGGTTGCAAAGCCCTTATGTATCTTCCTTTTCTCCGGTCACGACGAACGATCCGGGACAAAGAAACAGCGTAGATAGATGAAAAGTGGCTTGCAACTGATGGAAAAATGTTCGATTTTGAGCTCCGAAAATAGACACAGCCGAGCAGGCTTGCTGCCCCCGTCGTAGAACTCTCAGAGAGCTTTCCAACGGTATACTGTGTGCCACATAGCTTCTTACGGCTCAAAAGTTATGGGCACCGGTGCGATGGAGACCTGGTCAAAGGCCACGCGCCCTCGGTTCGCGGGCCCCATACTCTACGCGAAGTGAGGCTGCCTAGCCCAAGATGCTGTGGGATTCCATAATAGATATGTGACGGATAAAGAATCTTGTCAAGCCTGAACAGGGAAAAAAAATGAAAAAGGGGGTGCAACACGTGGACTTCCCAGGGGGTCACCCATCTTAGTACTACTCTTGCCCAAGGACGCTTAACTTCGGAGTTCTAATGGGATGCGGTGCATTATTATTGATATCATCGCACCCGTCATGTTGAGGTCGCAAAGGCCTTATGTGTCATTCTTTTCACCAGTCACGACGAACGATCCGAGATGAAGAAATAGCGTAGAAAGAAGAAAAGTGGCCCAAAACTGATGAAAAATGTTTGATTTTGGGCTCCGAAAATGGGTGCAGCTGAGCAGGCTTGCTACCACCGTCGTAGAGATCTCAGAGAGCTTTCCAAAGGTATGCTGTGCGCCGCAGAACTCCTTACGGATCAAAAGTTATGGGCACTGAGGCAATTGAGACCATGTCACAAGCCCCGTGCCCTTGGTTTGCGGGCCCAGCCTCTATGCGAAGCGCAGTTGTCTTGCCCAAGATGCCGTGGGACTCTATAATAGAAATGTGAAGGATAAAGAATCTTGGCAAGCCTGAACGGGGCAAAAAAACAAAACGAAAAAAGGGGGTGCAACAAGAGGACTTCTTAGGGGGTCACCCATCCTAGTAGTACTCTCGCCCAAGCACTCTTAACTTTGGAGTTCTGATGGGAGTAGATGCAATAGTGCTGGTATGATCACACCTGTCATGTTGAGGTCGCAATGCCCATATGTGTCGTCCTTTTCGCCGGTCACGACGAACTAAGCGGGACGAAGAAACAGCACAAAGGGAAGAAAAATGGCCCAAAACTCATGAAAACGTTTGAGTTTGGGGTCCGAAAATAGGCGCAACCGAGCAAGCTTGCTGCCCCCGTCGTAGAGCTCTTAGAGAGCTTTCCAACGGTATGTTATGCGCCGCATAACTCCTTACGGATCAAAAGTTACGGGCACCAGAGTGATGGAGACTTGGTCACAGGCCCCACGCCCTTGGTCTACGGGCCCAGCCTCTACGCGAAGCGCAATTGTCTTGCCCAAGATGCCGTGGCACTCAATAATAGAAATGTGACGGATAAAGAAACTTGGCAAGCCTGAACGGGTCAAAAAAACAAAATGAAAAAGGGGGTGTAACACGAGGACTTCCTTGGGGGTTACCCATCCTAGTACTACTTTCGCCCAAGCATGCTTAACTTTGGAGTTTTGAAGGGATCCGGTGTAGTTGTACTGGTATGATCGCACCCGTCATGTTTAGGTCGCAAAACCCATATGTGTCGTCCTTTTCGCAGTCATGACGAACAATCTGCGACGAAGAAATAGCGCAAAAAAAAAAGAAAAGTGGCACAAAACTGATGAAATCATTCAATTTTGGGCTCCGAAAACAGGCGCAACACAACAAGCTTGAGGTCCCAATCGTAGAGCTCTCATAGAGCTTTCCAACGGTATGATGTGCGCTGCATAACTCCTTATGGATCAAAAGTTATGGGCACCGGAGCGATGGAGACCTAGTCAAAGGCCCCGCATCCTCGGTTTGCGGGACCAGCCTCTACGCGAAGCGTCACTGTCTAGCACAAGTTGCCGGGCGCACGCTAATAGAAATGTGACGGATAAAGAATCTAGACAAGCCGGAACGGGCCAAAAAAACTAAACGAAAAAGGGGGGTGCAACACGAGGACTTCCTAGGGGGTCTTCCATCCTAGTACTATTCTCGCCC
This sequence comes from Ehretia macrophylla, assembly GCA_037974665.1. Lineage (NCBI taxonomy): Eukaryota > Viridiplantae > Streptophyta > Magnoliopsida > Boraginales > Ehretiaceae > Ehretia > Ehretia macrophylla. Next base: position 60,879,175 of record CM075777.1, read on the forward strand.
AAGCACGCTTAACTTCGGAGTTCTGATAGGATCTAGTGTATTGGTGCTGGTATGATTGCACCCGTCATGTTGAGGTCGCAAAGCACTTATGTGTCATCCTTTTTGCCGGTCATAACGAACGATCCGGGATGAAGAAACAGCATAAAAAGAAGAAAAGTAGCCCGAAACTAATGAAAACGTTCGATTTTGGGCTCCAAAATTAAGCAGTGCTTTGTAGGCTTGCTGCACCCGTCGTATAGCTCCCAGAGAGCATTCCAACGGTATGCTGTGCGTTGCATAACTCCTTACGGATCAAAAGTTATGGCCACCGGAGCGATGGAGACCTAGTCACAGGCCCTGCATCCTCGGTCTGCAGCCTAGCCTCTACGCGAAGCACAGTTGTATTGCCCAAGATGTCGTGGCATTCTATAATAGAAATGTGACGGATAAAGAATCTTGGCAAGCCTGAACGGGTCAAAAAAACAAAACAAAAAAGTGGGGTGCAACACGAGGACTTCCCACGGGGTCACCCATCCTAGTACTACTCTCACTCAAGTACGCTTAACTTCAGAGTTCTGATGGGATCTGGTGTATTAGAGCTGGTATGATCGTACCCGTCATGTTGAGGTCACAAAGCCCATATGTGTCATCCTTTTTGCCGGTCACGACAAACGATCTGGGATGAAGAAACAGCGCAAAAAGAAGAAAAGTGGCCCGAAACTGATGAAAACTGATTCTAGGCTCCGAAAATAGGTGCAGCTAAGCAGGTATGCTGCCCACGTCGTAAAGCTCTTAGAGAGCTTTCCAATGGTATGCTGTGCACCGCATAACTCCTTATGGATCAAAAGTTATGGGCACCGGAGTGATAGAGACCTGGTCATAGGCCCCGCGCCCTCGGTTTGAGGGCCCAGTCTCTACGCGAAGCGCAGTTGTCTTTCCGAAAATGCCGTTGGACTCCATAATAGAAATGTGATGGATAAAGAATCTTGGAAAGCCTGAACGGAGCAAAAAAACAAAACGAAAAAGTGGGGGTGCAACACGAGGACTTCCTAGGGGGCACCCATCCTAATACTACTCTTGCCTAAGCATGCTTAACTTCGGAGTTCTGATGGGATCCAGTGCAGTAGTGTTGGTATGATCGCACCCGTCATGTTGATGTCGCAAAGCCCTTATGTGTCATCTTTTTCGTCGGTCACGACGAATGATCCGGGACGAAGAAACTGCGCAGAAAGAATAAAAGTAGCCCGAAATTGATAAAAAAATGTTCAATTTAGGGCTCCAAAAATAGGCGCAGCCGAGCAGGCTTGCTGCCACCGTCGTAGAGCTCTCAGAGAGCTTTCCAACGGTATGCTGTGTGCCGCATAACGCCTTACGAATCAAAAGTTATGGCCACCGGAGCGATGGAGACCTGGTCACAGGCCCTGCCTCCTCGGTTTGGGGGCCCAATCTCTACACGAAGCGCAATTGTCTTGCCCAAGATGTCGTGGGACTCTAAAATATCTTGGCAAGCCTGAACGGGGCAAATAAACAAAACGAAAAATGGGGGTGCAACACGAGGACTTCCCAGGGGTCACCCATCCTACTACTACTCTCGCCAAAGCACGCTTAACTTCGGAGTTATGATGGGATCCGGCGCATTAGTGCTAGTATGATCACACCTGTCATGTTGAGGTCGCGAAGCCCTGATGTGTCGTCCTTTTCGCTGGTCACGTCGAACGATTCGGAACGAAGAAACAGCGCAGAAAGAAGAAAAGTGGCCTAAAATTGATGAAAAACGTTCGATTTTGTGCTCTAAAAATAGTCGCAGCCGAGCAGGCTTGCTGCCCCCGTCGTAGATCTCTCAAAGAGCTTTCCAACGGTATGCTATACGTCGCATAACTCCTTACGGATCAAAAGTAATGGCCACCGTAGCGATGGAGACCTGGTCACAGGCCCTGCCTCCTCGGTTTGCTGGCCGAGTCTTTACGCGAAGCGCAGTTGTCTTGCCCAAGGTGCGGTAGGACTCCACAATAGAAATGTGATGCAAAAAGAATCTTGGCAAGCTTGAACCGGGCAAAAAAACAAAACGAAAAAGGGGGGTACAACAGAAGGACTTCCCATGGGGTCACCCATCCTAGTACTAGTCTCGCCCAGGCATGCTTAACTTCGTAGTTCTGATGGGATCCGGTTCATTAGTGCTTGTATGATCGCACCCGTCATGTGGAGGTTGCAAATCCCTTATGTGTCGTCCTTTTCGCCAGTCACAACGAACGATCTGGGACGAAGAAACAGCTCAGAAAGAAGAAACATGGCCCGAAACTGATGGAAAAACGTTCAATTTTGGGCTACAAAAATAGGTACAGTCGAGGAGGCTTGCTGCCCCCGTCGTAGAGCTCTTATAGAGCTTTCCAATGGTGTGCTGTGCGCCGCATAACTCCTTACGGATCAAAAGTTGTTGGCACCGGAGCGATGGAGACCTGGTCAAAGGCCACGCGCCCTCGGTTCGCGGGCCCCATTCTCTACGCGAAGCAAGGTTGTCTAGCCCAAGATGCCATGGGACTCCAGAATAGATATGTGACGGATAAAGAATCTTGGCATGCCTGAACGGGGAAAAAAACAAAATGAAAAAAGGGGGTGCAACACGAGGACTTCACAAGGGGTCACCCATCTTAGTACTACTCTCGCCCAAGGAAACTTAACTTCGGAGTTCTGATGGGATGCGCAGCATTAGTTCTGATATGATCGCACCCGTAATGGTGAGGTCACAAAGCTCTTATGTGTCATTTTTTTCGCCGGTCACGACGAATGATCCAGGATGAAGAAATAGCGCAGAAAGAAGAAAAGTTCGATTTTGGGCTCCGAAAATAGTCGCAGCCTTGCAGGCTTGCTGCCACCATCGAAGAGCTCTCTGAGAGCTTTCCAAAGGTAAGTTTTGCGCCGCATAACTCCTTACGGATCAAAAGTTATGGGCACCGAGGTGATGGAGACCTTGTCACAGGCCCCGTGCCCTCGGTTTGCGGGCCCAGCCTCTACGCGAAGCGCATTTGTCTTGCCCAAGATACCGTGGGGCTCCATAATATAAATGTGATGGATAAAGAACCTTGGCTAGCCCGAACATGGCAGAAAAACAAAACAAAAAAGCGGGGTGCAACAAGACGACTTCTTAGGGGGTCACCCATCCTAGTACTACTCTCGTCCAAGCACCCTTAACTTCGGAGTTCTAATGGGAGCAGGTGCATTAGTGCTGGTATGATCGCACCTATCATGTTGAGGTCGCAATGCCTTTATTTGTCGTCCTTTTCGCCGGTCACGACGAACTATGCGGGACAAAGAAACAGCACAAAAATAAGATAAGTGGCCCAAAACTGTTGAAAATGTTCGAGTTTGGGTTCTAAAAATAAGCGCAACCGAGCAACCTTGCTGCCCCTATCGTAGAGCTCTTAGAGAGCTTTCCAACGGTATGTTGTGCGCTGCATAACTCCTTACGGATCAAAAGTTACGGGCACCGGTGCGATGAAGACCTGGTTACAGGCCCCACGCCTTCGGTCTACGGGCCCATCCTCTACGCGAAGCGCAGTTGTCTTGCGCAAGATGCTGTGGCACTCAATAATAGAAATATGACGGATAAAGAATCTTGGCAAGCCTGGCCAGGTCAAAAAAACAAAACAAAAAAAGGGGTGCAACACGAGGACTTCCCAGGGGGTCACTGATCCTAGTACTACTCTCGCCCAAGCACGCTTAACTTTGGAGTTCTGATGGGATCCAGTTTATTAGTACTGGTATGATTGCACCCGTCATGTTGAGGTCGCAAAACCCATATGTGTCATCCTTTTCACAGTCAGGACGAACGATCCGGGATGAAGAAATAGCGCAAAAAGAAGATAAGTGTCCCGAAAATGATGAAATCATTCAATTTTGGGCTCTTAAAACAGGAGCAGCCCAGCAAGCTTGAGGTCCCAATCGTAGAGCTCTCAGAGAGCTTTCCAACTGTATGCTGTGCGCCGTATAACTTCTTATGGATCAAAAGTTATGGGCACCGGAGCGATGGAGACCTGGTCAAAGGCCCCGCGCCTTCGGTTTGCGGCCCCAGCCTCTACACGAAGCGCCATTGTCTCGCCCAAGATCCCGGGCGCTCGATAATAGAAATGTGACAGATAAAGAATCTGGGCAAGATGGAACAGGGCAAAAAAACAAAACGAAAAAGGGGGGTGCAACACGAGGACTTCCCAGGGGGTCTCCTATCCTAGTACTATTCTCGCCCAAGCACGCTTAACTTCGGAGTTCCGATGGGATCTAGTGTATTAGTGTTGGTATGATCCCACCCGTCTTGTTGAGGTCACAAAGCACCTATGTGTCATCCCTTTCGCCGGTCACAACGATCAATCTGGGATGAAGAAACAACGTAGAAATAAGAAAATAGGCCCAAAACTGATGAAAACGTTTGATTTTGGGCTCCAAAATTAGGCGCGGCAATGCAAGCTTGTTGCCCCCATCGTAGAGCTCTTAGAGATCTTTCCAACGGTATGCTGTGCGTCGCATAACTCCTTACGGATCAAAAGTTATGGCCACCAGAGCAATGGAGACCTGGTCACATGCCCCACGCCCTCGGTTTGCGGGCCCAGTCTCTACGCGAAGCACAGTTGTCTTGCCCAAGATGTCGTGGCACTCGATAATAGAAATGTGACGGATAAAGAATCTTGGCAAGCCTGAACGGGTCAAAAAAACAAAACAAAAAAGTGGGGTGCAACACGAGGACTTCCCAGGGGGTCACCCATCCTAGTACTACTCTCGCCCATGTACGCTTAACTTTAGAGTTCTGATGGGATCTGGTGTATTAGAGCTGGTATGATCGTACCCGTCATGTTGACGTCACAAAGCCCAAATGTGTCATCCTTTTTTGCCGGTCACGACGAACGATCCGGGATGAAGAAACAGCGCAGAAAGAAGAAAAGTGGCACAAAACTAATGAAAACGTCTGATTTTAGGCTCCGAACACAAACGCAGTAGAGCTCTCAGAGAGCTTTCCAACGGTATGCTGTGCGCCGCGTAACTCCTTACGGATCAAAAGTTATGGCCACCGGAGCGATGGAGACCTGGTCACTGGTCCAGCGCCCTCGGTTTGCGAGCCCAGTCTCTTTGTGAAGCGCAGTTGCCTTTCCCAAGATGCTGTTGCACTCCATTATAGAAATGTGACGGATAAAAAATCTTGGCAATCTTGAACGGGGCAAAAAAACAAAACGAAAAAGAGGGGTGCAACACGAGGACTTCCATGGGGTCACCCATCTTAGTATTACTCTCGCCCAAGCACGTTTAACTACGGAGTTCTGATGGGATCCGGTGTATTAGTGCTGGTATGATCGCATCCATCATGTTGAGGTTGCAATGCCCATATGTGTTGTCCTTTTCGCCTGTCACAACGAACGATCCGGGACGAAGAAACATCGAAAAAAGAAGAAATCTGGCCCAAAACTGATGAAAATGTTTGATTTTGGGCTCTAAAAACTGGCACAAACCAGTAAGCTGGATGTCCCATTTGTAGAGCTCTCAGAGAGCTTTCCAATGGTATGTTGTGCACAGCATAACTCCTTACGGATCAAAATTTATGGGCAACGGAGCGATGGAGACCTGGTCAAAGGCCCCGCGCCCTCGGTTTGCAGGCCCAGCCTTTACGCAAACCGAACTTGTCTTCCCCCTAGATGCCTGGGCACTCGATAATAGAAATGTGATGGATAAAGATTGCTGGCAAGCCGGAACGGGGCAAAAAAAAAAATGAAAAAGGGGGGTGCAACACGAGGACTTCCCCGGGGGTCACCCATCCTAGTGCTACGCTCGCCCAAGCACGCTTAACTTTGGAGTTCTGATGGGATCTGGTGTATTAGTCTTGGTATGATCACACCCGTTATGTTTAGGTCGCAAAGCCTTTATGTGTCGTCATTTTCGCCGGTCATGACGAACAATCCGGGATGAATAAACAACGCAGAAAAAAGAAAATTGGACCGAAATGGATGAAAACATTCAATTTTGGACTCCAAAAATAGTCTCAACCGAGCAGGCTTGTTGCCCTCGTCGTAGAGCTCTCAGGAAGCTTTCTAACGGTATACTGTGCGCCACATAACTCCTTACGGATTAAAAGTTATGGCCACCGGAGCGATAGAGACCTAGTCACAAGCTCCACGCCCTCGGTTTGCGATCCCAGTCTCTACGTAAAGCGCAGTTGTCTTGCCCAATATGCCGTGGCACTCCATTATAGAAATTCGACAGATAAAGAATCTTGGCAATCCTGAACGAGGAAAAAAAACAAGACGAAAAAAGGGAGATGCAACACGAGGACTTCCCACGGGGTCACCCATCCTAGTACTACTCTTGCCCAAGCACGCTTAACTTCGGAGTTTTGATGGGATCCTGTGTATTAGTGTTGTTATGATCGCACCAGTCATGTTGAGGTCGCAATGCCCATATGTGTCGTCCTTTTCGCCGATCACGAGTAACGATCCAGGATGAAGAAACATCGCAAAAGGAAGAAAAGTGACCCGAAACTGATGAAAACATTCGATTTTATTCTCCAAAAACGGGCGCAGCCCAGCAAGCTGGCTGTCCCTTTTTAAGAGCTTTCTAACGGTATGTTGTGCGCCGCATAACTCCTTATGGATCATAAGTTATGGGCACCGGAGCGATGGAGACTTGGTCAATGGACACGCGCCCTCGGTTTGCGGATCCACCCTCTACGCGAAGCGCAGTTGTCTTGCCCAAGATGCCGGGGCACTCGATAATAGAAATGTGACAGATAAATAATGTTGGCAATCCGTAACGGGGCAAAAAAGCAAAACGAAAAAGGGGGTGCAACACGAGGACTTCCCAGGGGGTCACTCATCCTAGTACTACTCTCGCCCAAGCACGCTTAACTTCGGAGTTCTGATGGGATCTGGTGTATTAGTCCTGCTATGATCGTACCCGTCATGTTGAGGTCGCAAAGCCCTTATGTGTCGTCCTTTTCGCCGGTCACGACGAACGATCCGGGATGAATGAACAGTGCAGAAAGAAGAAAAGTGCCCCAAAACTGATGAAAATGTTCGAGTTTGGACTCAAAAAATAGGCTCAACCGAGCAGGCTTGCTACCCCCGTTGTAAAGCTCTCAAACAACATTCCAACGGTATGTTGTGCACTGCATAACTCCTTACGGATCAAAAGTTATGACCACCGGAGAGATGAAGAACTGGTCATAGGCCCCGCGCCCTCGGTTTGGGGGCCTAGTCTCTACGCAAAGTGCAGTTGTCTTGCACAAGATGCCGTAGGACTCCATAATTGAAATGTGACGGATAAAGAATCTTGGCAAGCATGAACGGGGCAGAAAAACAAAACAAAAAAGTGGGCTGCAACACGAGGACTTCCCACGGGGTCTCCCATCTTAGTATTACTCTCTCCCAAGCACGCTTAACTTCTGAGTTCTGATGGGATCTGGTGCATTAGTGCTGGTATGATCGCACCCGTCATGTTGAAGTCGCAAAGCCCTTATGTGTTGTCTCTTTCGCTTGTCACGACGAACAATCTGGGACGAAGAAACAGCGCAGAAAGAAGAAAAGTGGCCCGAAACTGATGAAAATGTTCGAGTATGGAGTCAAAAAATAGGCGCAACCGAGCAGGCTTACTACCCCTGTCGTAGAGCTCTTAGAGAGCTTTCCAACGGTATGCTGTGCACCGCATAACTCCTTACGGATCAAAAGTTATGGGCACCGGAGCGATGGAGACTTGGTCAAAGGCCCCGCCCCCTCGGTTTGCGGGCCCATCCTCTATGCGTAGCATAGTTGTCTTGCCCAAGATGCCGTGGGACTCCATAATAGATATGTGACAGATAAAGAATCTTGGCAAGCCTGAACGGGGCAAAAAAATAAAATGAAAAAGGGGGGTGCAACACAAGGACTTCCAAGGGGGTCACCCATCCTAGTACTACTCTCTCCCAAGGACGCTTAACTTCAAAGTTTTGATAGGATGCAGTGCATTAGTGCTGATATGATCACACCCGTCATATTGGGGTAGCAAAGCCCTTATGTGTCGTCCTTTACGCCAGTCAAGACGAACGATCCGGGATGAAGAAATAGAGCACAAATAAGATAAGCAGCCCAAAACTGATGAATAATGTTCAATTTTGGGCTCCAAAAATAGGCGCAGCTGATCAGGCTTGCAGCCCCTGTCGTAGAGCTCTCAAAGAGGTTTCCAACGGTATGCTGTGCGCCGCATAACTCCTTATGGATCTAAAGTTGTGGCCACCGCAGCGATGGAGACCTGGTCACAAGCCTCGTGCCCTCGGTTTGTGGGCCTAGTTTCTACGCGAAGCGCAGTTGTCTTGCCCAAGATGCCGTGGGACTCCATAATAGAAATGTGACGGATAAAGAATCTTGGCAAGCTTGAACGGGGCAAAAAAACAAAACTAAAAAGGGGGGTGCAACATGAGGACATCCTACGGGGTCACCCATCATTGTACTACTCACGCCCAAGCACGTTTAACTTCGCAGTTCTGATTGGATCCGGTGCATTAGTGCTAGTATGATCGCACCCGTCATGTTGAGGTCGCAAAGCCCTTATGTGTCGTCCTTTTCACCGGTCACGACGAATGATCCGGGAAGATGAAACAGCGCTAAAAAAAAAGTGGCACGAAACTGATGAAAACGTTCAATTTTGGACTCCAAAAATAGGCGTAGCCGGGCAGGCTTGCTGCCCTTGTCGTAGAGCTCTCAGAGAGCTTTCCAACGGTATGTTGTGCGCCCCATAACTCTTTACGGATCAAAAGTTATGGCTACCGAAAAGATGGAGACCTGGTCACAGGCCCTGCACCCTAGGTTTGCGGGCCCAGTCTCTATACGAAGCGCTGATTTATTGCCCAAGGTGCCGTGGGAATCCATAATAGAAATGTGACGGACAAAGAATCTAGGCAAGCCTGAACAGGGCAAAAAAACGAAACGAAAAAGGTGGGTGCAACACGAGAAGTTCCGAGGGGGTCACCCATCCTAGTTTTACTCTCGCCCAAGCACGCTAAACATTGGAGTTCTGATAGGATTCAGTGCATTAGTGCTGGTATGATCATACCCGTAATGTTGAAGTCGCAAAGCTCTTATGTGTCGTCCTTTTCGCTGGTCACAAAAAAAAGATTCGGGACCCAAAACTGATGAAAAACTTTCGATTATGCAATCCGAAAATAGGCACAGCCCAACAAGCTGGTTGCCCTCGTCGTAGAGCTCTAAGATAGCTTTGTAACGGTATGCTGGGCCCCGCATAACTCCTTACGGATCAAAACTTATGGGCACCGGAGAGATGGAGACTTGGTCAAAGGTCCCGCGCCCTCGGTTTCGCGGGCCCATCCTCTACGCGAAGCGCAGTTGTCTTGCCCAAGATGCTAGGGCACTTGATAATAGAAATTTGACGGATAAAGAATCTTGGCTAGCCTGAACGGGGCAAAAAAACTAAACGAAAAAGGGGGGTGCAACACGAGGACTTCCCAAGGGGTCACCCATCCCAATACTACTCTCGTCCAAGCACGCTTAACTTCAGAGTTCTGATGGGATCCAGTGTATTAGTGCTGGTATGATCGCACCCATCATGTTGAGGTTGCAAAGCACATATGTGTCTTCTTTTTCGCTGGTCACGACGAACGATACGGGATGAAGAAACAGCGCAGAATGAAGAAAAGTTGCTCGAAACTGATGAAAATATTTGATTTTGGGCTCCGAAAATAGGCGCAACCCAGCAGGCTTACCGCCCGCGTCGTAGAGCTCTCATAGGGCTTTCCAACGGTATGCTGTGCACCGCATAACTCCTTACAGATCATAAGTTATAGGCACCGGTGCAATGGAGACCTAGTCACAAGCCCCACGCCCTCGGTCTGCGGGCCCAGCCTCTACGCAAAGCGCAGTTGTCTTGCCTAAGATGCCGTGGGACTCCATAATAGAAATGTGACGGATAAAGAATCTTCGGAATCCTGAACGGGGCACAAAAACAAAACGAAAAAGGCGGGTGCAACACGAGGACTTCCCAGGGGGTCACCCATCCTAGTACTACTCTCGCCCAAGTATGCTTAACTACGGAGTTCTGATGGGATCTGGTGTATTAGTCTTGGTATGATTGCACTCGTCATGTTGAGGTCACAAAGCCCTTATGTGTCGTCTTTTTCGTCGGTCACAACGAACGATCCGGGATAAGGAAATGGCGCAAAAAGAGGAAAAGTGGAGCAAAACTGATTAAAAAAGTTCAATTTTGGGCTTCAAAAACAGGCTTAGAAGAGTAGACTTGTGGCTCTCGTCGTAGTGCTCTCAGATATTTTTCCAATGATATGTTGTGGGCCTCATAACTCCGTATGGATCCAAAGTTATGACCACCAAAGAGATGGAGACCAGGTCACAGGCCCCGTGCCCTCGGTTTACGGCCAACACTCTAGACGAAGTGCAGTTGTCTTGCCCAAGATGCCATGGGACTCCATAATAGAAATGTGATGGATAAAGAATTTTGGCAAGCCTGAACGGGGCATAAAAACAAAATGAAAAAAGGGGGTGCAACACGAGGACTTCCCAAGGGGTCACCCATCCTACTACTACTCTCGCCCAAGCATGCTTAACTTTGGAGTTCTGATGGGATCCGGTGAATTAGTGCTGGTATGATCGCAGCCGTCTTGTTGAGCTCGAAAAGCCCTTATGTGTCGTCCTTTTCGTCGGTCACGATGAACGATTCGGCATGAAGAAACATCTCATAAAGAAGAAAAGTGGCCCAAAACTGATAAAAATGTTCGATTTTGGGCTCCGAAAATAGGGCCAGTCGAGCAGGCTTGCTACCCCCATCGTAGAACTCTTAGAGAGATTTCCAGCGGTATGCTGTGCGTCACATAACTCCTTACGGATCAAAAGTTATGGGCACCGAAGCGATGGAGACCTAGTCAAAAGCCCCACGCCTTCGGTTTGTGGGCCCAGCCTATACGCGAAGCACAGTTGTCTAGCTCAAGATGTCGTGGGACTCCATAATAGAAATGTGACGGATAAAGAATCTTTGCAAGCCTAAACGGGGCAAAATAACCAAATGAAAAAGGGGGTGCAACACGAGGACTTCCCAGGGGGTCACCCTTCCTAGTACTACTCTCGCCCAATGACGCTTAACTTCAGAGTTCTAATGGGAACCGGTGTATTAGTGCTTGTATGATCGCACCCGTTATGTTGAGGTCGCAAAGCCCATATGTGTTGCCCTTTTCGCCAGTCACGACGAACAATCCGGTACGAAGAAACGGCGCAAAAAGAAGAAAAGTGGCCCAAAATTGATGAAAACGTCCTATTCTGGGCTCCGAAAACAAGCACAGCCTAGAAGGCTTGTAGCCCCCGTCGTAGAGTTCTTAGAGAGCTTTCCAACAGTATGCTGTGTGCTGCATAACACCTTACAGATCAAAACTTATGGGCACCGGAACGATAGTGACTAGGTAACAGGCCACATGCTCTCGGTCTGCAGGCCTAGCCTCTACGCGAATTTTAGTTGTCTAGCGCAAGATGCCGTGGGACTCCATAATAGAAATGTGACTGATAAAGAATCTTGGTGAGCCTGAACGGGGCAAAAAAATAGAATGAAAAAGGGGGGTGCAACACGGGGACTTCCCAAGGGGTCACCCATCCTAGTACTACTACCGCCCAAGCACGTTTAACTACGGAGTTCTGATGGGATCCAGTGTATTAGTGCTGGTATGATCGCAGCCGTCATGTTGAGGTCGCAAAGCACTTATTTGTTGTCCTTTTTGCAGGTCACGACGATCGATCCGAGATGAAAAAACATCGTAGAAAGAAGAAAAGTGGCCCAAAACTGATGAAAAATGTTCAATTTTGGGCTCCGAAAATAGGCGCAGCAGAGCAGGCTTACTGCCCCTGTCGTCGAGCTCACAGGGAGCTTTCCAACTGTATGCATTGCGCTGCATAACTTCTTACGGATCAAAAGTTATGGGCACTGGAGCGATAGAGACCTGGTGAAAGGCCCCGTGCCCTCGGTTTGTGGGCCCAGCCTCTACGCGAAGCGCAGTTGTCTTGCCCAAGATGCCGTGGGACTCTATAATTGAAATGTGACGGATAAAGAATTTTGGCAAGCCTGAACGGGGCAAGAAAACAAAATGAAAAAGGGGGGTGCAACACGAGGACTTCCCAGGGGGTCACACATCTTTGTACTATTCTCGGCCAAGGACGCTTAACTTCAGAGTTCTGATGGGATACGGTGCATTAGTTCTGATATGATCGCACCCGTCATGTTGAGCTCGCAAAGCCCTTATGTGTCGTCCTTTTCGCCGGTCACGACGAACGATCCGAGATGAAGAAATAGCGTAGAAAGAATAATAGTGGCCAAAAATGGATGAAAAACATTTGATTTTGGGCTCTTAAAATTGGCGCAGATGAGCAAGCTTGCTGCTCCCATCGTAGAGCTCTCAGAGAGCTTTCCAATGGTGTGTTGTGCACTGCATAACTCCTTACGGATCAAAAGTTATGGCCACTGTAGCGATGGAGAGCTAGCCACTGGCCCCGCGGCCTCGGTTTGATGGCCCAGTCTCTACGCGAAGCGCAGTTGTCTTGCCCAAGATGCCGTGGTTCTCCATAATAGAAATGTGACGGATAAAGAATCTTGGGAAGCCTGAACGGGGCAAAAAAACAAAACGAAAAAGGAGGGTGCAACACGAGGACTTCCTGGGGGGTCACCCATCCTAGTACTACTCTCACCCCAGCATGCTTAACTTCAGAGTTCTGATGGGATCCGATGCATTGGGGCTGGTATGATCGCACTCGTGATGTTGAGGCTGTAAAGCCCTTATTTGTCATCCTTTTCACATGTCACGATGAACGATCCGGGATGAAGAAACAGCGCAGAAAGAAGAAAAGTGGCCCAAAACTAATGAAAACGTTCAATTTTGTACTCCGAAAATAGGTGCAGCCGAGCAGGCTTGTTGCCACCATCGTAGAGCTCTCAGAGAGCTTTCCAACGGTATGCTGTGCACTACATAACTCCTTACGGATCAAAAGTTATGTCCACCAGAGCGGTGGAGACCTGGTCACAGGCCCCGTGCCCTCGATCTATTGGCCCAGCCTCTAGGCGAAGTGCAGTTGTCTTGCCTAAGATGAAGTGGGACTCGATAATAGAAATGTGAGGGATAAAGAATCTTGGCAAGCATGAACGGGGCAAAAAAACAAAACGAAAAAGGGAGGTGCAACACGAGGACTTCTCAAGGGGTCAGCTATCCTAGTACTACTTGCGCCCAAATACGCTTAACTTCGGTGTTCTAATGGGATCCGGTGCATTAGTGCGGGTCTGATCACTCCCGTCATGTCGAGGTTGCAATGCCTATAAGTGTTTTCCTTTTTGCCAGTCATGGCGAACGATCTGGGATGAAAAAACAACGCAAAAGAAGAAAAGTAGTCCGAAACTGATTAAAACGTTTGATTTTGGACTCCAAAATAGGCGCAGCCGAGCAGGCTGGTTGCCTTCGTCATAGACCTCTCTGAGGGCTTTCCAATGGTATGTTGTGCACCGCATAACTCATTACGGATCAAAAGTTATGGGCACTGGAGTTATGGAGACCTGGTCACAGGCCCCGCACCCTTTGTTTGCTGGTCCAACCTCTACGCAAAATGCAGTTGTCTTGCCCAAGATGTCGTGGGACTCCATAATAGAAATGTGACGGATAAAGAATCTTGGCAAGCATGAACAGGGCAAAAAACATAACGAAAAAGGGCAGTGCAACACGAGGAATTCCTAGGGGGTCACCCATCCTAGCACTAATCTCGCCCAAGCACGCTTAACTTTGGAGTGCTGATGGGATCCGATGCATTAGTGCTGGTATGATCGTACCCGTCATGTTGAGGTCGCAAAGCCCTTATATGTTGTCCTTTTCGCCGATCACGACGAACGATCCGGGATGAAGAAACAGCGTAAAAAGAAAAAAAGTGGCCCAAAGCTGATGAAAAACGTTTGATTTTGGTCTCCGAAAATAGGCGCAACTGAGCAGGCTTGCTGCCCCCGTCGTAGAGCTCTCAGGAGCTTTCCAACTGTTTGCAGTGCGCTGCATAACTTCTTAAGGATCAAAAGTTATGGGTACCGGAGCGATGGAGACCTGGTCAAAGGCCTCGTGCCCTCGGTTTGCGGGCCCAGCCTCTACGTGAAGCGCAGTTGTCCTGCCCAAGATGCCGTGGGACTCCATAACAGAAATGTGACAGATAAAGAATATTGGCAAGCCTGAACGGGGCAAAAAAACAAAATGAAAAAGGGAGGGGGGGTGCAACACGAGGACTTCCCAGGGGGTCACCCAACCTAGTGGTACTCTCGCCCAAGCGCGCTTAACTTTGGAGTTCTGATGGGATCCGGTGCATTAGTGCTGGTATGATCACACTTGCCATGTTGAGGTCGCAATGCCCTTATGTGTCATTCTTTTCGCCAGTCACGACGAACGATCCGGGATGAAGAAACAACGCAAAAAGAAGAAAAGTGGCCCAAAACTGATAAAAACATTCGATATGGGCTCTGAAACTGGCGCAGTCGAGCAGACTTGCTGCTCCCATCGTAGAGCTCTCAGAGGGCTTTCCAGCGGTATGCTGTGCGTCGCATAATAGCTTACGGATCAAAAGTTATAGGCACCGGAGTGATCGAGACCAGGTCATCGGCCCCGTGCCCTCTATTTGCAGGCCTAACCTCTACGCGAAGTGCAGTTGTCTTGCCAAAGATTTCATAGGACTCCATAATAGAAATGTAACGGATAAAGAATCTTAGCAATCCTGAACGGGGCAAAAAAATAAAACAAAAAAGGGGGGAGTGCAACACGAGGACTTCCCAGGGGGTCACCCATCCAAGTACTACTCTCGCCCAAGCACGCTTAACTTCAGAGTTCTGATGGGATCCTGTGTAGTAGTGCTAGTATGATCGCACCTGTCATGTTGAGGTCGCAAAGCCCATACGTGTCGTCCTTTTCGCCGGTCACGACGAACGATCCGGGATGAAGAAACAGCGCAAAAAGAAGAAAAATTGTGTGAAACTGATAAAAACGTTCGATTTTGGGCTCCTAAAACAGGCGCAGCCGAGCAGGCTTGCTACCCCCGTCTTAGAATTCTCAAAGAGCTTCTAACTTTATGTTGTGCGCCGCATAACTCCTTACGGATCAAATGTTATGGGCACCGAAGCGATGGAGACCTGGTCACAGGCCCCACGCCCTCGGTCTGTGGGCCCAGCCTTAACGCGAAGTGTAGTTGTCTTGCCGAAGATGTCGTGGGACTCCATAATAGAAATGTGACGGATAAAGAATCTTGGCAAGCCTAAACGGGGTAAAAAAATAAAACGAAAAAGTAGGGGTGCAACACGAGGACTTCCAAGGGGATCACCCATCCTTGTACGACTCTCTCCCAAGCACGCTTAACTTCGGAGTTCTAATGGGATCCGGTGTATTAGTGTTGGTATGGTCGCACCCGTCATTGTGAGGTCGCAATGCCCATATGTGTTGTCTTTGTCGCCGGTCACGACAAACGATCCGGGACGTAGAAACAATTCAAAAAGAAGAAAAGTGGCCCTAATCTGATAAAAACGTTCAATTTTATGCACCGAAAATAGGCACAGTCGAGCAAGCTTCCTATCCCCGTCGTAGAGTACGTAGAGAGCTTTCCAACGGTTTGTTGTGCGTCGCATAACTTCTTACATATCAAAAGTTATGGGCTCCGGAGCGATGGAGACCTTGTCAAAGGCCCTGCGCCCTGGGTTTGTGGGCCCAGCCTCTACGCGAAGCGCAGTTGTCTTGCCCAATATACTGTGGGATTCCATAATAGAAATGTGATGGATAAAGAATCCTAGCAAGCCCAAACGGGACAAAAAAATAGAATGAAAAAGGGGGGTGCAACACGAGGACTTCCTAGGGGGTTACCTATCCTAGCACTTCTCTCGTCCAAGCACGTTTAACTTCAGAGTTCTGATGGGTTCTGGTGCAATAGTGGTGGTATGATCTCACCCGTCATGTTGAGGTCGCAAAGCCCTTATGTGTCGTACTTTTCGCAGGTCACGACGAACAATCGGGGACAAAGAAACAACGCAAAAAGAAAAAAAGTTGCCCCAAACTGATGAAAACATTTGATTTTTGGCTCCAAAAATAGGCACAACATAGAACCCTTGCTGCCCCCGTCGTAGAGCTCTCAGAGAGCTTTCCAACGGTATGCTGTGTGCCGCATAACTACTTACGGATCAAATGTTATGGCCACCAGAGCGATGGAGACCTGGTCACAGGCCCCGTGCCCTCGGTCTGTGGGCCTAGCCTCTACGCGAAGTGCAGTTGCCTTGCCTAAGATGCCGTGGGACTCGATAATAGAAATGTGACGGATAAAGAATCTTGTCAAGCCTGAACGGGGGAAAAAAACATAATGAAAAAGGGAGGAGCAACACGAGGACTTCCCATGGGGGCACCAATCCAAGTACTACTCTCGCCCAAGCACGCTTAACTTCAGAGTTCAAATGGGATCTGGTGTATTAGTGCTGGTATGATCGCACCCGTCATGTTGATGTCGCAATGCCTATATGTGTTGTCCTTTTCGCCGGTCACGACGAACGATACAGGACAAAGAAACAATACAAAAAGAAGAAAAGTGGCCCAAAATTGATGAAAACGTTCAATTTTGGACTCCGAAATAGGCGCCTGGCTACCCCCATCGTAGAGCTCTCATAGGGCTTTCCAATAGTATGCTATGCACCGCATAACTCCTTACGGATCATAAGTTATAGGCACAGGAGTGAGGGGGACCTCGTCACAGGCCCCGCGCCCTCTGTTTGCTGGCCTAACCTCTACGCGAAGCGCAGTTGTCTTGGTCAAGATGCCGTGGGACTCCATAATAGAAATGTGACAGATAAATAATCATGGCAAGCCTGAATTGGGCAAAAAAACAAAATGAAAAAGGGGGGTGCAACACGAGGACTTCCCCAAGGGTCACCCATCCTAGCACAACTCTCGCCCAAGCACGCTTTACTTTGGAGTTCTGATGGGATCTGGTGTATTAGTACTGGTATGATTGCACCCATTATGTTGAGGTCGCAAAGCCCATACGTGTTGCCCTTTTCGTCAGTTTCGACAAATGATCCGGGACGAAGAAACAGAGCAAGAAGAAGAAAAGTGGCCCGAAACTGATGAAAACGTTCGATTTTGGGCTCCAAAAATAAGCGCAGCCTAAAAGGCTTGTAGCCCCCGCCGTAGAGTTCTCAGAGAGATTTCCAACGGTATGCTGTGCGCCGCATAACACCTTACGGATCAAAAGTTATGGGCACCGGAGCGATGGAGACCTGGTCACAGGCCCCACGCCCTCGGTCTGCTGGCCCAGCCTCTACGCGAATTTTAGTTGTCTAGCTCAAGATGCAGTGGGACTCCATAATAGATATGTGATGGATAAAGAATCTTGGCGAGCCTGAACGAAGCAAAAAAACAGAACAAAAAAGTGGGGTGCAACACGGGGACTTCCCAAGGGGTCACCCATCCTAGTACTACTCCCGCCCAAGCACGCTTAACTACGGAGTTCTGATGGGATCTGGTGCATTAGTACTGGTATGATTGCACCCGTCATGTTGAGGTCGCAAAGCACTTATTTGTTTTCCCTTTCGCAGGTCACGACAAACGATCCAAGATGAAGAAACATCGTAGAAAGAAGAAAAGTGGCCCAAAATTGATGAAAAATGTTCGATTTTGGGCTCTGAAAGTAGGCGCAGCCGAGCAGGCTTGCTTCCCCCGTCTTCGAGCTCTCAGGGAGCTTTCCATCTGTATGCATTGCGCTGCATAACTTCTTACGGATCAAAAGTTATGGGCACCGGAGCGATAGAGACCTAATGAAAGGCCCGGGGCCCTCGGTTTGCAGGCCCAGCCTCTACACGAAGCGCAGTTGTCTTGCCCAAGATGCCGTGGGACTCCATAATTGAAATGTGACGGATAAAGTATCTTGGCAATTCTGAACAGGGCAAAAAAACAAAATGAAAAATAGGGGTGCAACACGAGGACTTCCCAGGGAGTCACCCATCTTTGTACTATTCTCGGCCAAGAACGCTTAACTTCGGAGTTCTAATGGGATGCGGTACATTAGTGCTGATATGATCGCACCCGTCATGTTGAGGTTGCAAAGCCCTTATGTGTTGTCCTTTTTGCCGGTCATGACGAACAATCCGAGATGAAGAAATAGCATAGAAAGAAGAAAAGTGGCCCGAAACGGATGAAAAATATTTGATTTTGGGCTCTTAAAATAGGTACAGATGAGCAGGCTTGCTGCCCCTATCGTAGAGCTCTCAGAGAGCTTTCCAACGGTATGATGGGATCCTGTGTATTAGTGCTAGTATGATCGCACCTGTCATGTTGAGGTCGCAAAGCCCATACGTGTCGTCCTTTTTGCCGGTCACGACGAACGATCTTGGATGAAGTAACAGCGCAAAAAGAAGAAAAGTTGTGCAAAACTGAGAAAAACGTCCGATTTTGGGCTCCAAAAACAGGCGCAGCCGAGCAGGCTTGCTACCCCCGTCATAGAGTTCTCAGAGAGCTTTCCAACTTTATGTTGTGCGCCGCATAACTCCTTACGAATCAAATGTTATGGGCACCGGAGCAATAGAGGCCTGGTCACTGGCCCCACGCGAAGCGTAGTTGTCTCACCGAAGATGTCGTGGGACTCCATAATAGAAATGTGACGGATAAAGAATCTTGGCAAGCCTGAACGGGGCAAAAAAATAAAACGAAAAAGGGGGGTGCAACACGAGGACTTCCCAGGGGTCACCCATCCTTGTACTACTCTCGCCCAAGCACGCTTAACTTCGGAGTTCTAATGGGATCCGGTGTATTAGTGCTGGTATGATCGCACCCGTCATGTTGAGGTCGCAAAGCCCATATGTGTCGTCCTTTCCGCCTGTCACGACGAATGATCCTGGATGAAGAAACAGTTCAAAAAGAAGAAAAAGTAGCCCGAATCTGATAAAAATGTACAAATTTGCGTACCAAAAAAAGGCACAGTCGAGCAGGCTTCCTGTCCCTGTCGTAGAGTGCGTAGAGAGCTTTCCAACGGTTTGCTGTGCGTCACATAACTTCTTACGTATCAAAAGTTATGGGCACCGGAGCGATGGAGACCTGGTCAAAGGCCCCGCGCCCTCGGTTTGTCGGCCCAGCCTCTACGCAAAGCGCAGTTGTCTTGCCCACGATGCCGTGGGACTCCATAATAGAAATGTGATGGATAAAGAATCCTAGCAAGCCCGAACGGGACAAAAAAATAAAATGAAAAAAGAGGGTGCAACACGAAGACTTCCTAGGGGATCACCCATCCTAGTACTTCTCTCGTCCAAGCACGCTTAACTTCGGAGTTCTGATGGGTTTCGGAACAATAGTGGTGGTATGATCTCACCCGTCATGTTGAGGTCGCAAAGCCCTTATGTGTCACCGTTTTCGCAGGTCACGACGAAGAATCGGGGATGAAGAAACAACGCAAAAAGAAGAAAAGTGGCCCCAAACTAATGAAAATATTCGATTTTTGGCTCCAAAAATTGGCGTAGTATAGCACCCTTGCTGCCTCCGTCGTAGAGCTCTCAGAAAGCTTTCCAACTGTATGCTGTGTGCCACATAACTACTTACGAATCAAATGTTATGGCCACCAGAGCGATAGAGACCTAGTCACAGGCCTCGCGCCCTCGGTCTGCGGGCCTAGCCTCTACACGAAGCGCAGTTGCCTTGCCCAAGATGCCGTGGGACTCGATAATAGAAATGTGACAGATAAAGAATCTTGGCAAGCCTGAACAGGAGAAAAAAACAAAATGAAAAAGGGAGGTGCAACACGAGGACTTCCCATGGGGTCACCCATCCAAGTACTACTCTCGCCCAAGCACGCTTAACTTCGGAGTTCAAATGGTATCCGGTGCATTAGTGCTGGTATGATTGCACCTGTTATGTTGAGGTCGCAATTCCTATATGTGTCGTCCTTTTTGCCGGTCACAACGAATGATACGGGATGAAGAAACGACACAAAAAGAAGAAAAGTGGCCCGAAACTGATGAAAACGTTCAATTTTGGACTCCGAAACAGGCGTAGCCGAGCAGGCTGGCTGCCCCCATCGTAGAGCTCTCAGAGGGCTTTCCAATAGTATGCTGTGCACCGCATAACTCCTTACGGGTCAAAAGTTATGGGCACCGGAGTGATGGAGTGTCACGCCCCAACCCGGCCTATAAGGTTAGATTAGGGTGTGATCTAAACATTCAAGTCTCGTCTCGTACTTAATCGTTCATGAAAATTTAACACTTAATGTTTAGCCTAAACTCCAAAATTTTTCGGAAAACCGACAGCATAACGGCTGTAATTGGGCTCTTGGTTTGACCTAATCCTCTAAGCGCCTCGAATTTTCCAATCTCAATTTCATTTCCAACTAGGATTACTATTTACCATCAATTGAAACGCCTACTAACTATATGTCAAGTTTGATTGATAACCTAGCATGATACTATGTCTCGTTTGTTTGTTAATCCTTGTTATAAAGTATCTGTTGATCTTAGCTTAATAGCGAGTACCTGCTTAAGATTGGCTAAATTCATTTACTTAGTCCTTACCTGATACGTCATAATCCTATGATAGATACTAGCAGTAATAATAGCAAAATGATCATAGTAGTGTCTAGTGCCTGTCTAGTAAATATCAGTACAACCCAAAATTAGACCCCAAATTACAACGGGGGTCTTTTACATTTACAAACATTGAGCAACATAAAAAGAAATAGTCTTCAAGTAGCATAGTTCACAAATAGCCATAACCACGCAAAGCACATAGGACAGGCAATCACTCCAAGGAATCATCGTTAGGCACATCGTCCTCAGGTACCTGTTCTTGATCTTCTTCACCTGAGATGATAAAAGAGGGTGAGTCCTTATGAACTCAGCGAGGGGGAACGAGAAATAGGTTTTGAAACTCATTTTCCGGTTCAACTTATGAAAATCCTTTTTGCAAGCATGAATATAACACAATTAAGTACATAACAATAATAGAAAAGTAAAGGAACACAATTACCCATCTTTCATCCCCGAGGTCCTCTAGGAACCAAGCGAGAGTACTTATACACATAGTAAAAAGGATACGATGAGCTTTTGCTCTCAGTTCATTTCCAGTATCAGTTGTTGCTGCCAACTTCAATCATCCCCTTATCACGCCAAGTGGGTGTACTCCGGATGTACCCCGAAATCCTACGACCCAACTCTCCGAGGAAGTCTAGCCTCCAAGTGAGAGAGGGAATTGGACAATGGTAGTCACGGTTGCACCGGCAAGCTCGATGCCGCCCGGTGTGCGTGAACGCTACCACGCCAGAATGAAAGGTTGCAACCTTGTGTGCAATGCACATTTATGACATTTAATATATCACATTAAGAGGACAACAAAGTAGGTTGCCTCCGGACAGTCATAAGATTGCACATTGACAAGTAAACAAGCGTGGCACGAATAGACAAGTAATTTCACTTGAAAGGCATATGGAGTTATATGAACATTAAACGGGCAGCCATGTAACGCACGTAAATCAAGTCATATAACTCAATTCAAAGTCCACGTAATCAAATAATAAGATTATTTAACATGCAACAACATCTACGTGGGCTCGGATGCAAGAAAGGCCTATTTGTCAACATGCAACGATCGAAATCACATTTAGGGCTATAAGGGAAACTACGGGGAGCCTACTAAGCATATAATTACACACAATATCCAAAGGATCAACACTTAGCAAGTTCACCTAGTCACTAGGGTTTCCATTTCATGCTTACCCGTACAATTAAGCCCCTAGTCAACTCAAAATCAATCTCAAGTCAAGCACTAATTAATTCGAACATCCCTAAGTACTCAAAACAGTCCACACAACATCCCAAAGCCACAATCCCAAGCAATTAATACCACAAGAGAAGTTACAACAAATTTCTAAGCATATAACTAAGTGAAACCCTCACTGCATTAGGCTGTTTTCTCACAATCATTAAGTCAAGCAAAAAATCTCCAATTCCAGTAAATAAGATGTCAAATTAAAGCTTAAGAATTGAACTAAAATCAGAAACAAACCTTGCATCATTTGGAGTTCGAGATCAATAGTTATAGCCAAAACAGTGGGATTGCACAAAACTGTCCAGATTTGCACACATTTCACTAATTGTCGTTTTTGAGGTCCTTAGGATTAGATTTAGCCTTATTCCATTTCTGACAAAAATGTCCAGAACTGAAAAATATAACAGTACACCAAATTTCATGCATTTTAGACATCATTTACTGAGTCAAAACTGGTTTGTTCCACAAGGTCAGTGCATCTGCCAAAACCTGCTTCATTTTTCCAGACTTCCAGATTTGGACACATTTTAATGATTTGCCATTTTGAGGAGCTTAGAGTCAAAATTAGCTTTGGCCTATTTCTGTGAAAAATGTTCAAAACTGGAAAAACTAGTTACCTGCCAATTTTCATGCATTTGAAACATCATTTTCCTAGCCAAACTCACATCGCAACAACAAGATAGAGAGCTGTCACCAAACCCGATTTCATCTATCATCAACTTCAAGCCAAAATCTTGCCATGCATGGTTATAAAAGCTTATGAACACACATATAACTCAAGTACAAAAGCAAAGACATACATTTAAGAGCATGCATGTGGATTTTTGAAGGATTTTCAAGAAGTTTTAGCCCTCACCTTAGCAAATCAACAAGAAGATGCACAAAACTTTGATGAAGCACAAATTTCTTCTTCTTCCTTGCTTAGCCGAGACTCCAACTCGATTTTCTCTATTTTTCCTAGCTTAGTGGCCAAGTTCTTAGTACATGCATGTGGTTAGAACAAGAAGAAAAGAAATGGAAGCTAGTAAACTCACCAAGGCCGAAATGGTGACTCAAGGAGCATACATGTGTGATTCTTGCATCCTAGCTAGCTTGGTCGAGTTCCTTTGCTTGTGGCTTGTCTTGATTAACTATGGTATGATGAAGATGAGCTATGAAGGGAAGAAACTCAGCCAAGGCCGAGAGAGAGAGAGAAGAATGAGAGGGAGAGAGAGAAATGTGAGAGGAAAATGAGAGAAATGAAAAAAGTAGAAGCCATGCAATTGATGAAGCATATTCGGCCTTGGGCAGCAAAATTTCAGCTTTTTTGTGTCTTCAAGATGTATTTTGAAATTCCTAGCATGGGCAAGGAGTAGTTGGTCGAGAATTGGAAGCTTTTGCAAAGGTTTTTGAGCTAATTTTTTATGCATTTGTGTCATAGAGTTGTCTAGAATTAAATTGAATTGAGCAAGCAAGCACAAAACTCATGTGGTGGTCGGCCAAGGCTATAAAAAAAATCTGATTTTGTGTCATCTTTTGAGCATTATTTAATTGTGTGTTGAAAGTGCAAAAAGAATAAGAAATAAAGAATAAGGAATGTCTAGCTTTTTGTGAGATTTTGTCTTCTAGTGGGTTGAATTAGTAATTTAATAATAGTTAGTGGATTTTGTAGGATTAATTAATGACCTAGTGCTTCGTGCAAGATGATTTCTTGATTAACGTGAGGGCACGCTTTCCTAGGTCTAGGGCATGCACTACGAGATAGAACACGAACTACGAGACGAATGCACGTTTTTCTAATAAATGCACGCAACCCTAAACGAAGACACGTAATTCAATGCATGGCACACAAAATGAACACAATTCTTAAACTTAGGTCAAGGAGCACAAATCTTGATTAGGGCACACAAAATGAGATATCGCACGTAAATCGAGGTCGGGCCTCACATGGAGACCTCGTCACAGGCCCCGCACCCTCTATTTGCTGGCCTAACCTCTACGCGAGCGCAGTTGTCTTGGCCAAGATGCCGTGGGACTCCATAATAGAAATGTGATAGATAAAGAATCTTGGCAAGCCTGAACGGGGCAAAAAAACAAAATGAAAAAGAGGGGTACAACACGAGGACTTCCTAGGGGGTCACCCATCCTAGCACTACTCTCGCCCAAGCACGCTTAACTTTGGAGTTCTGATGGGATCTGGTGCATTAGTACTGGTATGATGGCACCCGTCATGTTGAGGTCGCAAAGCCCTTATGTGTTGTCCTTTTCGCCGGTCACAACGAATGATCCGGGATGAAGAAACAGCGTAGAATGAAGAAAAGTGGCCGAAAACTGATTAAAAACGTTTGATTATAGGCTCCGAAAATAGGTGCAGCCGAGCAAGCTTACTACCCTTGTCGTAGAGCTCTCAAAGAGCTTTCCAACTGTATGCAGTGCACCGCATAACTTCTTACGGATCAAAAATTATGGGCACTAGAGCGATGGAGACCTGGTCAAAGGCCCTGTGCCCTCGGTTTGCGAGCCCAGCCTCTACGCGAAGTGTAGTTATCTTGCCCAAGATGCCGTGGGACTCCATAAGGATAAAGAATCTTGGCAAGCCTGAACGGGGCAAAAAAACTAAATGAAAAAGGGGGGTGCAACACGAGGACTTCCCAGGGGGTCAGCCATCCTAGTGCTACTCTCGCCCAAGCACGCTTACCTTTGGAGTTCTGATGGGATCCGGTGCATTAGTGTTGGTATGATCGCACCCGTCATGTTGAGGTCACAATGCCCTTATGTGTCGTCCTTTTCGCCCATAAAGACGAACGATCCAGGTTGAAAAAACAAAGCAAAAAGAAGAAAAATGGCCCGAAACTGATGAAAACGTTTGATTTTGGGCTCCAAAACTGGCGTAGCAAAGCAGCTTTGCTACCCCCGTCGTAGAGCTCTCAGAGGACTTTCCAACTGTATGCTGTGCGCCGTATAACTCCTTACGGATCAAAAGTTATGGGCACTGGAATGATTGAGACCTGGTCACCAGCCCCGCGCCCTCTGTTTGCGGGCCCAACCTCTACGCGAAGCGCGGTTGTCTTGGCCAGGATGCTGTGGGACTCCATAATAGAAATGTAACGGATAAAGAATCTTGGCAATCCTGAACGAGGCAAAATAATAAAACGAAAAAAGGGGGTGCAACACGAGGACTTCCCAAGGGGTTACCCATCCTTGTACTACTCTCGCCCAAGCACGCTTAACTTTGGAGTTTTAATGGGATCAGGTGTATTAGTGCTGGTATGATCACACCCGTCATGTTGAGGTCGCAGAGCCCATATGTGTCGTCCTTTTCGCCGGTCACGACAAACGATCCGGGATGAAGAAACAGTTCAAAATGAAGAAAAGTGGACCGAATTTTTATAAAAACGTTCAAATTTGCACACCGAAAATAGGCACAATCGAGCAGACTTCCTGTCCCCGCCGTAGAGTGCATAGAGAGCTTTCCAACGGTTTGCTGTGCATCGCATAACTCCTTACGTATCAAAAGTTATTGGCACCGGAGCGATGGAGACCTGGTCAAAGTCCCCGCGCCATCGGTTGCGGGCCCAGCCTCTACGCGAAGTGCAGTTGTCTTGCCCAAGATGCCATGGGACTCCATAATAGAAATGTGAAGGATAAAGAATCCTAGCAAGCCCGAACGGGACAAAAAAATAAAACGAAAAAAGGGGGGTGCAACACGAGGACTTCCTAGGGGGTCACCTATCGTAGTACTTCTCTCGTCCAAGCACTCTTAACTTCGGAGTTCTGATGGGTTCCGGTGCAATAGTGGTGGTATGATCTCACTCGTCATGTTGAGGTCATAAAGCCCTTATGTGTCGTCCTTTTCGCAGGTCACGACGAACAATCGGGGACGAAGAAACAACGAAAAAAGAAGAAAAGTGGCCCCAAAATGATGAAGACGTTCGATTTTTGGCTCCAAAAATAGGTGCAACATAGCACCCTTGCTGCCCCTGCGGTAGAGCTCTCAAAGAGCTTTCCAACGATATGCTGTGCGCCGCATAACTACTTACGGATCAAAAGTTATGGCCACCAGAGCGATGAAGACCTGGTCACAAGCCCCGCGCCCTCGGTCTGCGAGCCTAGCCTCTACGCGAAGCGCAGTTGCCTTGCCCAAGATGCCATGGGACTCGATAATATAAATGTGACAGATAAAGAATCTTGGCAAGCCTGAACGGGGGAAAAAAACAAAATGAAAAAGGGAGGTGCAACACGAGGACTTCCCTGCGGGTCACCTATCCAAGTACTACTCTCGCCCAAGCGCGCTTAACTTCGGAGTTCTAATGGGATCTGGTGCATTAGTGCTGGTATGATTTCACCCGTCATGTTAAGTTCGCAATGCCTATATGTGTCGTCCTTTTCGCCGGTCACGACGAACGATACGGGATGAAGAAACAACGCAAAAAGAAGAAAAGTGGCCCGAAACTGATGAAAACGTTCAGTTTTGGAGTCTGAAACAGGCGCAGCCGGGCAGGCTAGCTGCCCCCATCGTAGAGTTCTCAGAGGGCTTTCCAATGGTATGCTGTGCACCGCATAACTCCTTACGGATCAAAAGTTATGGGCACCGGAGTGATGGAGACCTCGTCACAGGCCCCGCGCCCTCTGTTTGCTGGACTAACCTCTACGCGAAGCGCAGTTGTCTTGGCCAAGATGCCGTGGGATTCCATAATAGAAATTTGACAGATAAAGAATCTTGGCAAGCCATAACAGGGCAAAAAAACAAAATGAAAAAGGGCGGTGCAACACGAGGACTTCCTAGGGGGTCACCCATCCTAGCACTACTCTCGCCTAAGCACGTTTAACTTTGGAGTTCTGATGGGATCTGGTGCATTAGTGTTGGTATGATCGCACCAGTCATGTTGAGGTCGCAAAGCCCTTATGTGTTGTCCTTTTCGCCGGTCGCGACGATCGATCCGGGATGAAGAAACAGCGTACAATGAAGAAAAGTGGCCGAAAACTGATTAAAAACGTTCGATTATAGGCTCCGAAAACAGGCGCAGCCGAGCAGGCTTACTACCCTTATCGTAGAACTCTCAGAGAGCTTTTCAACTGTATGCAGTGCGCCGCATAACTTCTTACGGATCAAAAGTTATGGGCACCAGAGCGATGTAGACCTGGTAAAAGGCCCCATGCCCTCGGTTTACGGGCCCAGCCTCTACGCGAAGCGCAGTTGTCTTGCCCAAGATGTCGTGGGACTCCATAAGGATAAAGAATCTTGGCAAGCCTAAACGGGGCAAAAAAACTAAATAAAAAAGGGGGTGCAACACGAGGACTTCCAAGGGGGTCACCCATCCTAGTGCTACTCTCGCCCAAGCACGCTTACCTTTGGAGTTCTAATAGGATCCGGTGCATTAGTGTTGGTATGATCACACCCGTCATGTTGAGGTCGCAATGCCCTTATGTGTCGTCCTTTTCGTCGGTGAAGACGAACGATCCGGGTTGAAAAAACAAAGCAAAAAGAAGAAAAGTGGCCCCAAACTGATGAAAACATTTGATTTTGCACTCCAAAACTGGTGTAGCCGAGCAGCCTTTCCGTCCTTATTATTGAGCTCTCAGAGGGCTTTCCAACGGTATGCTATGCACCGCATAACTCCTTACGGATCAAAAGTTAGGGGCACCGGAGTGATTGAGACCTGGCCACCGGCCCCGCGCCCTCTGTTTGCGGGCCCAACCTCTACGCGAAGCGCAGTCGTCTTGGCCAGGATGCCGTGGGACTCAATAATAGAAATGTAACGGATAAAAAATCTTGGCAGTCCTGAACGGGGCAAAAAACCAAAACAAAAAAGGGGGGTACAACACAAGGACTTCCCAGGGGGTCACCCATCCTAGTACTACTCTCGCCCAAGCACGCTTAACTTCGGAGTTCTGATGGGATCCGATGTGTTTGTGCTGGTATGATCGCACCCGTCATGTTGAGGTCGTAAAACCCAAAAGTGTCTTCCTTTTCGCCGGTCACGACGAACCATCCGGGATGAAGAAACAGCACATAAAGAAGAAAAGTTGCGTGAAACTGATGAAAACATTTGATTTTTGGCTCTGAAAACTGGCGCAGCTGAGCTGGCTTGCTGCCCCCGTCGTAGAGTTCTCAGAGAGCTTTCCAACGTTATGCTCTGCGCCGCATAACTTCTTACGAATCAAAAGTTATGGGCATCGGAGCGATGGAGACCTGGTCAAAGGCCCCATGCCCTCGGTATGTGGTCCCAGCCTCTACGCGAAGCGTAGTTGTCTTGCCGAAGATGTCATGGGACTCCATAATAGAAATGTGATGGATAAAGAATCTTGGCAAGCCTGAACGGGGCAAAAAAACTAAACAACAAAGAGGGGTGCAACACGAGGACTTCCCAAGGGGTCACCCATCCTTGTACTACTCTTGCCCAAGTACGCTTAACTTTGGAGTTCTGATGGGATCCAGTGTAATAGTACTATTATGATTGCACCCGTCATGTTGAGGTCGCAAAGCCCATATGTGTCGTCCTTTTCGCCGGTCACGACGGACCATTCGGGACGAAGCAACTGCGTAAAAAGATGAAAAGTGGCCCGAAACTGATAAAAACGTTCAATTTTGGGCTCTGAAAGAAGGTGCAGCGGAGCAGCCTTACTGCCCCCGTCGTAGTGTTCGTAGAGGGCTTTCCAACGATATGCTGTGTGTCGCATAACTCCTTACGGATCAAAAGTAATGGGTACCGGAGCGATGGAGACCTGGTCAAAGGCCCCACGCCCTCGGTCTGCCGGCCCAGGCTCTACGCATAGCGCAGTTGTCTGGTGGAAGATGCCGTGGGACTCCACAATATAAGTGTGACGGATAAAGAATCTTGGCAAGCCTAAACGGGGCAAAAATACAAAACAAAAAAGGGGGGTGCAACACGAGGACATCCCAAGGGGTCACCCAACCAAGTAATACTCTCGCCCAAGCACGCTTAACTTCGGAGTTCTGATGGGATCCTATGCATTACCGCTAGTATGATCGAACCTGTCATAT
This sequence comes from Ehretia macrophylla, assembly GCA_037974665.1. Lineage (NCBI taxonomy): Eukaryota > Viridiplantae > Streptophyta > Magnoliopsida > Boraginales > Ehretiaceae > Ehretia > Ehretia macrophylla. The sequence goes on from CM075777.1 coordinate 60,907,947, forward strand.
TGAGGTAGCAAAACCCTTATGTGTTGTCGTTTTCGCTGGTCACGATGAACGATCCTGGATGAAGAAATAGTGTAGAAAGAAGAAAAGTGGCCCAAAACTGATGAAAAAAGTTCGATTTTGGACTCCGAAAATAGGTGCACCTGAGCAGGCTTATTGCCCCCGTAGTAGAGCTCTCAGAGAGCTTTCCAACGGTAAGCAGTGTGCCGCATAACTCCTTACGGATCAAAAGTTATGGGCACCGAAGCGATGGAGACCTAGTCCAAGGCCCTGCGCCCTTGGTTTCGGGCCCAGCCTCTATACGAAGCGCAGTTGCCTTGCCCAAGATGCCGTAGGACTCCATAATAGAAATGTGATGGATAAAGAAAACAAAACAAAAAAGGAAGGGTGCAACACAAGGACTTTTCGTCGGTCACGACGAACGGTCCGGGATAAAGAATCAGTGCAGAAAGAAGAAAAATGGCTCGAAACTGATAAAAAATGTTCAATTTTGGGCTCCGAAAATAGGCGCAGCCGAGCAGGCTTGCTTTCCCCCGTCGTAGAGCTCTAAGAGATCTTTCCAAGGTATACTGTAAGATGCATAACTCCAGACGGATCAAAAGTTATGGGTACCGGAGTGATAGAGACATGGTCAAAGGCTCCGCGCCCTTGGTTTACGGGCCCAGCCTCTACGCGAAGCGCCATTGTCTTCCCAAGATGCCATGGCACTCGATAGTAGAAATGTGGCGGATAAAGAATCTTGGTAAGTCTAAATAGGGCAAAAAAACAAAACTACAAAGGGGGGTACAACACGAAGACTTCCCAAGGGCTCGCCCATCCTAGTACTACTCTCGCCCAAACACGCTTAACTGCGAGTTCTAATGGGATCCGATGCATTGGGGCTGGTATGATCGCACTCGTCATGTTAAGGTCATAAAGCCCTTATGTATCGTCCTTTTCATAGGTCACGATGAACGATCCGGGATGAAGAAACAGTGCAGAAAGAAGAAAAGTGGCCCAAAACTAATGAAAAAGTTCGATTTTGTTATGCGCCGAGCAAGCTTATTTCCCCCGTCATAGAGCTCTCAGAGAGCTTTCCAACGGTATGCTGTGCGCCGCATAACTCTTTACGGATCAAAAGTTATGGCCACCAGAGCGATGGAGACCAGGTCACCGGCCTCGTACCCTCTATTTGCGGGCCCAACCTCTACGTGAAGCGCAGTTGTCTTGCCCAAGATGCCATGTGACTCCATAATAGAAATGTAACGGATAAAGAATCTTGGCAATCCTGAACGGGGCAAAAAAACAAAAGAGAAAAAAGGGGGTGCAACACGAGGACTTCCCAAGGGGTCACCTATCCTAGTACTACTCTCGCCGAAGCACTCTTAACTTCGGAGTTCTGATGGGATCTGGTGCATTAGTTCTGGTATGAACGCACCCGTCATGTTGAGGTCGCAAAGCCCTTATGTGTCGTCCATTTCGCTGGTCATGACAAACGATCTGGGATGAAGAAACAGCGCAGAAAGAATAAAAATGACCCAAAAGTGATGAAAAATGTTCGATTTTGGGCTCTGAAAACAGGCACAGCCGAGAAGGTTTGTTGTCGCTCGTCATAGTGCTCTAAGAGAGCTTCCCAATGGTATGTTGTAAGCCACATAACTCCTTACGGATCAAAACTTATGGGCACCAGTGTGATGGAGATCTGGTCATAGGCCCCGCACCCTCGGTTTGTGGGCCCAGCCTCTACGCGAAGCGCAGTTGTCTTGCCCAAGATGCCGTGGCACTCGATCATAGAAATATGACGGATAAAGAATCTTGGCAAGCCTGACCGAGGCCAAAAAACAAAAAGAAAAAGGGGGGTGCAACACAAGGACTTCCCAGGGGGTCATCATCCTACTCTCGTCCAAGCACGCTTTACTTCAGAGTTCTGATGGGATCTGGTGTATTAATGCAGGTATGATCATACCCGTCATGTTAAGGTTGCAAAGCGTTTATGTGTCATCGTTTCACCGGTCAAGGCGAGCGATCCGGGACGAAAAAATAGTGTAGAAAGAAGAAAAGTAGCCCGAAACTGATGAATATGTTCGATTTTAGTTTTTGAAAATGGGCGTAGCCGAGCAGGCTTGCTACCCCGGTCGTAGAGCTCTCAAAGAGCTTTCCAACGGTATGTTGTGCGCTGCATTACTCCTTACGGATCAAAAGTTATGGCCACCGGAGTGAATGAGACCTGGTCATAGGTCCCGCACCCTCGGTTTGCGGGCCCAGTCTCTACGCGAAGCGCAGTTGTCTTGCCCAAGATGCCGTGGGACTCCATAATAGAAATTTGACGGATAAACAATTATGGCAAGCCTGAACGAGGCAAAAAACAAAACATAAAAGGGGGTGCAACACGAGGACTTCCCACGGGGTCACCCATCCTAGTACTACTCTCGCCCAAGCACGCTTAACATCAGAGTTTTGAAGGGATCCGGTGCATTAGTGCTGGTATGATCGCACCCATCATGTTGAAGTCGCAAAGCCCTTATTTGTCGTCCTTTTCGCCAGTTACGACGAACGATCCGGGAGGAAGAAATAGTGCAAAAAGAAGAAAAGTAGCCCAAAACTGATGAAAAATGTTCAATTTTGGGCTCCGAAAACAAGCGTAGCCGAGCAGGCTTGCTACTAACATTGTAGAGCTCTTAGAGAGGTTTCCAATGGTATGTTGTGCGACGCATAACACCTTACGGATCAAAAGTCATAGGCACCGGAGCAATGGATACCTGGTCACAGGCCCCGCGCCCTCAGTCTGCGGGCCCAGCCTCTACGCAAAGTGCTGTTGTCTTGCCCAAGATGCCATGGGACTCGGTAATAGAAATGTTAAGGATAAAGAATCTTCGCAAGCCTGAACGGGGCAAAAAACAAAACAAAAAAGGGGGGTGCAACACTAGGACTTCCTAGGGGGTCACCCATCCTAGTACTATTCTCACCCAAGCACGCTTAACTTCGGAGTTCTGATGGGATCCTGTGCATTAGTGTTGGTATGATCGCATCCGTCATGTTGCAGTCACAAATCTCTTATGTGTCATTTTTTTCGCCAGTCACTACAAATGATCCTCGACGAAGAAACAGCGCAGAAAGAAGAAAAGTGGCCTGAAACTGATGAAAAATGTTCAATTTTGTGCTCCAAAAATAGGCGTAGCAGAGCATGCTTGCTGCCCCCATCGTAGAGCTCTCAGAGAGGTTTCCAACGGTATGCGGTGCACTGGATATCACCTTACGGATCAAAAGTTATGGGCACCGGAGCAATGGAGACCTGGACACAGGCCCCGCGCCCCCAGTCTGCGGGCCCAGCCTCTACGAGAAGCGTAGTTGTCTTGCCCAAGATGACGTGGGATTCCAGAATAGAAATGTGACGGATAAAGAATCTTGGCAACTATGAACGGTGCAAAAAAACAAAATGAAAAAGGGGGGTGCAACACGAGTACTTCCTAGGGGGTCACCCATCCTTGTACTACTCTTGGTGAAGCACTCTTAATTTTGGAGTTCTGATGGGATCCGGTGCATTAGTGCTGGTATGAACGCACCCGTCATGTTGAGGTCGCAAAGCCCTTATGTGTTTTCCTTTTCACCGGTCACGACAAACGATCCAGGACGAAGAAACAACGCAGAAAGACGAAAAGTGGCCCAAAAGTGATGAAAAACGTTCGATTTTGGGCTCCAAAAACAGGCGCAGTCGAGCAGGTTTGCTGCCGCCCGTCGTAGATCTCTAAGAGAGCTTTCCAATGGTGTGCTGTAAGCCGCATAACTCCTTACGGATCAAAAGTAATGGGCACCGAAGTGATCGAGACCTGGTCACAGGCCCCGCGCCCTCAGTTTACGGGCCCAGCCTCTATGCGAAGTGTAGTTGTCTTGCCCAAGATGCCGTGGCACTCGATAATAGAAATGTGACGGGTAAAGAATCTTGGCAAGCCAGAATGGGGCAAAAAAACAAAACGAAAAAGGTGGGTACAACACGAGGACTTCCCAGGGGGTCACCATCCTAGTACTACTCTCGCCCAAGCATGCTTAACTTCGGAGTTTTGATGGGATCTGGTGTATTAGTTCTAGTATGATCGCACATGTCATGTTGAGGTCGCAAAGCGTTTATGTCTCGTCCTTTTCGCTAGTCACGGCAAGCGATCCAGGACGAAGAAACAGCGCAGAAAGATGAAAAGTGGCCCAAAACCGATGAAAATGTTCGATTTTGGTTTCAGAAAATGGACGCACCTGAGCAGGCTTGCTACCCCTATCGTACAACTCTCAAAGCGCTTTCTAACGGTATGCTGTGCACCGCATAACTCCTTACGGATCAAAAGTTATGGCCACTGAAGTGATGGAGACCTGGTCATAGGCCCTGCGGCCTCGGTTTACGGGCCCAGTCTTTACGCAAAGCGCAGTGGTCTTGCCCAAGATGCCGTGGGACCCCATTATAGAAATTTCACGGATGAAGAATCTTGGCAAGCCTAAACGGGGCAAAAAAACAAAAAAAAAAGGGGGTGCAACATGAAGACTTCCCAAGGGGTCACCCATCCTAGTACTACTCTTGCATAAACACGCTTAACTTCGGAGTTCTGAGGGGATCCGGTGCATTAGTGCTGGTATGATCGCACCCGTCATATTGAAATCAAAAAGCCCCTATGTGTCGTCATTTTCACAAATCACAACGAACAATCCGGGATGAAGAAACAGCGCATAAAGAATAAAAGTGGCCCGAAACTGATGAAAAACGTTCAATTTTAGGCTCCAAAAATAGGTGCAACCGATCAAGCTTGCTACCCCGTCGTAGAGCTCTTAGAGAGCTTTCCAACGGTATACTGTACGCCGCATAACTCCTTATGGATCAAAAGTTATAGGCACCAGAGCAATGGAGACCTGGTCACAAGCCCCGCGCCCTCGGTCTGCGGGCCCAGCCTCTACCCGAAACGCAGTTGTCTTGCCCAAGATGCTGTGGGACTCGGTAATAGAAATGTGGTGGATAAAGAATCTTTGCAAGCCTGAACAGGGCAAAAAAACAAAACAAAAAAATGGGGTGCAACACGAGGACTTCCCAATGGGTCACCTATCTTAGTACTACTCTCGCCCATGCACGCTTAACTTCGGAGTACTAACGGAATTCGGTGCATTAGTGCTGGTATGATCGTACCTGTCATGTTGAGGTTGCAATGCCCTTATGTGTCGTCTTTTTCGCCGGTCCCGACGAACGATTCGGGACGAAGAAATAGTGTGAAAAGAAGAAAAGGGGCCCGAAACTGATGAAAACGTTCGATTTTAGGCTCCGAAACAGGCGCATCCGTGCAAGCTTATTGCTCCCGTCGTAGAGCTCTCAGAGGGTTTTCCAACGGTATGCTGTGTGCCGCATAACTCCAAATGGATCAAAAGTTATGGGCACCGGAATGATGGAGACCTGGTCACAGGCCCAGCCTCTATGTGAAGCGCAGTTGTCTTGCCCAAGATGCCGTGGGACTCCATAATATAAATTTGACGGATAAAAAATCTTGGCAATCCTGAACGGGGCAAAAAAACAAAACAAAAAAAGGGGTGCAACACGAGGACTTCCCAAGGGGTCACCCAACCAACTACTACTCTCGCCCAAGCACGCTTAACTTCAGAGTTCTCATAGGATTCGGTGCATTAGTGCTGGTATGATGGCACCCGTCATATTTAGGTCGCAATGCCCTTATGTGTCGTCCTTTTCGCCAGTCACGACGAATGATCCGGGATGAAGAAACAGCGCAAAAAGAAGAAAAGTGACCCAAAATTGATGAAAACGTTCGATTTTGGGCTCTGAAACAGGTGCAGCCAGGTAGGCTTACTGCCCCCGTCGTAGAGCTCACAGAGGGATCTCCAACAGTATGTTATGCGCCACATAACACCTAATGAACCAAAAGTTATGGGCACCGGAGTGATAGAGACTTGGTCACAGGCCCCGCGCCCTCGGTTTGCGGGCCCAGCCTCTTCGCAAAGCGTAGTTGTCTTGCCCAAGATGACGTGGCACTCCATAATAGAAATATGACGGATAAAGAATCTTGGCAACTATGAACGGGGCAAAAAAACAAAACTAAAAAAGGGGGTGCAACACGAGGACTTCCTAGGGGGCCACCCATCTTAGTACTACTCTCGCCGAAGCACTCTTAACTTCAGAGTTCTGATGGGATCCAGTGCACTAGTGCTGGTATGAACACCCGTCATGTTGAGGTCGCAAAGCCCTTATGTGTCATCCTTTTCGCCAGTTGTGACAAACGATCCGGGACAAAGAAACAGAACAGAAAGACGAAAAATGGCCCAATAGTGATGAAAAATATTCGACTTTGGGATCCAAAAACAGGCGCAGTCGAGCAGGTTTGCTGCCGCCCATCGTAGAGCTTTAAGAGAGCTTTCCAACGGTATGTTGTAAGTCGTATAACTCCTTACGGATCAAAGGTTGTGGACATCGGAGTGATGGAGACCTGGTCACATGCCCTGCGCCCTCGGTTTACGGGTCGAGCCTATACGCGAAGTATAGTTGTCTTGCCCAAGATGCCATGGTACTCGGTAATTGAAATGTGACGGATAAAGAATCTTGGCAAGCCAAAACGGCACAAAAAAAAACAAAACGAAAAAGGGGGGTGCAACACGAGGACTTCCCAAGGGGTCACCATCCTAGTACTACTCTCGCCCAAGCATGCTTAACTTCGGAGTTCTGATGGGATCTGATGTATTAGTACTGGTATGATCGCATCCGTCATGTTGATGTCGTAAAGCGTTTATGTGTCATCTGTTTTGCCGGTCACGACGAGCGATCTAGGACGAAGAAACAACGCAAAAAGAAGCAAAGTGGCCCGAAACTGATGAAAATGTTCAATTTTGGGCTCCGAGAATAGGCACGGCATAGCAGGCTTGATGACCCCATCGTAGAGCTCTTAGAGAGCTTTCCAACGGCATGCTGTGCGCAGCATAACTCCTTACGGATCAAAAGTTATGGGCACCGGAGCGATGGAGACCTGGTCACAAGCCCCGCGCCCTCGGTTTGCGGGTCCATCCTTTATGCGAAGCGCAGTTGTCTTGCCCAAGATGCTGTGTGACTCCATAATAGAAATATGATTGATAAAGAATTTTGGCAAACCTGAACGGGGCAAAAAAACAAAACAAAAACGGGGGGGTGGAACACGAGAACTTCCTAGGGGGTCACCTATCCCTGTACTACTCTCGCCCAAGCACGCTTAACTTTAGAGTTCTGATGGGATCTGGTGTATTAGTACTGGTATGATCGAACCCATCATGTTGAGGTCACAAAGCCCTTATGTCTTGTCCTTTTTGCCGATCACGACGAACGATCCGGCACAATGAAACAGAGCAAAAATAAAGAAAAGTAGCCCAAAACTGATGAAAACGTTCGATTTTGGGCTCTGAAAATGAGTGCAGCCGAGCAGGCTTGCATCCCCCGTCGTAGAGCTCTCAAAGAGCTTTTCAACGGTATGCAGTGCGCCACATAACTCTTTACGGATCAAAAGTTATGGGCACCGCAGTGATGGAGACCGGGTCACAAGCCTCGTGCCCTCAGTTTGCAGGTCCAGCCTTTGCACGAAGCGCAGTTTTCTTGCCCAAGATACCGTGAGACTCCATAATAGAAATGTGGCGGATAAAGAATCTTGGCAAGCCTGAACGGGGCAAAAAAACAAAACGAAAAAGGGGGGTGTAACACGAGGACTTCCCAGGGGGTCACCCATCCTAGTACTACTCTTGCCCAAGCACGTTTAACTTCGAAGTTCTAAAGGGATCTGGTGCATTAGTGCTGGTGTTATCGCAGCTGTCATGTTGAGGTCGCAATGCCCATATTTGTCGTCCTTTTCGCCGGTCACGATGAACGAAGAAACAGAGCAAAAATAAAGCAAAATGGCCCAAAACTGATGAAAAGGTTTGATTTTGAGCTCAGAAAATAGGTGTAGCCGAGCAGGCTTGCATCCCCCGTCGTAGAGATCTCAAAGAGCTTTTCTACGGTATGCTGTGCACCATATAACTCCTTACGGATCAAAAGTTATGGGCACCGGAGCGATGAAGACCTGGTCACAGGCCCCGCGCCCTCGGTTTGCGGGCCCATCCTTTACGCGAAGTGCAATTGTCTTGCCCAAGATGCTGTGGGACTCCATAATAGAAATATGATTGATAAAGAATCTTGGCAAGCCTGAACGGGGCAAAAGAACATAACAAAAAAGTGGGGGTGGAACACGAGGACTTCCCAGGGGGTCACCCATCCTAGTACTACTCTCGCCCAAGCTTGCTTAACTTCAGAGTTCTGATGGGATCTGGTGTATTAGTGCTGGTATGATCGAACCCGTCATGTTAAGGTAGAAAAGCCCTTATGTGTTGTCCTTTTCGCCTTTCACGACAAACGATCCGGGACTAAGAAACAGAGCAAAAATAAAGAAAAGTGGACCAAAACTGATGAAAACGTTCGATTTTGGGCTCTGAAAACCGGTGCAGTAGAGCAGGCTTGCATCCCCCGTCGTAGAGCACTCAAAGAGATTTCCAACGGTATGCTGTGTGCCACATAACTCCTTCGGATCAAAAGTTATGCACACCGGAGCGATGGAGACCTGGTCAAAGGCATCGCGCCCTCGGTTTACGGGCCTAGCCTATACGCGAAGTGCAGTCGTCTTGCCCAAGACGTTGTGGGACTCCATAATAGAAATGTGATGGATAAAGAATCTCGGCAAGCCTAAACGGGGCAAAAAAACAAAACGAAAAAGGGGGTTGCAACACGAGGACTTCCCTATGGGTCACCCATCCTAGTACTACTCTCGCCCAAGCACGCTTAATTTCGACGTTTGGATGGGATCTGGTGCATTAGTGCTTGTATGATCACACCCGTCATGTTGATATCGCAAAGCCCTTAAGTGTCATCCTTTTTGCCGGTCAAGACGAACGATTCGGGACGAATAAACTGCGCAGAAAGAAGAAAAGTGACCCAAAACAGATGAAAAATGTTTGATTTTGTTCTCTGAAAATAGGCGCAACCGTGTAGGATTGATTCCCCCGATGTAGAGCTCTCAAAGAGCATTTCAACGGTATGTTGTGCGCCGTATAACTCCTTACGGATGAAAAGTTACGGGCACCGAAGCGATGGAGACCAGGTCATAGGCACCGCGCCTTCGGTTTGCGGGCCCAGCCTCTACGCGAAGTGCAGTTGTCTTGCCCAAGATGCCGCGGGACTCCATAATAGAAATGCAATGGATAAAGAATCTTGGCAAGCCTGAACGGGGCAAAAAACCAAAACGAAAAAGGGGGGTGCAACACGAGGAATTCCCAAGGGCTTACCCAACCAAGTACTACTCTCGCCCAAGCACGCTTAACTTCGGTGTTCTAATAGGATCCGGTGTATTAGTACTGGTATGATCGCACCTATAGTGTTGAGGCTAGCAAAGCCCTTACGTGTCGTCCTTTTCGTCGATCACGACGAACGATCTGGGATGAAGAAACAGCACAAAAAGAAGAAAAGTTGCCCAAAACTGATGAAAACATTCAATTTTGGGCCCGTAAAAATAGGTGCAGCCTAGCAGGCTTGCTGCCCCCGTCGTAGAGCTTTCAGAGAACTTTCCAACGGTATCTGTGCGGCGCATAACTCCTTGTGGATCAAAAGTTATGGCCACCGGAGCGATGGAGACCGTGTCACAGGCCCCGCGCCCTCAGTTTGCTGGCCCAGTCTCTGCGCGAAGCGTAGTTGTCTTGTACAAGATGCCGTGGGACTCCATAATTGAAATGTGACGAATAAATAATCTTGGCAAGCCTGAACGGGGCAAAAAAACAAAAAGAAAAAGGGGGTGGAACACAAGGACTTCCCAAGGGGTCACCCATCCTAGTATTACTCTCGCCTAAGCACGCTTAACATCGGAGTTCTAACGGGATCCGGTGCATTAGTACTGGTATGATCGCACCCGTCATATTGAGGTCTCAATGCCTTTATGTGTTGTTCTTTTTGCCGGTCAGAACGAATGATCCGGGACAAAGAAACAGCGTAAAAAGATGAAAAGTTACCCCAAACTGATGAAAATGTTTGATTTTGGGCTCTAAAAATAGACGCAGCCGAGCAGGCTAGCTGCCCCTGTCGTAGATCTCTCAGAGTGCTTTCCAACGGTACGCTGTGCGCCGCATAAGTCCTTATGGATCAAAAGTTATGGCCACCAGAGCGATGGAGACATGGTCACAAGCCCCGCACCCTCGGTTTGAGGGCCCAGTCTCCACGCTAAGCGTAGTTGTCTTGCACAAAATGCCGTCGGACTCCATAATAGAAATGTGATGGATAAAGAATATTGGCAAGCCTGAACGGGGCAAAAAAACAAAACGAAAAAGGGGGGTACAACACGAGGACTTCCAAGGAGGAACCTATCCAAGTACTACTCTTACCCAAGCACGCTTAACTTTAGAGTTCTAATGGGATCCGGTGCATTAGTGCTGGCATAATCGCACCCGTCATGTTGAGGTCACAATGCCCATATTTGTCGTCCTTTTTGTCGGTCACAACGAACGATCAGGGACGAAGAAACAGAGCAAAAATAAAGCAAAGTGGCCTAAAACTGATGAAAATGTTTGATTTTGGGCTCTGAAAAGAGGTGTAGCCGAGAAAGCTTGCATCCCCCGTCGTAGAGCTCTCAAAGAGCTTTCCAACAGTATGTTGTGCACCATATAACTCCTTACGGATCAAAAGTTATGGGCACCGGAGCGATGGAGACCTGGTCACATGCCCCGCGCCCTCGGTTTGCTGGCCCATCCTTTATGCGAAGTGTAGTTGTCTTGCCCAATATGCCATGTGACTCCATAATAGGAATATGATTGATAACGAATCTTGGCAAGCCTGAACGGGGCAAAAGAACATGACAAAAAAGTAGGGGTGGAACACGAGGACTTCCCAGGGGGTCACCCATTCTAGTACTACTCTCGCCCAAGCTTGTTTTACTTTGGAGCTCTGATGGGATTGGGTGTATTAGTGCTGGTATGATTGAACCCGTCATGTTAAGGTAGAAAAGCCCTTATGTGTTGTCCTTTTCGCCGGTCACGACGAACGATTCAGGACGATGAAACAAAGCAAAAATAAAGAAAAGTGGCCCAAAACTGATGAAAACGTTTGATTTTGGGCTCTGAAAACAGGTGCAGCCGAGCAGGCCTGCATCCCCCACCGTAGAGCTCTCAAAGAACTTTCCAATGGTATGCTGTGCGCCACATAACTCCTTACGGATCAAAAGTTATGGGCACTGGAGCGATGGAGACCTGGTCACAGGCCCCGTGCCATCGGTTTGCTGGTCCAACCTTTGCGTGAAGCGCAGTTGTCTTGCCCAAGATGCCGTGAGACTCCATAATAGAAATGTGACGGATAAAGAATCTTGGCGAGCCTGAACAGGGCAAAAAAACAGAACGAAAAAGGGGGTTGCAACACTAGGACTTCCCAGGGGGTCATCCATCCTAGTACTACTCTTCCCCAAGCATGCTTAACTTTGAAGTTCTGATGGGATCCGGTGCATTAGTGCTGGTGTGATCGTAGCCGTCATGTTGAGGTCGCAATGCCCATATTTGTCGTCCTTTTCGCCAGTCACGACGAATGATCCGGGACTAAGGACCAGAGCAAAAATAAAGAAAAGTGGACCAAAACTGATGAAAACATTTGATTTTGGATTCTGAAAATAGGTGCAGCAGGGCAGGCTTGCATCCCCCATCGTAGAGCTCTCAAAGAGATTTCCAACAGTATGCTGTGCGCCACATAACTTCTTCGGACCAAAAGTTATGAGCATCGGAGCGATGGAGACCTGGTCACAGGCGCCGCGCTATCAGTTTGCTGGCCCAGCCTATACGCGAAGTGCAGTTGTCTTGTCCAAGATGTCGTGGGACTCCATAATAGAAATGTGATGGATAAAGAATCTTGGCAAGCCTGAACGGGGCAAAAAAATGAAACGAAAAAGGGGGTTGCAACACGAGGACTTCTCAAGGGGTCACCCATCCTAGTACTACTCTCGCCCAAGCATGCTTAACTTCGGTGTTCAGATTGGATCTGGTGCATTTGTGCTGGTATGATCGCATTCGTCATGTTGATGTCGCAAAGCCCTTATGTGTCGTCTTTTTCGCCGGTCACGACGAACGATTCGGGATGAATAAACTGCGCAAAAAGAAGCAAAATGGCCCGAAACATATGAAAAATGTTTGATTTTGTTCCCTGAAAGTAGGCCCAACCGTGCAGGATCGCTGTCCTCGATGTAGAGCTCTGAAAGAGCATTCAAACGATATTTGTGCGCCACATAACTACTTACGGATGAAAAGTTATAGGCACCGAAGCGATGGAGACCTGATCACAGGCACCGTGCATTCGGTTTGCTGGCCTAGCCTCTACGCGAAGCACAGTTGTCTTGCCTAAGATGCCGCGGGACACCATAATAGAAATGTGATGGATAAAGATTCTTGGCAAGCCGGAACGGGGCAAAAAACCAAAACGAAAAAGGGGGGTACAACACAAGGAATTCCCAGGGGCTTACCTATCCAAGTACTACTCTCACCCAAGCACGCTTAACTTCGGAGTTCTGATGGGATCTGGTGCATTAGTGCTGGTATGATCGCACCCGTCATGTTGTGGTCGCAATGCCTATATTTGTCGTCCTTTTTACTGATCACGACGAACGATCCGGGACAAATAAACACTATAGAAAGATGAAAAGTGGCCCAATACTAATGAAAAACATTTGATTTTGGGCTCTGAAAAAAGGCGCAACAATGCAGGATTGCTGCCTCTTTCGTAGAGCTCTCAAAGAGCTTTCCAACGGTATGTTGTGCGCCGCATAACTCTTTACGGATAAAAAGTTATGGGAACAAGAGCGAAAGAGACCGGGTCAAAGGCCCCGCGCCTTTGGTTTGCAGGCCCAGCTTCTACGCGAAGCACAGTTGTCTTGCCCAAGATGTCGTGGGACTCCATAATAGAAATATGATGGATAGAGAATCTTGGCAAGCCTGAACGGGGCAAAAAACCAAAATGAAAAAGGGGGTGCAACACGAGGACCTCCTAGGGGGTCACCCATCCAAGTACTACTCTCGCCCAAGCACGCTTAACTTCGGAGTTCTGATGGGATCCGGTGCATTAGTGCTGGTATGATCACACCTGTCATGTTGAGGTTACAATGCCCATATTTGTCATCCTTTTCGACGGTCACGACGAACGATCCAGGACGAAGAAATAGAGCAAAAAGAAGAAAATTGGCCCGAAACTAAAGAAAACATTCGATTTTGATCTCGGAAACTGAAGTGCAGTTGTCTTGCCCAATATATCATGGGACTCCATACTAGAAATGTGATGGATAAAGAATCTTGGCAAGCTTGAACGGGGCAAAAAAACAAAACAAAAAAGGGAGGTGCAACACGATGACTTCCTAGGGGGTTACCCATCCTATTACTACTCTCGCCCAAGCACACTTAATTTCGGAGTTCTGATGGGATCTGGTGCATTAGTGCTGGTATGATAGTACCCATCATGTTGATGTCGTAAAGCCCTTATGTGTCATCCTTTTCGTCGGTCAAGACGAACAGTCTGGGACGAATAAGCTGCGTAGAAAGAAGAAAAGTGACCCAAAACTATTGAAAAATGTTCAATTTTGGGGTCCAAAAATAGGCGCAACCACGCAGGATTTTTGTCCTTGACGTAGATCTCTCAAAGAGCTTTCCAACGGTATGTTGTGCGCCGCATAACTCCTTACGGATAAAAAGTTATGGGCACCGGAGCAATGGAGACCAAGTCACAGGCCCCACGCCCTCGGTTTGCGGGCCCTGCCTCTATGCGAAGCGCATTTGTCTTGCCCAAGATGTAGTGGGACTCCATAATAGAAATGTAATGGATAAAGAATCTTGGCAAGCCTGAACGGGGCAAAAAAAAAAAAAAAAGAAAAAGAGGGGTGCAACACGAGGACTTACCAAGGGGTCACCCATCCTAGTACTACTCTCGCCCAAGTACTCTTAACTTCGGAGTTCTGATGGGATCCGGTGCATTAGTGATGGTATGATCTCACCCGTCATATTGAGGTCGCAATGCCCTTTTGTGTCGTTCTTTTCACCGGTCAAAACGAAAGATCCAGGACAAAGAAACAGCGCAAAAAGAAGAAAAGTCACCCAAAATTGAGAAAACGATCAATTTTGACCTCAAGAAATAGGCGCACCCGAGAAAGCTTGTATCCCCCGTCGTAGAGCTCTCAAAGAGCTTTCCAACGGTATACTGTGCGCTGCATAACTCCTTATGGATCAAAAGTTATGGGCACCGGAGTGATGGAGACCTGGTCATAGGCCCCGCGCCCTCAGTTTGTGGGCCCAGCCTCTACGCGAAGCGCAGTTGTCTTGCCCAATATGCCGTGGGACTTCATAATAGAAATGTGTTGGGTAAAGAATCTTGGTAAGCCTGAACGGGACAAAAAAACAAAATGAAAAAGGGGGGTGCAACACGACGACATCCGAGGGGGTCACCTATCCTAGTACTACTCTCACCCAAGGACGCTTAACTTCGAAGTTTTGATGGGATGCAGTGCATTAGTGCTAGTATGATCGCACTCGTCATGTTGAGGTCGCAATGCTCATATTTGTCGTCCTTTTCGCCGGTCACGACGAACGATCTGGGACAAAAAAATAGCGCAAAAAGAAGAAAACTGGCCCAAAACTAATGAAAACTTTCGATTTTGGGGTGTGAAAACAGGCGCAGTAAAGCAGGCTAGCTGCCCCCGTCATAGAGCTCTTAGAGAGCTTTCCAACGGTATGTTGTGTGCCGTATACAACCTTACGGATCAAAAGTTAGGGGCATCGGAGCTATAGAGACCTGGTCACAGGTACCGCGCCCTCGGTCTGTGGGCCCAGCCTCTACGCGAAGCGCAGTTATCTTGCCTAATATGCCGTGGGACTCCATAATAGAAATGTGTTGGATAAAGAATCTTGGAAAGCCTGAACGGGGCAAAAAAAGAAAATGAAAAAGAGGGGTGCAACATGAGGACTTACCAGGGGGTCACCTATCCTAGTACTACTCTCGCCCAAGCACTCTTAACTCCAGAGTTCTAATGGGATCCGGTGCATTAGTGATGGTATGATCTCACCCGTCATATTGAGGTCGCAATGCCCTTTTGTGTCATCCTTTTCGCCGGTCAGAACGAAAGATCCAGGATAAAGAAACAGCGCAAAAAGAAGAAGAGTCACCCAAAATTGAGAAAACGATCGATTTTGACCTCCAAAAATAGGCGCACCCAAGAAGGCTTGCATCCCCCATCGTAGAGCTCTCAGAGAGCTTTCCAACGGTATACTGTGCTCTGTATAATTCCTTACGAATCAAAAGTTATGGGCACCGGAGCGATGAAGACCTGGTCATAGGCCCCGCGCCCTAGGTTTGTGGGCCCAGCCTCTACGCGAAGGGCAGTTGTCTTGCCCAATATGCCGTGGGACTTCATAATAGAAATGTGTTGGATAAAGAATCTTGGCAAGCCTAAACGGGGCAAAAAAACAAAACGAAAAAGGGGGGTGCAACACGACGACATCCGAAGGGGTCACCTATCCTAGTACTACTCTCACCCAAGCACGCTTAACTTCGGAGTTTTGATGGGATCCAGTGCATTAGTGCTAGTATGATCGCACTCGTCATATTGAGGTCGCAATGCTCATATTTGTCCTCCTTTTCGCCGGTCACAACGAACGATCTGGGATAAAAAAATAGCGCAAAAAGAAGAAAAGTAACCCAAAACTAATGAAACTTTCGATTTTGGGCTCTGAAAATAGGTACAGCAAAGCAGGCTGGCTGCCCCCATCGTAGAGCTCTCAAAGAGCTTTCCAATGGTATATTGTGCGCCATATAAAACCTTACGGATCAAAAGTTAGGGGCATCGGAGCGATGGAGACCTGGTCACAAGCACCGCGCCCTCGGTTTGTGGGCCCAGCCTCTACGCGAAACGCAGTTGTCTTGCCTAATATGCCGTAGGACTCCATAATAGAAATGTGTTGGATAAAGAATCTTGGCCAGCCTGAACGAGGCAAAAACAAAAAACAAAAAAGGGGGGGTGCAACACGAGGACATCTCAGGGGGTCACCCATCCTAGTACTACTCTCATCCAAGCACCTTAACTTCAGAGTTCTGATGGGATCCTGCGCACTGGTGCTGGTATGATTGCACCCGTCGTGTTGAGGTCGTAATGCCCATGTTTGTCGTCCTTTTTGCCCATGACGACGAACGATCAGCGACTAATAAATAGCGTAGAAAGGACAAAAGTGGCACGAAACTGATGAAAAACGTTTGATTTTGGGCTCAGAAAATAGGCGCAACCGTGCAGGATTGCTACCGCCGTCGTAAAGCTCTCAAAGAGCTTTCCAACGGTATGTTGTGCGTCGCATAACTCCTTACGAATAAAAAGTTATGGGCATCGGAGCGATGGAGACCGGGTCACAAGCCCTGCGCCCTTGGTTTGCGGGCCCAGTTTTTACGCAAAGCTCAGTTGTGTTGCCCAAGATGCCGTGGGACTCCATAATAGAAATGTGATGGATAAAGAATGTTGACAAGCCTGAACGGGGCAAAAAGCCAAAACGAAAATGGGGGTGCAACACGAGACCTGGTCACAGGCCCCGCTCCCTCGATTTGCGTGCCCAACCTATAGGCGAAGTGATGTTATCTTGCCCAAGATGCCATAGGACTCGATAATAAAAATGTGACGGATAAAAAATCTTGGCAAGCCTGAACGGGGCAAAAAAAAAAGAAAAAGTGGTGTGCAACACGAGGACTTCCTAGGGGGTCACCCATCCTAGTACTACTCTCGGCTAAGCATGCTTAACTTCGGAGTTCTTATGGGATCTGGTGCATTAGTGTTGGTATAATCGCACCCGTCATGTTGATGTCGCAAAGCCCCTATGTGTCGTCCTTTTTGCCGGTCACGATGAACGATCAGGGTCGAATAAACTACGTAGAAAGAGGAAAAGTGACCCAAAACTAATTAAAAATGTTCAATTTTGGGGTCTGAAAATAGGCGCAACCGTGCAGGAATGCTACCCCCGACGTAGAGCTCTCAAAGAGCTTCCTAATGGTATGTTGTGCGCCGCATAATTCCTTACAGATCAAAAGTTATGGGCACTGGTGCAATGGAGACCAGGTCACAAACCCCGCGCCCTCGGTTTGAGGGCCCAGCCTCTACGCGAAGCACAATTGTGTCGCCCATGATGCCGAGGCACTCCATAAAAGAAATGTGATGGATAAAGAATCTTGGCAAACCTGAACGGGGCAAAAAACAAAAACAAAAAGGAGGGGTACAACACGAGGACTTCCCTGGGGGTCACCTATCCTAGTACTACTCTCGCCCAAGCACTTTTAACTTCGGAGTTCTGATGGGATCCGGTGCATTGGTGCTGGTATGATTGCACCCATCATATTGAGGTCGTAATGGCCTTATGTGTCGTCTTTTTCGCGGGTCAGAACGAACGATCCGGGACAAAGAAATAGCGCAAAAAGAAGAAAAGTCACCTGAAACTAATGAAAACATTCAGTTTTGAGCTCCAAAAACAGATGTAGCCGAGCAGGTTTGCATCCCTCGTCATAGAGCTCTCAGAGAGCTTTCCAACGGTATATTGTACGCTGCATAACTCCTTACGGATCAAAAGTTATGGACACCGAAACGATGGATACCTACTCACAGGCCCCGCACCCTCGGTTTGTGGCCCAGCCTCTACGCGAAGTGCAGTTGTCTTGCCCAATATGACGTGGGAATCTATAATAGAAATGTATTGGATAAAGAATCTTGGCATGCCTGAACGGGGCAAAAAAACAAAACGAAAAAGGGGGGTGCAACACGACGACATCCGAGGGGGTCACCCATCCTAGTACTACTCTCATCCAAGCTCGCTTAACTTCGGAGTTTTGATGGGATCCGGTGCATTAGTGCTAGTATGATCGCACTTGTCATGTTGAGGTCACAATGCCCATACCTGTCGTCCTTTTCGCCGGTCACGACGAACGATCCGGGATGAAAAACAGCTCAAAAAGAAGAAAAGTGGCCCAAAACTGATGAAAACATTCGATTATGTGCTCCGAAAATAGGCGCAGCTGAGCAAGATTGCTGCCCTCGTCGTAGAGCTCTCAGAGAGCATTCCAACGTTATGCTGTGCACCGCATAACTCCTTACGGGTCAAAAGTTATGGGCACTGGAGTGATGGAGACCAGGTCACAGATCCGGCGCCCTCTGTCTGCGGGCCCCGCCTCTACCCGAAGCGCAGTTGTCTTGTCCAAGATGCCATGGGAACCGATAATCGAAATGTGACAGATAAAGAATCTTGGCAAGCCTGAACGGGGCAAAAAAAACAAAACGAAAAAGCGGGGTGCAACACGAGGACTTCCTAGGGGGTCAGCCATCCTAGTACTACTCTTGCCCAAGCACTCTTCGCTTCGGAGTTCAGATGGGATCCGGTGCATTAGTGCTTGTATGATCGCACCCGTCATATTGAGGTCATAATTCCCTTATGTGTTGTCCTTTTCGCCGGTCACAACGAACGATCCGGGACAAAGAAACAACGCAAAAAGAAGAAAAGTGTCCCAAAACTGATGAAAATGTTCAATTTTGAGCTCTGAAAATAGTCATAGCCGAGCAGGCTTGCATCCCCCATCGTAGAGCTCTCAGAGAGCTTTTCAACAATATGTTGTGCACCACATAACTCCTTACAAATCAAATGTTATGGGCACCGGAGCGATGGAGACCTGGTCATAGGCCCCGCACCCTCGGTTTGCGGGTCCAACCTTTGCGCGAAGTGTCGTTGTCTTGCCCAAGATGCCATGGGAATCCATAATAGAAATGTGATGGATAAAGAATCTTGGCAAGGCTGAACGGGGCAAAAAAACAAAACGAAAAAGGGGGGTGCAACATGAGGACATCCCTAGGGGTCACCCATCCTAGTACTACTCTCACCCAAGGACGCTTAACTTTAGAGTTCTGATGGGATTCGGTGCATTAATACTGGTATAATTGCACCCGTCAAGTTGAGGTCGCAAGGCCCATATTTGTCATCCTTTTTGCCGGTCACGACGAACGATCCAGGATGAATAAGCAGCGCAGGAAAAAGAAAAGTGGCCCAAAACTGATGAAAAACGTTCGATTTTGAGCTTCCAAAATAGACGCAGCCATGCAGGATTGCTGCCCCCGTCGTAGAGCACTTAGAGAGCTTTCCAACGGTATGTTGTGCGCCGCATAACTCCTTACGGATCAAAAGTTATGGGCACCAGATTGATGGAGACATGGTGACAGGCCCCGCGCCCTTGGTTTGCGGGCCCAGCCTCTACACGAAGCGCAGTTGTCCAGCCCAAGTTGTCGTGGGACTCAATAATAGAAATGTGATAGATAAAGAATCTTGGCAAGCCTAAACGGGGCAAAAACACGAAATGAAAAAAGGGGTGCAACACGAGGACATCCCAGGGGGTCACCTATCCTAGTACTACTCTCACCCAAGCACGCTTAACTTCTGAGTTCTGATAGGATCTGGTGTATTAGTGCTGGTATGATCACACCCGCTATGTTGAGGTTGCAATGCCCATATTTGTCATCCTTTTCGCCAGTCACGACGAATGATCCGGGACGAATAAAAATCACAAAAAGAAGAAAAGTTACCCAAAACTGATAAAAAAACATTCGATTTTGGGCTCCAAAAATAGGTGCAGCCATGCAGGATTGCTGCCCCCGTCGTAGAGCTCTCAGAGAGCTTTCAAACGGTATGCTGTGCGCCGCATAACATCTTACGGATCAATGGTTATGGGCACCGGAGCGATGGAGACCTGGTCACAGGCCCCGCGCCCTCGGTTTGCGGGCCTAGCCTCTACACGAAGCACAATTGTCTTGCCCTAGTTGCCGTGGGACTCAAAAATAGAAATGTGATAGATAAAGAATCATGGCAAGCCTGAACGGGGCAAAAACACAAAATGAAAAAAGGGGGGTGCAACACGAGGACATCCTAGGGGGTCACCTATTCTAGTACTTCAGAGTTCTGATGGGATCTGGTGTATTAGTGCTGGTATGATCGCACCCGCTATGTTGAGGTTGCAATGCCTATATTTGTCATCCTTTTCGCTGTTCACGACGAATGATTCGGGACGAATAAACAACGCAGAAAGAAGAAAAGTAGCACAAAACTGATAAAAAAAACATTCAATTTTGGGCTCCGAAAATAGGTGCAACCGTGCAGGATTGCTGCCCCCGTCGTAGAGCTCTTAGATAGCTTTCAAATGGCATGTTGCGCGCAGGATAACATCTTACGGATCAATGGTTATGGGCACTGGAGCGATGGAGACTTGGTCACAGGCCTCGCGCCCTCGGTTTACGGACCCACTCTCTACGCAAAGTGCAGTTGTCATCCCCAAGATGCTGTCAGACTCCATAATAGAATTGTGACAGATAAATAATCTTGGCAAGCCTGAACGGGACAAAAAAACTAAACGAAAAAGGGGGGTGCAACACGAGGACTTCCTAGGGGGTCACCCATCCTAGTACTACTCTCGCCCAAGCACGCTTAACTTTAGATTTCTGATGGGATCTGGTATATTAGTGCTAGTATGATCGCACCCGTCATGTTGAGGTCGCATAGCCCTTATGTGTCGTCCTTTTTGCCAGTCCCGACGAACGATCCGGGATGAAAAAATAGAGCAAAAAGAAGAAAAGTAGCCCGAAACTGATGAAAACGTTCAATTTTGTGCTCCGTAGGTGCAGCCGAGCAGGCTTGCTGCCCTCATCGTAGATCTCACAGAGAGCTTTCCAACGGTATGTTGTGCACTTCATAACTCCTTACGGATCAAAAGTTATGGGCATCGGAGTGATGGAGACCTGGTCACAAGCCCCGCGCCTCGGTTTGCCGGCCCAGCCTCTATGCGAAACGTAGTTGTCTTGCCCAAGATGCCGTGGGACTCGATAATAGAAATGTGATGGATAAAGAAACTTGGCAAGCCTGAACGGGGCAAAAAAATAAAACAAAAACGGGGGGTGCAACACGAGGACATCCCTGGGGATCACCTATCCTAGTACTACTCTCACTCAAGGACGCTTAACTCCAGAGTTCTGATTGGATCCGGTGCATTAATACTGGTATGATCGTACCCGTCATGTTGAGGTCGCAAGGACCATATTTGTCATCCTTTTCGCCGGCCACGACGAACGATCCAGGATGAATAAATAGCGCAGGAAGAAGAAAAGTGGCCCAAAACTGATGAAAAATGTTCGATTTTGAGCTTCCAAAATAGACGCAGCCATGCAGGATTGCTGCCCCCGACGTAGAGCACTTAAAGAGCTTTCAAACAGTATGTTGTATGCCGCATAACTCCTTACGGATCAAAAGTTATGAGCACCAGATTGATGGAGACCTGGTGACAGGCCCCGCGCCATTGGTTTGCAGGCCCAGCCTCTACACGAAGCGCAGTTGTCCAGCCCAAGTTGCCGTGGGACTCAATAATAGAAATGTGATAGATAAAGAATCCTGGCAAGCCTAAACGAGGCAAAAACACGAAATGAAAAAGGGGGTGCAACACAAGGTCATCCCAGGGGGTCACTTATCCTAGTACTACTCTCACCCAAGCACACTTAACTTTTGAGTTCTGAAAGGATTTGGTGTATTAGTGCTGGTATGATCGCACCCGCTATGTTGAGGTTGCAATGCCCATATTTGTCATCCTTTTCGCCAGTCACGACGAATGATCCGGGACAAATAAAAATCACAAAAAGAAGAAAAGTTGCCCAAATCTGATAAAAAACATTCGATTTTGGGCTGTAAAAATAGGTGCAGCCATGCAGGATTGTTGCCCCCATCGTAGAGCTCTCAGAACGGTATGCTGTGCGCTGCATAACATCTTACGGATCAATGGTTATGGGCACCGGAGCGATGGAGACCTGGTCACAAACCCCGTGCCCTCGGTTTGGGGGCTCAGCCTCTACACGAAGCGTAGTTGTCTTGCCCAAGTTACCGTGGGACTCCATAATAGAAATGTGATAGATAAAGAATCCTGGTAAGCCTGAATGGGGCAAAAACACAAAATGAAAATGGGGGGTGCAACACGAGGATATCCCAGGGGGTCACCTATCCTAGTACTACTCTCGCCCAAGCACGCTTAACTTCCAAGTTCTGATGGGATCTGGTGTATTAGTATTGGTATGATCACACCAATCAAGTTGAGGTCGCAATGCCCATATTTGTGGTCCTTTTCAACCGTCACAATGGACGATCCAACACGAATAAACAGCGCAGAAAGAAGAAAAGTGGCCTGAAACTAATGAAAAATATTCGATTTTGGGCTCCAAAAATAGGTGTAGTCGTGTAGGATTGCTGCCCCAGTCGTAGAGCTCTCAAAGAGCTTTCAAACAGTATGTTGTGCGCTGCATAACATCTTACGGATCAATGGTTATGGGCACCGTAGCGATGGAGACCTGGTCACAGGCCTCGCGCCCTCGGTTTGCGGACCCACTCTCTACGCGAAGCGCAGTTGTCATCCCCAAGATGCTGTCAGACTCCATAATAGAATTGTGACAGATAAATAATCTTGGCAAGCCTGAACGGGACAAATAAACTAAACGAAAAAAGGGGGTGCAACACGAGGACTTCCTAGGGGGTCACCCATCCTAGTACTACTCTTGCCCAAGCACGCTTAACTCCGGAGTTCTGATGGGATCTGGTGTATTAGTGCTAGTATGATCGCACCCGTCAGGTTGAGGTTGCAAAGCCCTTATGTGTCGTCCTTTTCGCCAGTCACGACGAACGATCCAGGATGAAGAAATAGAGCAAAAAGAAGAAAAGTAGCCCGAAACTGATGAAAACGTTCAATTTTGTGCTTTGTAGGCGTAGCCGAGCAGGCTTGCTGCACCCATCGTAGATCTCACAGAGAGCTTTCCAACGGTATGTTGTGCGCTTCATAACTCCTTATAGATCAAAGGTTATGGGCATCGGAGTGATGGAGACCTGGTTACAAGCCCCGCACCTCAGTTTGCGGGCCCCGCCTCTACGCGAAACGTAGTTGTCTTGCCCAAGATGCCGTGGGACTCGATAATAGAAATGTGACGGATAAAGAAACTTGGCAAGCCTGAACGGGGCAAAAAAATAAAACGAAAACGGGGGGTGCAACACGAGGACATCCCAGGGGCTCACCCATCCTAGTACTACTCTAGCCCAAGTACGCTTAACTTCTGAGTTCTGATGGCATCCGGTGTATTAGTGCTGGTATGATCGCACCCGTCATGTTGAGGTTGCAATGCCCATATTTTTTCGTCCCTTTCGACCGTGACGATGAACGATCCGGGACGAATAAACAGCACAGAAAGAAGAAAAGTGGCCCGAAATGGATGAAAAATGTTGAATTTTGGGCTCCAAAAATAAGCGCAGCTACGTAAGATTGCTGCCCCCGTCGTAGAGCTCTCAAAGTGCTTTCCAACAGTATACTTTGTGCCGCATAACTCCTTACAGATCAAAAGTTATGGGCATCGGAGTGATGGAGACCTGGTCACAGGCCACGCGCCCTCAGTTTGCGGGTCCATCCTCATCGCAAAATGCAGTTGTCTTTCCCAAGATGCCATGGGACTCCATAATAGAAATGTGATGGATAAAGAATCTTGGCAAGCCTGAACATGGCAAAAAAACAAAACGAAAAATAGGGGTGCAACATGAGGACATCTAAGGGGGTTACCCATCCTAGTACTACTCTCGCCCAAACACGGTTAACTTCGGAGTTCTGATTGGATCTGGTGCATTAGTGATGGTATGATCACACCCGTCATGTTGAAGTCGCAATGCCCATTTTTGTCGTCCTTTTCGCCGGTCACGACGAACGATCTGGAATTAAGAAATAGCGTAAAAAGAAGAAAGGTGGTCCAAAATTGATGAAAAACGTTCGATTTTGGTATCCAAAAATAGGCGCAGCATTGCAGTATTGCTGACCTCGTCGCAGAGATTTGAGAGAGCTTTCCAACTGTATGATGTGTGCCGTATAAATCCTTACTGATCAAAAGTTATGAGCACCGGAGGGATGGAGTCCAAGTCACAGGCCCCGCGCCCTTGGTTTATGGGCCCAGTCTCTACCCGAAGTGCAGTTGTGTTTCCCAGGATGCTGTGGGACTCCACAATAGAAATGTGACGGATAAAGAATATTGGCAATCATGAACGGGGCAAAAAAATAAAACAAGAAAGGGGTGGTGCAACACGAGGACTTCCCAGGGGGTCACCCATCCTAGTACTACTCTCATCCAAGAACGCTTAACTTCGGAGTTCGGATGGGATCTGGGGTATTAGTGCTAGTATGATCGAACCCGTCATGTTGAGGCCGCAAAGCCCTTATGTGTCGTCTTTTTCGCCGGTCACGATGAACGATCCAGGACGAAAAAACAGAGCAAAAAGAAGAGAAGTGGCCTATAACTGATGAAAACGTTCGATTTTGGGGGCCAAAAATAGGCACAGCTGAGCAGGCTTGCTGCCGCCATTGTAGAGCTCTTAGAGAGCTTTCCAACGGTATGCTGTGCACCGCATAATTCCTTACGGATCAAAAGATATAGGTACCGGAGCGATGAAGACCTGGTCACAGGCACCGCGTCATCAGTTTGCAGGCCCAGCCTCTATGCGAAGTGCAGTTGTCTTTCCCAAGATGCCGTGGGACTCAATAATAGAAATCTAATGGATGAAGAATCTTGGCAAGCCTGAACGGGGCAAAAAAACAAAACGAAAAAGGAGGGTGCAACACGAGGACATCCTAGGGGGTCACCCATCCTAGCACTACTCTCCCCTAAGCACGCTGAACTTCAGTGTTCTGATGGGATCCGATGCATTATTGCGGGTATGATCGCACCCGTCATGTTGAGGTTGCAATGCCTATATTTGTCTTCCTTTTCGCCGGTCACGACGAATGATCCGAGAAGAATAAACAGTGCAGAAAGAAGAAAAGTAGCCCAAAACTAATAAAAAAACATTCAATTTTGGGCTCCAAAAATAGGTGCAGATGTGCAGGATTGCTGCCCCAATTGTAGAGCTCTTAGAGAGCTTTCAAACGGTATGTTGTGCGCCGCATAACTTCTTACGGATCAAAGGTTATGGGCATCGGAGCGATGGAGTCCTGGTCACAGGCCCCACGCCCTCGGTTTACGGACCCACTCTCTACGCGAAGCGCAGTTGTCATCCCCAAGATGCCGTCAGACACCATAATAGAAATGTGACAGATAAAGAATCTTGGCAAGCTTGAATGGGGCAAAAAAAACAAAATGAAAAAGGGGGTGCAACACGAGGACTTCCTAGGGGGTCACCCATCCTAGTACTACTCTCGCCCAAGCATGCTTAACTTCGGAGTTATGATGGGATCTGGTCTATTAGTGCGAGTATGATCACACCCGTCATGTTGAGGTCGCAAAGCCCTTATGTGCCGTCCTTTTCGCCGATCACGACGAACGATCCGAGATGAAGAAACAGTGCAAAAAGAAGAAAAGTAGCACGAAACTGATGATAACTTTCAATTTTGTGTTTCGTAGGCGCAGCCGAGCAGGCTTGCTGCCCCCATCGTAGATCTCACAGAGAGCTTTCCAACGGTATGTTATGCGTTTCATAACTCCTTACGGATCAAAAGTTATGGGCACCGAAGTGATGGAGACATGGTCACAGGCCCCATGCCCTCGGTTTGCGGGCCCAGCCTCTACCCGAAGCGCAGTTGTCTTGCCCAAGATGCCGTGGGACTCGATAATCGAAATGTGACGGATAAAGAATTTTGACAAGCCTGAACGGGGCAAAAAAACAAAACGAAAAAGGGGGTGCAAGTCGAGGACATCCTAGGGGGTCACCCATCCTAGTACTACTCTCGCCCAAGCACGCTTAACTTCCTAGTTCTGATGGGATCCGGTGTATTAGTGCTGGTATGATCACACCCGTCATGTTGAGGTTGTAATGCACATATTTGTCGTCCTTTTCGACCGTCACGACGTATCATCCGGGACGAATAAACAGCGCAGAAAGAAGAAAAGTGGCCCGAGATTAATGAAAAATGTTCAATTTTGGGGTTTGAAAATAGGCACAGCTGTGTGGGATTGCTGCCCTAGTCGTAGAGCTCTCAGAGAGCTTTCCAACGATTTACTTTACGCCATATAACGCCTTACGGATCAAAAGTTATGGGCACCGGAGCGATGGAGACCTGGTCACAGGCCACGCGCCCTTGGTTTGCGGGTCCATCCTCTGCGCGAAACGCAGTTGTCTTGCCCAAGATGCTGTGGGACTCCATAATAGAAATGTGATGGATAAAGAATCTTGGCAAGCCTGAACGGGGCAAAAAAACAAAATGAAAAAGGGGGTGCAACACGAGGACATCCAAGGGGGTTACCCATCCTAGTACTACGCTTGCCCAAACATGCTTAACTTCGGAGTTCTGATTGGATCTGGTGCATTAGTGATGGTATGATCACACACGTTATGTTGAGATCGCAATTCCCATATTTTTCGTCTTTTCGCCAGTCACGACGAACGATCCGGGAAGAAGAAACAACACAAAAACAAGAAAGGTGGCCCAAAACTGATGAAAAATGTTCAATTTTGGTATCCAAAAATAGGCGTAGTAGTGCAGTATTACTGTCCCCGTGATAGAGCTCTCAGAGAGCTTTCCAACAGCATGTTGTGTGCCGCATAACTCCTTACAGATCAAAAGTTATGGGCACCGGAGGGATGGAGACCAGGTCACAGGCCTCGTGCCCTCGGTTTGCGAGCCCAGTCTCAACGCGAAGCGCAATTATTTTTCCCAAGATGCCGTGGGACTCCACAATAGAAATGTGTCAGATAAAGAATCTTGGCAAGCCTGAACGGGGCAAAAAAAACAAAACGAAAAAGGGGGGTACAACGCGAGGACTTCCCAGGGAGTCGCCCATCCTAGTACTACTCTCGCCCAAAGAACGCTTAACTTCGGAGTTCGGATGGGATCTGGTGTTTTAGTGTTGGTATGATCGTACCCGTCATGTTGAGGTCGCAAAGCCCTTATGTGTCGTCCTTTTCGCCAGTCACGACGAACGATCCGCGATGAAGAAACAACGCAAAAAGAAGAGAAGTCACCCGTAACTGATGAAAACGTTTGATTTTGGGCTCCAAAAATAGGCACAACCAAGCAGGCTTGCTGCCACCATCGTAGAACTCTTAGAGAGCTTTCCAACGGTATGTTGTGCACCGCATAACTCCTTACGGATTAGAAGTTATGGGTACCTGAGTGATGAAGACCTGGTCACAGGCGTCGCGTCATCGGTTTACAGGCCCAGCCTCTACTCGAAGTGCAATTCTCTTGCCCAATATGCTGTGGGACTCCATAATAGAAATGTGATGGATGAAGAATCTTGGCAAGCCTGAACGGAGCGAAAAAATAAAACGAAAAAGGGGGGTGCAACACGAGGACATCCCAAGGGGTCACCCATCCTAGTACTACACTCGCCCAAGCACACTAAACTTCAGTGTTCTGATGGGATCCGATGCATTTGTGCTGGTATGATTGTACACGTCATGTTGAGGTTGCAATGCCCATATTTGTCTTCTTTTTCGCCAGTCACGACGAACGATCCGGGATGAATAAACAGCGTAGAAAGAAGAAAAGTGGCCCGAAATTGATAAAAAAACATTTGATTTTGGGCACCAAAAATAGGTGCAGCCGTGTAGGATTGCTGTCCCCACCGTAGAGCTCTTAAAGGGCTTTCAAACGGTATGCCGTGCACCGCATAACTTCTTATGGATCAAAGGTTATGGGCACCGGAGTGATGGAAACCGGGTCACAGTCCCCATGCCCTCGTTTTACGGACCCACTCTTTACGCGAAGCGTAGTTGTCATCCCCAAGATGCCGTCAGACTCCATAATAGAAATGTGACAGATAAAGAATCTTGGCAAGCCTGAACGGGGCAAAAAAATAAAACGAAAAAGGGGGGTGCAACACGAGGAGTTCCCAAGGGGTCACCCATTCTAGTACTACTATTGCCCAAGAACGCTTAACTTCGGAGTTCTGATGGGATCTGGTGTATTAGTGCTGGTATAATTGCACCTGTCATGTTGAGGTCGCAAACCCCTTATGTGTCGTCCTTTTTGCCGGTCATGACGAACGATCCGGGATGAAGAAACAGCGTAAAAAGATCAGAAGTAGCCCGTAACTGATGAAAACGTTCAATTTTGGGCTCAAAAATAGGCACAGTCGAGCAGGCTTGCTGCCCACATTGTAGAGCTCTCAGAGAACTTTCCAACGGTATGCTGTGCGCCACATAACTCCTTACAGATCAAAAATTATGGGCACCGAAGTGATGGAGACCGGGTCACAGGCCCCGCGCCCTCGGTTTATGGGCCCAGCCTCTACGCGAAGCGTAGTTGTCTTTCCCAAGATGCCGTGGGACTCCACAATAGAAATATGACGGATAAAGAATTTGGTAAGCCTGAATGGGGCAAAAGAATAAAACGAAAAAAGGGGGTGCAACACGAGGACTTCCCACGAGGTCACCTATCCTAGTACTACTCTCGCCCAAGAACGCTTAACTTCGGAGTTCTGATGGGATTTGGTGTATTAGTGCTGGTATGATCGCACCTGTCATGTTGAGGTCGCAAAGCCCTTATGTGTCGTCCTTTTCGCCGGACGCGACGAACGATCCAGGACGAAGAAACAACGTAGAAAGAAGAAAAGTGGCCCGAAACTAATGAAAATGTTCGATTTTGGACTCCAACAATTGGCAAGCATAGCAGGCTTACTGCCCTGTCGTAGAGTTCTCAGAGAGCATTCCAATAGTATGCTGTGCACCGCAAAACTCCTTACGGATCAAAAGTTTTGGGCACTGGAGCGATGGAGACATGGTTATAGGCCCCGCGCCCTCGATCTGTGGGCCCAGCCTCTACGTGAAGCGCAGTTGCCTTGCCCAAGATGTCATGCCACTCGATAATAGAAATGTGACGGATAAAGAATCTTGGCAAGCCTAAACAGGGCAAAAAAATAAAACAAAAAAAGGGGGTGGAACACGAGGACTGCCCAGGGGGTCACCCAACCTAGTACTACTCTCGCCCAAGCACGCTTCACTTCAGAGTTCTTATGGGATCTGGTGTATTAGTGCTGGTATGATCGCACCCATCATGTCGAGGTCGCAAAGCCCTTATGTGTCGTCTTTTTCGCCGGTCACGACGAACGATCCGGGACGAAGAAACAGCACAAAAAGAAGACCAGTAGCACGACACTGATGGAAACGTTCAATTTTTTGCTCCGAAAATAGGCGCAGCCGACCAGGCTTTCTACCCCTATCGTAGAGCTCACAGAGAGCTTTCCAATGGTATGTTGTGTGCTTCATAACTCCTTACGGATCAAAACTTATGGACACCGGAGTGATGGAGACCTGGTCATAGGCCTCGAACCCTTGGTTTGCGGGCCCAGCCTCTACGCGAAGCACAGTTGTCTTGCCCAAGATGCCGTGGGACTTGATAATAGAAATGTGACGGATAAAGAATCTTGGCAAGCCTGAACGGGGCAAAAAAACAAAATGAAAAAGGGGGGTGCAACACGAGAACATCTTAGGGGGTCACCCATCCTAGTACTACTCTCGCCCAAGCATGCTTAACTTCGGAGTTCTGAAAGGATCTGGTTCATTAGTGCTGGTATGATCACACCGTTCATGTTGAGGTCAGAAAGACTTTATGTGTCATCCTTTTCGCCGGACACGACGAACAATTCGGAACGAAGAAACAACGCAGAAAGAAGAAAAGTGGCCCGAAACTGATAAAAATGTTTGATTTGGGCTCCAAAAATAGGCCAGCATAGTAGGCTTACTGCCCCCGTCGTAGAGCTCTCAGAGAGCTTTCCAATGGTATGCTGTGCGCCGCATAACTCCTTACGGATCTAAAGTTATGGGCACTAGAGCGATGGAGACCTGGTTATAGGCCCCGTGCCCTCGGTCTGCGAGTCCAGCCTCTATGTGAAGCGCAGTTGTCTTGCTCAAGATGCCGTTCGACTCGATAATAGAAATGTGACGGATAAAGAATCTTGGAAAGCTTGAACGGCGCAAAAAAACAAAACAAAAAAAGGGGGTACAACACGAGGACTTCCCAGGGGGTCACCGAACCTAGTACTACTCCCACCCAAGCACGCTTAACTTCGAAGTTCGGATGGGATCCGGTGCATTACTGCTAGTACGACCCGTCATGTTGAGATCGCAATGCCCTTATGTGTCATTATTTTTGCCGGTCAGGACGAACGATCCGGGATGAAGAAACAGCGCAAAAAGAAGAAAAGAGGCGCAAAACTGGTGAAAACGTTCGATTTTGGGCTCCGAAAATAGGCACAGCTAAGCAGGCTTGTTGCCCCCATCGTAATGCTCTCATAGAGCTTTCGAACAGTATGCTGTGTGCAGCATAAATCCTTACGGATCAAAAGTTTTGGGCACCGAAACGACGGAGACCAGTTCACAGGCCCCGCACCCACGGTTTGCGGGCCCTGCCTCGACGCGAAACGCAGTTGTCTTGCCCTAGATGCCGTGGGACTCGATAATAGAAATGTGACGGATAAAGAATCTTGGCAAGCCTGAACGGGGCAAAAAAACAAAACAAAAATAGGGGGTGCAACACGAGGACTTCCTAGGGGGTCACCCATCCTCATACTACTCTCGCCCAAGCACGCTTAACTTCTGAGTTCTGATAGGATTCGATGCATTAGTGCTGGTATGATCGAACCCGCCATGTTGAGGGCGCGAAGCCCTTTTGTGTCGTCCTTTTTGTCGGTCACGACGAACGATCTGGGATGAAGAAACAACGCAAAAAGAAGAAAAGTGGCCCGAAACTAATTAAATAGTTGGATTTTGGGCCCCAAAAATAGGCGCAGTTGAGCAGGCTTGTTTCCACCGTCGTAGAGCTCTCAGAGAGCTTTCCAACGGTATGCTGTGCGCCACATAACTCCTTACGGATCAAAAGTTATGGGCACCAGAGCAACGAAGACCTGGCGCAGGCCCACGCCCTCGGTTTGCGGGCCCAGCCTCTACGCGAAGGGTAGTTATCTTGACCAAGAAGCTGTGGGACTCAATAATAGAAATGTGACTGATAAAGAATCTTGGCAAGCCTGAACGGGGCAAAGAAACAAAATGAAAAAGGGGCGTGCAACATGTGGACTTCCCAAGGGGTCACCCATCATAGTACTACTCTCGCCCAAGCACATTTAACTTCAGAGTTCTAATGGGATCCGGTGCATTAGTGCTGGTATGATCACACCCGCCATGTTGAGGGTGCAAAGCCCCTTTGTGTCATCCTTTTCACGGCTCAGGACGAACGATCTGAGACGAAGAAACAGTGCAAAAAGAAGAAAAGTGGCCCGAAATAGATGAAAACGTTCAATTTTGGCCTCCGAAAATAGGCGCAGCCGAGCAGACTTGCTGCCCCCGTCGTAGAGCTCTCAGAGAGCTTTCTAACGGTAAGCTGTACGCCGCATAACTCTTTACGGATCCAAAATTTTGGGCACCGAAGTGACGGAGACCTGGTCACTGGCCCCGTTCCCTCGATTTGCGGGCCTAGCCTCTATGCAAAGCGCAGTTGTCTTGCCCAAGATGCCGTGGGTCTCAATAATAGAAATGTGATGGATAAAGAATCTTGGCAAGCCTGAACGGGGCATGAAAACAAAACAAAAACGGTGCCTGCAACACAAGGACTTCCCAAGGGCCGGGTCACCCATCCTAGTATTACTCTCGCCCAAGCACGTTTAACTTCAGAGTTCTACTAGGATCAGTTGCAATAGCACTGGTATGATTGCACCCGTCATGTTGAGGGCACAAAGCCCTTTTGTGTCGTCCTTTTCATGGCTCACGACGAATGATCTGGGACGAAGAAACAGCGCAAAAAGAAGAAATGTGGCCCAAAATTGATGAAAACGTTCAATTTTGGGCTCCAAAATAATGCGCAGCCGAGCAGGCTTGCTACATCCGTCGTGGAGCTCTTAGAGAGCTATCCAATGGTATGTTGTGCGCCTCATAACTCCTTATGGATCAAAAGTTATGGGCACCGGAGCGACGGAGACCTGATCACAAGACCAGCGACCTCGGTTTGTGGGCTCAGCCTCTACGCGAAGCGTAGTTGTCTTGCCCAAGATGCCATGGCAGTCGATAATAGAAATGTGACAGATAAAAAATATTGCCAAGCCTGAACGAGGCAAAAAAACAAAACGAAAAAGGGGCGTACAACACGAGGACTTCCCAAGGGGTTACCCATCCTAGTACTACTCTCGCCCAAGCTCGTTTAACTTCGGAGTTTTGATGGGATCCAGTGCATTAGTGCTTGTATGATCATACCCGTCATGGTGAGGGCGCAAAGCCCTTTTGTGTTGTCCTTTTCATGACTCACGACGAACGATCTGTGACGAAGAAACAGCACAAAAAGAAGAAAAATAGGCCGAAACTGATAAGAATATTAAATTTTGGGTTTCAAAAACAGTCGCAACCGAGCAGACTTGCTGCCCTCGTCGTAGAGCTCTCAGAGAGCTTTCCAACGGTATGCTGTGCGCCACATAAGTCCTTACGGATAAAAAGTTATGGGCATTGGAGCGACGGAGACCTGCTCACAGGCCCCGCGCCCTTAGTTTGCGAGACAGGCCTCTACGCGAAGCGCAGTTGTCTTGCCCAAGATGCCGTGGGACGTGATAATAGAAATCTGAATGATAAAGAATCTTGGCAAGCTTGAACGGGGCAAAGAAACAAAACAAAAAAGGGGTGTGCAACACGAGGACTTCCCAAGGGGTCACCCTTTGTAGTACTACTCTCGCCCAAGCGCATTTAACTTCAGAGTTCTGATGGGATCCGGTGCATTAGTGCTGGTATGATCGCACCCGTCATGTTGAGGGCTCAAAGCCCTTTTGTGTTGTGCTTTTCACAGCTTAGGACGAACGATCTAGGTCGAAGAAACAGCGCAAAAAGAAGAAAAATGGCCCAAAACTGATGAAAACGTTCAATTTTGGCATCCGAAAATAGGCGCAGCCGAGCAGGCTTGCTGACCCCGTCGTAGAGCTCTCAGAGAGCTTTCTAAAGGTATGTTGTGCGCCGCATAACTCCTTACGGATCAAAAAAATTTGGGCACCGAAGCGACGGAGACCTGGTCACAAGCCCCGCGCACTCGGTTTGCCGGCCCAGCCTCTATGCGAAGCACAGTTGTCTTGCCCAAGATGACGTGGGACTCGATAATAGAAATTTGATGGATAAAGAATCTTGGCAAGCCTAAACGGGGCAAAAAAACAAAACGAAAATGGGGCGTGCAACACGAGGACTTCGCAAAGGGTCACCAATCCTAGTACTACTCTCGCCCAAGCTCGTTTAACTTCGGAGTTCTGCTGGGATCCGTTGCAATAGTGCTGATATGATCGCACCCGTCATGTTGAGGGGACAAATCCCTTTTGTGTCGTCCTTTTCACGGCTCACGACGAATGATCTGGGATAAAGAAACAGCGCAAAAAGAAGAAAATGGGCCAAAAACTGATGAAAACGTTCGATTTTGGACTCCGAAAATAGGCCCAGTAAAGCAAGTTTGCTGCATCGATCATAGAGCTCTTAGAGAGCTTTCCAATGGTGTGCTGTGTGCCGCATAACTCCTTACAAATCAAAAGTTATGGGCACCGGAGCGACGGAGACCAGGTCACAGGCCCCGCGCCCCCGGTTTGAGCCTCTACGCGAAGCGTAGTTGTCCTGCCCAAGATGCCGTGGGACTCGATAATAGAAATGTGACAGATAAAGAATCTTGCCAAGCCTGAACGAGGCAATAAAACAAAACAAAAAAGGGGCATGCAACAAGAGGACTTCCCAAGGGGTTACCCATCCTAGTACTACTCTCGCCCAAGCTCGTTTAACTTCGAAGTTCTGATGGGATCCAGTGCATTAGTACTGGTATGATCGCACCAGTCATGGTGATGGCGCAAAGCCCTTTTGTGTTGTCCTTTTCACGGCTCACGATGAACGATCTGGGACGAAGAAACAGCACAAAAAAAAAGTGGGTCAAAACTGATGAATACGTTCCATTTTGGGTTCCGAAAATAGGTGCAGCCCAGCAGGCTGGCTGCCCCGGTCGTAGAGCTCTCAGAGAGCTTTCCAACGGTATGTTGTGCGTCGCATACCTCCTTACGGATCAAAAGTTATGGGCACCAGAGAGACGAAGACCTGGTCCCAGGCCCCGCACCCTCAGTTTGCGGGCCCAGCCTTTACGCGAAGTGCAGTTGTCTTGCCCAAGATGCCATGGGACACGATAATAGAAATGTGACGGATAAAGAATCTTGGCAATCCTGAACAGGGCAAAAAAACAAAACGAAAAAGGGGCGTGCAACACGAGGACTTCCCAAGGGGTCATCCATCCTAGTACTACTCTCGCCCAAGCACGTTTAACTTCAGAGTACAATGCACGTTTGTGTCGTCCTTTTCACGACAAACTATTTAGGACGAAGAAACATCGCTAAAAGAAGAAAAGTGACCCAAAATTCATGAAAACGTTCGATTTTAAGCTCCGAAAACAAGCGCAGCCGAGCAGGCTTGCTGTCCCTGTCGTACAGCTCTCAGAGAGCTTTCCAACGGTATGTTGTGCGTGGCATAACTACTTACGGATCAAAAGTTATGGGCAACGGAGTGACGGAGAACTGGTCACAAGTCCCGCGCCCTCGGTTTGTGGGCCCAGCATGTATGCGAAACGTAGTTGTCTTGTCCAAGATGCCATGGGACTCGATAATAAAAATGTGACCGATAAAGAATCTTGGCAAGCCAGAACGGGGCAAAAAAACAAAACGAAAATGGGGGGTGTAACACGAGGACCTCCTAGGGGGTCGCCCATCCTAGTACTACTCTCGCCCAAGCACACTTAACTTCGAAGTTTTGATAGGATCCGGTGCATTAGTGCTGGTATGATTGCACCCGTCATGTTCAGGGCGCGAAGCCCTTTTGTGTCGTCCTTTTTGTCGGTCACGACGAACGATTTGGGAAAAAATAGCGCAAAAAGAAGAAAAGTGGCCCAAAACTAATGAAAACGTTCAATTTTGGGATCCGAAAATAGGCACAGCCTAGCAGACTTGCAGTGCCCGTCGTAGAGCTCTCAGAGAGCTTTCTAACGGTATGTTGTGCGTCGCATAACGCCTTACGGATAAAAAGTTATGGGCACTGGAGCGACGGAGACCTGGTCACAAGCCCCACACCCTCAGTTTGCGGGCCAAGCCTCTACGCGAAGCATAGTTGTCTTGCCCAAGATGTTGTTGGACTCGATAATAAAAATGTGACGGATAAAGAATCTTGGTAAGCCTGAACAGGGCAAAAAAACAAAACGAAAATGGGGGGGGGGGGGGCCAACATGATGACTTCCTAAGGGGTCACCCATCCTAGTACTCCACACGCCCAAACACGCTTAACTTTGAAGTTCTTATCGGAACCAGAGCATTAGTGTTCGTATGATCGCACCCGACATGTTCAGGGCGCAAAGCCCTTTTGTGTCGTCCTTTTTGCCGGTCACGACGAATGATCCGGGATGAAGAAACAGCGCAAAAAGAAGAAACATGGCTCGAAATTGATAAAAAAGTTTGATTTTGGGCTCCAAAAATTGGCGCAACTGACCAGGCTTGCTGCCCCAGTCGTATAGCTCTCAGAGTGCCATCCAACGATATGTTGTGCGCCACATAATTCTTTACGGATCAAAAGTTTTGGGCACCAGAGCGACGGAGGCCTGGTCACAGGCCCCGCGCTATTGGTTTACGGGCTCAGCCTCTACGCGAATCATAGTTGTCTTGTCCAAGATGTCGTGGGACTCGATAATAGAAATGTGACGGATAAAGAATCTTGGCAAGCCTGAACGGGGCAAAAAAACAAAACTAAAATAGGGGGTGCAACATGAGGACTTCCTAGGGGGTCACCCATCCTAGTACTACTCATGCCCAAACACGCTTAACTTCAGAGTTCTGATAGGATCCGGTGCATTAGTGCTGGTATAATCGCACCTATCGTGTAGAGGTTGCAAAGCCCTTTTGTGCCGTCATTTTCACGGCTCACGACGAACGATCTGGGACGAAGAAACAACACAAAAAGAAGAAAAGTGGCACGGAACTGATGAATATGTTCGATTTTGGGCTCTGAAAACTAGCCCAACCGAGCAAGCTCACTGCTTCCGTCGTACAGCTCTCAGAGAGCTTTCCAACGGTATGTTGTGCGACGTATAACTCCTTTCGGATCAAAAGTTTTGGGCACCGGAGAGACGGAGGCCTGGTCACAAACCACGCGCTCTCAGTTTGCGTGCTCAGCCTCTACGCGAAGCGCAATTGTCATGTCCAAGATGCCGTGGGACTCGATAATAGAAATGTGTCAGAAAAAGAATCTTGGCAAGCCTGAACGAGGCAAAAAAATAAAATGAAAAAGAGGCGTGCAACACGAGGACTTCCCAAGGGGTGACCCATCCTAGTAATACTCTCGCCCAAGCACATTTAACTTCGTAGTTCTGATGGGATCTAGTGCATTAGTACTGATATGATCGCAGCCGTCATGTTGAGGGCGCAAAGCCCTTTTGTGTCGTCCTTTTCACGGCTCACGACAAACTATCTAGGATGAAGAAACAACGAAAAAAGAAGAAAACTGGCCCAAAACTGATAAAAACGTTTGGTTTTGGGATTCGAAAATAGGCGCAGCCGAGCAAGCTCGCTGCCGCCGTCGTATAGCTCTCAGAGTACTTTCCAACGGTATGTTATGCGCTGCATAACTCCTTACGGATCAAAAGTTATGGGCATCGGAGCGACGGAGACCTGGTCACAGGCCCTACGCCCTTGGTTTGCGGGCCCAGCCTCTACGCGAAGCGCAATTGTCTTGCCCAAGATGCCGTGGGACTCGATAATAAAAATGTGACGGATAAAGAATCTTGGCAAGCCTGAACAGCGAAAAAAAATAAAACGAAAATGGGCGTGCAATACTAGGACTTCCCAAGGGGTCACCCAACCTAGTATTACTCTCACCCAAGCACGTTTAACTTTAGAGTTCTGATGGGATTTGGTGCATTAGTGTTGGTATAATCGTACCCGTCATGTTGAGGTCAGAAAGCCCTTTTGTGTTGTCCTTTTCACAGTTCACGACGTACGATCTGGGACGAAGAAACAATGCAAAAAGTAGAAAAATGGCCCATAACTGATTAAAACGTTCAATTTTGGGCACCAAAAATAGGCGTAACTGAGCAGGCTTGCTACCTCCTTCGTAGAGCTCTCAGAGAGCTTTCCAACGGTATGTTGTGTGCCACATAACTCCTTACGGATCAAATGTTTTGGGCACTAGAGCGACGAAGACCTGGTCACAGGCCCCGCGCCCTCGGCTTGCGGGCTCAGCCTGTACACGAAGCGTAGTTGTCTTGCCCAAGATACCGTGGGACTCGATAATAGAAAAGTGACGGATAAAGAATTTTGGCAAGTCAGAATGAGGCAAAAAAAAAAAACAAAAAAGGGGCGTGCAACACGAGGACTTCACAAGGGGTCACCCATCCTAGTACTACTCTCGCCCAGGCACGTTTAACTTCAGAGTTCTGATGAGATCCGGTGCACTGGCGCTTGTATGATCGCACCCGTCATGTTGAGGTCGCAAAGCCCTTTTGTGTAGTCCTTTTCATGGCTCACGACGAACGATCTGGGACGAAGAAACAACACAAAAAGAAGAAAAGTTGCATGAAACTGATGAAAACGTTCAATTTTGGGCTCGAAAGGCAGGCGCAGCCGAGCAGGCTTGCTGCCCCAGTCGTAGAGCTCTCAGAGAGCTTTCCAACGGTATGTTGTGCGCCGCATACCTCCCTACGGATAAAAAGTTATGGGCACCGGAGCGACGGAGACCTGGTCACGAACCCCACGTCCTCGGTTTGCGGGCCCAACCTTTACCCGAAGCGCAGTTGTGTTGCCCAAGATGCCGTAGGACTTCGTAATAGAAATGTGACGGATAAAGAATCTTGGGAAGCCTGAACGGGGCAAAAAAAGAAAACAAAAATGAGGAGTGCAACACGAGGACTTCCTAGGGGGTCACCCATCCTACTACTACTCTCGCCCAAGCACGTTTAACTTCGGAGTTCTGATGGGATCCGGTGCATTAGTGCTGGTACGATCGCACCCGTCATGTTCAGGGCGTAAAGCCCTTTTGTGTTGTGCTTTTTGCCGGTCACGACGAATGATCTGGGACCAAAAAATAGCACAAAAAGAAGAGAAGTGGGCCGAAACTGATGAAAACGTTAGATTTTGGGCTCCAAAGATTGGCGCAACAGAGCAGGCTTGCGGCCCCAGTCGTAGAGCTCTAAGAGTGCTTTCCAACAGTATGTTATGCGCCGCATAACTCCTTACGGATCAAATGTTTTGGGCACCGGAGTGATAGAGACCTGGTCAAAGGCCCCGCGCCCTCGGTTTGCGGGCTCAGCCTCTACGCGTAGTGCAATTGTCTTGGCCAAGATGCCGTGGGACTCGATAATAGGAATGTGACAGATAAAGAATCTTGGCAAGCCTGAACGGGGCAAAAAAACAAAACAAATATGGGGGGTCCAACATGAGGACTTCCTAGGGGGTCACCCATCCTAGTACTACTCTCGCCCAAGCACACTTAACATCGGAGTTCTGACGGGATCCATTGCATTAGGGCTGATATTATCGCACCCATTATGTTCAGGGCGCAAAGCCCTTTTGTGTCGTCCTTTTTGCAGGTCACGACAAAAGATCTGGGGTGAAGAAACAATGCAAAAAGAAGAAAAGTGGCCCAAAACTAATGAAAACGTTCGATTTTAGGCTCCGAAAATAGGCGCAGCCAAGCAAGCTTGTTGCCCCCATCGTAGAGCTCTCAGAGAGCTTTTCAACGGTATGTTGTGCACCGTATAACTCCTTCCGGATAAAAAGTTATGGGCACCGGAGCGATGGAGACTTGGTCACAGGCCTTGCGCCCTCGGTTTGCGGGCCCAACCTCTACGCAAAGTGCAGTTGTCTTGCCCCAAATGCTGTGGGACTCGATAATACAAATGTGACAGATAAAGAATCTTGGCAAGCCTGAACGGGGCAAAAAAAGAAAACAAAAATGGGGGGTACAACACGAGGACATCCTAGGGGGTCACCCATCCTAGTACTACTATTGCCCAAGCACGCTTAACTTCGGAGTTCTGATGGGATCTGTTGCATTAGTGCTGGTATGATTGCACCATTCATGTTCAGGGCGCAAAGCCCTTTTGGGTCATCCTTTTTGCCGGTCACGACGAACGATCTGGAATGAAGAAATAGTGCAAAAAGAAGAAAAGTGAAACAAAACTGATGAATTCGTTCAATTTTGGGCTCCGAAAACAGGTGCAGACGAGTAGGCTTACTGCCCCAGTCGTAGAGCTCTTAGAGAGCTTTCCAACTGTGTGTTGTGCACCGCATAACTCCTTGCAGACAAAAAGTTATAGGCAGCGGAACGACAGAGACTTGGTCACAGGCCCTGCGCCCTTGGTTTCCTAGCCTAGCCTCTACTCGAAGCGTAGTTGTCTTGCCCAAGATACCGTGGGACTCGATAATAGAAATTTGACGGATAAAGAATCTTGGCAAGCCTGAACGGGGCAAAAAAACAAAATGAAAATGGGGCGTGCAACACGAGGACTTCCCTAGGGGTCACCCATCCTAGTACTATTCTCGCCCAAGCACGCTTAACTTCAGAATTCGGATGGGATCCGGTGCATTAGCGCTGGTATGATCGCACCCGTCATGTTGTGGTCGCAAAGACCTTTTGTGTCGTCCTTTTCCTAACTCACGACGAACGATCTAGGACGAAGAAATAATGCAAAAAGAAGAAAAGTGGCCCGAAACAGATGAAAACGTTCAATTTTGGGCTCCATAAACAGGCGCAGCCAAGCATACTTGTTGCCCCTGTCATTGAGCTCTCAAAGTGCTTTCCAACGGTATGTTATGTGCCGCATAACTCCTTACGGATCAAATGTTTTGGGCACCTAATCGACGAAGACCTAGTCACAAGTCCCACGCCCTCGGTTTGCGGGCTCAGCCTTTACGCGAAGCGCAGTTGTCTTGGCCAAGATGCCGTGGGACTCGATAATAGAAATGTGACAGATAAAGAATCTTAGCAAGCCTGAACGGGGCAAAAAAACAAAACAAAAATGGCGAGTGCAACACGTGGACTTCCTAGGGGGTCACCCATCCTACTACTACTCTCGCCCAAGCACCCTTAACGTCAGAGTTCTGATGGGATCCGTTGTATTAGGGTTGGTATGATCACACCCGTCACGTTCAGGGCATAAAGCCCTTTTGTGTCGTCCTTTTTGATGGTCACAACGAGCGATCTGGGACGAAGAAACAGCGCAAAAAGAAGAAAAGTTGCACGAAACTGATGAGAACGTTCAATTTTGGGCACAGAGAATAGGCGCAGCAAAGCAGGCTTGCTGCCCCCGTCGTAGAGCTATCAGAGAGCTTTTCAACAGTATATTGTGCGCCGTATAACTCCTTACGAATAAAAAGTTATGGGCACCGGAGTGACGGAGACCTGGTCACAGGCCTCGCGCCCTCAGTTTGCAGGCTCAACCTCTACGTGAAGCGTATTTTTCTTGCCCAATATGTTGTGGGACTCGATAATACAAATATGATGGATAAAGAATCTTGGCATGCCTGAACGGGGCAAAAAAAGAAAACAAAAATGGGGGGTGCAACACGAGGACTTCCTAGGGGGTCACCCATCCTAGTACTACTATCGCCCAAGCACGCTTAACTTCAGAGTTCTGATGGGATCCGTTGCATTAGTGTTGGTATGATCACACCAGTCATGTTCCGAGCGCAAAGCCCTTTTGTGTGGTCCTTTTTGCGGGTCACGACGATCGATCAGGGACGAAGAAATAGTGCAAAAAGAAGAAAAGTGGCCTGAAACTGATGAATTCGTTCGATTTTGGGCTCGGAATATAGGCGCAGCCGAGCAGGCTTACTGCCCCCGTCGTAGAGTTCTCAGAGAGCTTTCTAATGGTATGCTGTGCACCGCATAACTCCTTATTGATAAAAAGTTATAGGCACCAGAGCGACGGAGACCTAGTCACAAGCCCCACGTCCTCGGTTTGCGGGCCCAGCCTCTACCCGAAGCGCAATTGTCTTGCCCAAGATGCCGTGGGACTCGATAATAGAAATGTAATGGATAAAGAATCTTGGCAAGCCTGAACGGGGCAACAAAACAAAACGAAAATGGAGCATGCACCACGAGGACTTCCCATGGGTTCACCCATCCTAGTACTACTCTCGCCTAAACACGTTTCACTTCAGAGTTCTAATGGGATCCGGTGCATTAGCGCAGGTATGACGTACCCGTCATGTTGAGGTCACAAAGCACTTTTCTGTTGTCCCTTTCCCGGCTCACGACGAATAATCTGGGACGAAGAAACAGCGAAAAAAGAAGAAAAGTGGCCCGAATCTGATGAAAACGTTAAATTTTAGGCTCCAAAAACATGCGTAGCCAAGCATGCTTGCTGCCCCCGTCGTAGAGCTCTCAAAGTGCTTTTCAACGGTATGTTATGCACCACATAACTCCTTATGGATCAAATGTTTTGGGCACCGGAACGACGAAGACCTAGTCACAAGCCCCGCTCCCTCGGTTTACGGGCTCAGCCTCTATGCTAAGCGCAGTTGTCTAGGCCAAGATGCTGTAGGACTCGATAATAGAAATGTGATGGATAAAGAATCTTGGCAAGCCTAAATGGGGAAAAAAAACAAAACAAAATGGGGGGTGCAACACGAGGACTTCTTAGGGGGTCACCCATCCTTGTACTACTCTCGCCTAAGCACGCTTAACGCCGGAGTTCTGATGGGATCTGTTGCATTATGGCTAGTATGATCACACCCGTCATGTTCAGGGTGCAAAGCCCTTTTGTGTCGTCCTTTTTGCCGGTCACGACGAATGATCTGGGACGAAGAAACTGCGCAAAAAGAAGAAAAGTGGCCTAAAACTAATGAAAACGTTCAATTTTGGGCTCGGAAAATTGGCGCAGCCAAGCAGGCTTGCTGCCCCTATCGTAGAGGTCTCATAGAGCTTTTCAACTGTATGTTGTATGCTGCATAACTCCTTACGGATAAAAGGTTATGGGCATCGGAGCGACAGAGACCTGGACACAGGCCTCGCGCCAACGGTTTGCGGGCCCAACCTCTACGCGAACCGCAGTTGTCTTGCCCAAGATGCCGTGGGACTCGATAAAACAAATGTGACTGTTAAAGAATCTTGGCAAGCCTGAATGGGGCAAAAATAGAAAACAAAAATGGGGGGTGCAACACGAGGACTTCCTAGGGGGTCACCCATCCTAGTACTACTATCGCCCAAGCACGCTTAACTTCAGAGTTCTGATGGGATTCATTACATTAGTGCTGGTATGATTGCACCAGTTATGTTGAGGGTGCAAAGCCCTTTTGTGTCGTCGTTTTTGCCGGTCACGACGAACGATTTGGGACGAAGAAATAGTGCAAAAAGAAGAAAAGTGGCTCGAAACTGATGAATTCGTTTGATTTTGGGCTCCGAAAACAGGCGCAGCCTTGCAGGATTATTGCCTCCATCGTAGAGCTCTCAAAGGGCTTTCCAACGGTATGCTGTGCGCCGCATAACGCCTTATGGATAAAAAGTTATAGGCATAGGAGCGACGAAGACCTGGTCACAAGCCTTACGCCCTCGGTTTGCGGGCCCAGCCTCTACCCGAAGCGCAGTTGTCTTGCCCAATATGCCGTGGGGCTCGATAATAGAAATTTGACGGATAAAGAATCTTGGCAAGCCTGAACGGGGAAAAAAAACAAAAAGAAAATGGGGCGTGCAACACAAGGACTTCCCAAGGGGTCACCCCTCCTAATACTGGTCTCGCCCAAGCACGCTTAACTTCAGAGTTCTGATGGGATCCGGCAAACTAGCGCTGGTATCATGACACCCGTCATGTTGAGGTCGCATAGACCATTTGTGTCGCCCTTCTCCCGGCTCACGACGAACGATCGGGGATGAAGAAACAGCGTAAAAAGAACAAAAGTGGCCCAAAACTGATGAAAATGTTCAATTTTGTGCTCCAAAAATAGGCGCGACCAAACATGCTTGCTGCCCCCGTCGTAGAGCTCTCAGAGTGCTTTCCAACGGTATGTTATGCACCACATAACTCCTTACGGATAAAATGTTTTGGGCTCCGGAGTGACGAAGACCTGGTCACAGGCCCTGCGCCCTCAGTTTACGGGCTCAGCCTCCACACAAAGCGCAGTTGTCTTGGCCAAGATGCCGTGGGACTCGATATTAGAAATCTGACAGATAAAGAATCTTGGCAAGCCTGAACGGGGCAAAAAACAAAACAAAAATGGGGGGTGCAACACGAGGACTTCATAGGGGGTCACCCATCCTTGTACTACTCTCGCCCAAGCATGCTTAACGTCGGAGTTCTAATGGGATCCGTTGCATTTGGGCTAGTATGATCACACCCGTCATGTTCAGGGCCCAAAGCCATTTTGTGTCGTCCTTTTTGCCAGTCACGACGAACGATCTGCGATGAAGAAACAGCGCAAAAAGAAGAAAAGTCGCTCAAAATTGATGAAAACGTTCGATTTTGGGCTACGAAAATAGGAGCAGCCGAGCAGGCTTGCAATCCCCGTCGTAGAGCTCTCAGAGAGCTTTTCAACAGTATGTTGTGCACCACATAACTCCTTACGGATAAAAAGTTATGGGCACCGGAGCGACGAAAACTTGGTCACAGGCCCCGCGCCCTCGGTTTGCGGGCCCAGCCTCTACCCGAAGCGCAGTTGTCTTGCCCAAAATGCCGTGGGGCTCAATAATAGAAATGTGATGGATAAAGAATCTTGGCAAGCCTGAACGGGGCAAAAAAGAAAACAAAAATAGGGGGTGCAACATGAGGACATCATAGGGGGTCACCCATCCTAGTACTACTCTCACCCAAACTTGCTTAAATTCGGAGTTCTGATGGGATCCGGTGTATTAGCGATGGTATGATCGCACCTGTCTTGTTGAGGTCGCAAAGCCCTTTTGTCTCATACTTTTCACGGCTCACGACGAACGATCAGGGA
Organism: Ehretia macrophylla; assembly: GCA_037974665.1. NCBI lineage: Eukaryota > Viridiplantae > Streptophyta > Magnoliopsida > Boraginales > Ehretiaceae > Ehretia > Ehretia macrophylla. The sequence goes on from CM075777.1 coordinate 60,951,920, forward strand.
TGAAGAAACAGCACAAAATGAAGAAAAATGGCCCAAAACTGATGAAAACGTTCGATTTTGGGTTTAGAAATCAGGCGCAGCAAAGCGTGCCTGCTGCCCCCGATGTAGAGCTCTAAGAGAGCTTTCCTACGGTATGTTGTGCACCGTATAACTCTTTATGGATCAAAAGGTATGGGCACCGGAGCGACAGAGACCTGGTCACAGGCCCCGCGCCCACGGTTTGTGGGCCTATCCTTTACGTGAAACGTAGTTGTGAAACCCCAAATTTTTGACCTTATCTCGCTTTGCGTGTTTTATTCTCGTTTTACATGAATTGACCTATCTATGTGCTACATGACTTAGAATGTGATAATTTTGATATCAATACTCTTAGAACATGCTAAATGTGCATTCATGAAATTTTCATCAAAAACGGAGTCAGAAATTTTATCGTCGATTTTTAGTGAATAGTATTTTCGAAACACGTCCGCTAAAATTTTGAAACTGGTCTTTTTAACCCTTCTAGACCTAGTCCATGGACTTTAATAGACCTGTGTTTGATGAAAATGGTTTTAAAATCGGCTTAGGAATTTATTCGAGTTTTTACGCTGACTTTTGTGAAAATCGAGTTTTAAGCCGACTCGGGTAGAATTGTTTGAATGTAAAACTTCTTGTCACCTAAAAATAACCCACTTGAGATAACTTGGGTGTTGCATAATTGTTTTGAGCATTGGTGATCAAGAAAATGCATTTAAAGACAAGAAAACACTAAAAATAATAAGTTTTTAACTTTGACATTCATTTAAATGTTGACCACCTTGCTCATAAGTAGTTACACACATTAAAATAAGCCAAAAACACCACAAAACACACACAAAACCGTGAGTTCAAGGGGGAGGAAGAATAAGAGCATTTTCAAGGTTTTTCAAAGTAATTTTCACATAAAAACCTCATTTCAAGGCCAAATCACTTCATTCAAAGCTTGATTTTGCTTGTTGAGCATCCATTCTACCTATTTCTAGCCTTGGTTTGCATCAAAGGTGAGAGAAAAATTCTAGATCTCAAAACTCATATTTTGTGTTTATGCGTATAAATGATTATTGAACCGTTAGAATGTTAATCTAATGTTAGATTATTGCTCCATGCATGCTAGGGATCATTTATATGCAATACTACGAGATTTGAACGGATGTAGCATATTTATTATTTTTCGGGTATTTAAAGTTGATTAATTTGTTAAATGTTGAATATTTTGAGTTGTGTTGATCGGAATTGATTGCCGTCGATTTCTAAAAGATTGATAATTACGTGGTAGCGCCGTTGTAATGCCGAATTTTCGATTGTGATGTCCGTGCCAAAATCCAAAATTTTCAGCCATGATACACTAGGGTTTTAGGGTTATTGGGCATGATTTGGATGTGTTTTGGTGGGTTTCCGAGAGGGGTAATATAGTTGATTGATTGGGTGAGTGTTTGGAACTGATTTGGAGTTGTTTGGATTAGTAAAATGTAAGATATGATTATTTGAAGTTTAGGTTGTCTTTCTTTAAATTGTTGAATTGAGCCTTTAGATGATTGGGTGGTGTTTGAGTAATTGAATTGTGAGTTGTTAATGGTTAGACTAGGGTTAGATTGCGTGTTTCATGCATGTTAAGTTGGATGACCTACTTTGTCATCTAACTTAGTTGTTTGTTGTTTAATTAAATATTGATGTTATATTGATGTTATATTGATTATTATTGAGTACGGGAATCGGGCACTTTTGTTGCTGATCTCCCAGATTATTGATTGATTATTGATTACGGGAATCGGGCACTTTTGTTGCTGATCTCCCTGTTTATTTCTTTATTATTGAGTATGGGAATCGGGCACTTTTGTTGCTGATCTCCCAGTTTATTTATTGATTATTGATTACGGGAATCGGGCACTTTTGTTGCTGATCTCTCGGTTTATTTATGTTGAGTCTCATTGTTGTGAGCTTTGATAATATTGTGTCACCTCGGGAAGCATCCTGGGTTGCGGGCACAGTTATCATGGCTACTCCCTATCTCGCATGGGCGGAGAGGCCATGGTGTGTGGGTCTAGGTGAAGGTACCTCAGGAATTGTGTCATTGAGTTTGGAGGGGTTGTTGAGCATGGAATTGGTGTATGGGGCTTCATCAGCAAATGTATCGTATCCTTATTGTGTGTTTACAGTTATTACTATTGTTGCATTTATAATGATTATTGATGTTCATTGTGTGTTTACTGACTCAAAGGATTATTCCAAGGAGTTTAGTAGACCTTGCTCGAGATCTATCGGATCCTCGCTGGGCTTATTTTATATAAGCTCACTCTCTATTATTGCATGCATACAAGTGTACTTTCGCAGGATTACGGGTACGTGCCTCATGAAGAGGAGAATGTGGAAAATGTGCCTTACGTGGATGAGTCCTATGTTCCAGAGTCTTATCCGTGATGTTGTATATGTTTTATTATCTTGTAAATTAACTTAGTCAACTTTTATATGCTTTGTAGTTCATAATGTAAAAGATGTTGAGAAGATAATGAATTAGTTGATGCTATCTTGGTAGTCTTTCCTTTGTCTTGTTTAGGTTGCTAGGTTGGTATCAAAATATTTTGGCAATGTATATTAAGGTTCATGTATTATGTTGGAACGGAGGCGTATAACAAGGAATATTTATTGTATAATATGGTTATGATGTATGTGTTGTTTTATTGAGAAGTTGTTTGTGGTATAGTTTGTGGAGTTGATGTATGATGTTCTATTGAGGTTGGTTTAGAGCCTCGGTATCCTATTTACTGTCGTTATACTGCCGAAATTCCGTTGCGTCCTGACTAATTATAAGAGGGGTCGAGTTGAGGCGTGACATTTAAGTGGTATCAGAGCTTGATTAGCTGTCAGCCGAGGTATCCTCGGAATGTGGGTAGTGGTCTAAGAATGCAAGTATGTATGAAGTGAAAGAAAAGTGAAATATGTGTTAATATGATTAAATGATTAAGTGATTAAGTGATTATGGGATTTAGTGCTTATGTGATTATGTGATCAATTTGTTTATGTGTTTTATATGAGTTTGTTGTTTAGGTGTTAATAATTGTTTATAACCTGTTTACGTGCTATAACTGTGCTAACTCTTTGATTAGTACGATGGCCGGTAGACCGAGGACTCGTGGTAGGCCGAGATAGTAGATGAGGTTCCTGGTAGTGTGGCACAGGGCCGTGATAGGGGTGATGATAGGTTAGGGGCAGCAATGGATCGAATTGCAGATTTGATGGCTGGACAGGCCCAGTTGTTAGCGGGTCAGGCTGCTCAGACTCAGGCATTGCAGGCCCAGATACAGAATGTACAGGGTGGTAATCACGGTCGAGGTTCTATGAAGGAGTTTCTGGGGTACTATCCTTCTAGATTTTAGGGAGAGCCTGATGATAGGAAGGCCGAGTCGTGGATTAGTAAGTTAGAGAAAATTTTTGATCCTCTCGGGTACACTGATGAGAAGAAGGTGACTTCTGCTGTCTATTTGCTTGATGATGAGGCAGAGGAGTGGTGGCGCACTCTGAGAGCCAGTTGGGAGACCCGGGGTGTTCCATATGTTTGGGATGCCTTTCTGACTGCTTTTAGGGATAAGTATGTCCCGAGGGTTGCACGGGAGAGGAGAGAGGCTGAGTTCCTATCTTTGGTACAGGGGGATTCTTCTGTGGCTCAGTATGAGGCTACATTCACTAGGTTGTCTCGGTATGCACCGGAGTTTGTAGCTATGGAGGAGAGGAAGACCCGTAGATTTATGTTGGGATTGAGGCCCGAGATTCAGGATGCAATGGCTTTGAATCGCTATGATATCTTCACTGAGGCTTTTGATGCAGCTTCTAGGTTAGAGAAGAGGAAAGGGGATCAGATTGTCTCTAGTCAGCCTAGTAAGAGGCCGTATCAGCCACAGGGCCAGCAGGTTATATATAGGCCTCCAGTACATCAGGTTGTCTACAGGCCACCAGCCCAGTAGGGTTCTTATAGGCCACAGGGTCAGCAGAGTTACTATCGGCCTCAGTTTCAACAGGGGCCATATCAGGTTCAGACTCAGTATAGGCCAGCCCAGTCTCAGGGTCAGTACAGGCCTAGTGTGGTGAGACCTCAGCAGCAGGCTGGTTCAGCTGCTTATTCAGCTTCTGGTTCTTTAGGAAGCAGTGTCAGTGCTCCGATGCTGCAGTGTGTTTATTGTAAACGTAAGGGCCATATGGAGGCCGACTGTCGAAGAAAGGCAGGGACGTGTTTAGGTTGCGGCAGCAACCAACACCGGGCGAGGGATTGCCCCAGGTATCAGGGTTCTACGGGTCAGCCAGCAGTCCAGGGTTATCAGGGTGGACCTGCAAGCAGTACACCTCAGCAGCAGCGGGCTCAGGCTCGGGCCTACGTAGTGGACTTGGAGGAATTGCCAGAGGCGACAGCAGTGGTGAAAGGTAACTTACTTATTCTCAACCAATTAAATATTATACCTCCTTGAGTGCAACGTGCTAAAATGTAAGTAGAAAGTTTGCCTTATGCGATTAAAGTTAGCATGTGCATCATATCAGTTGGCGACTGAGTAGTATGTGACGTTGAGGTATATGGAATTCCGATTAGGGGTCAAGCTACTTTATGACTATACATTGATTATTGGGATTCTTATTTGGTGATTTTATACGGCATTCTTCCTCGAGATTTCTGTATGGAGATTCTTATTCAGCATACTTCTTTGGACATCTTCTATGGTATTTTCTATGCGGTATTCTTATGTGGAATTATGATACGGTATTATCCGGAGTTCTTATATTGGGATTATTATTTGCTATTCTCGCTTGGTGATCTTGTTCGAAGTTCTCAATTGGTATTCTTGATTGGTGCTCTATTACGGGATCTATGTTTGGCGTTCTTCTTCGGTAATTTATTTGAGATTCTTATTCAGAAATTCTAGTCAGTGTTCTTATTTAGCGTTCCTATTTAAGCTTCTTGTATGGGGATTTTTATTCGATGATCTTATTTGGTGTTCCTACTTGGTGTTCTTGGTTCGTATTCGGAATTTAGTAATTGGTCTTTCAATCAGTATGTTTGAGTCAGCACCTGAGTTTGTCTTGGGATCGATGTAGAATTGCGAGGACGCAATTTTTTTAAGGAGGGGAGAATGTGAAACCCCAAATTTTTGACCTTATCTCGCTTTGCGTGTTTTATTCTCGTTTTGCATGAATTGACCTGTCTATGTGCTACATGACTTAGAATGTGATAATTTTGATATCAATACTCTTAGAACATGCTAAATGTGCATTCATGAAATTTTTATAAAAAACGGAGTCAAAAATTTTATCGTCGATTTTTAGTGAATAGTGTTTTCGAAACACGTCCGCTAAAATTTTGAAACTGGTCTTTTTAACCCTTCTAGACCTAGTCCATGGACTTTAATAGACCTGAGTTTGATGAAAACGGTTTTAAAATTGGCTTAGGAATTTATTACGGTTTTTACACCGACTTTTGCAAAAATCGAGTTTTAAGCCGACTCGGGTGGAATTGTTTGAATGTAAAACTTCTTGTCACCTAAAAATAACCCACTTGAGATAACTTGGGTGTTGCATAATTGTTTTGAGCATTGGTGATCAAGAAAATGCATTTAAAGACAAGAAAACACTAAAAATACTAAGTTTTTAACTTTTACTTTCATTTAAATGTTGACCACCTTGCTCATAAGTAGTTACACACATTAAAACAAGACAAAAACACCACAAAACACACACAAAACCATGAGTTCAAGGGGGAGGAAGAATAAGAGCATTTTCAAGGTTTTTCAAAGTAATTTTCACATAAAAACATCATTTCAAGGCCAAATCACTTCATTCAAAGCTTGATTTTGCTTGTTGGGCATCCATTCTACCTATTTCTAGCCTTGGTTTGCATCAAAGGTGAGAGAAAAATTCTAGATCTCAAAACTCATATTTTGTGTTTATGCGTATAAATGATTATTGAATCGTTAGAATGTTAATCTGATGTTAGATTATTGCTCCATGCATGCTAGGGATCATTTATATGCAATACTACGAGATTTGAACGGATGTAGCATATTTATTATTTTTCGGGTATTTAAAGTTGATTAATTTGTTAAATGTTAAATATTTTGAGTTGTGTTGATCGGAATTGATTGCCGTCGATTTCTAAAAGATTGATAATTACGTGGTAGCGCCGTTGTAATGCCGAATTTTTGATTGTGATGTCCATGCCAAAATCCAAAAATTTCAGCCATGATACACTAGGGTTTTAGGGTTAATGGGCATGATTTGGATGTGTTTTGGTTGGTTTCCAAGGGGGCTAATGTAGTTGATTGATTGGGTGAGTGTTTGGAACTGATTTGGAGTTGTTTGGATTAGTAAAATGTAAGATATGATTATTTGAATTTTAGGTTGTCTTTCTTTAAATTGTTGAATTGAGCCTTTAGATGATTGGGTGGTGTTTGAGTGATTGAATTGTGAGTTGTTAATGGTTAGACTAGGGTTAGATTACGTGTTTCATGCATTTTAAGTTGGATGACCTACTTTGTCATCTAACTTAGTTGTTTGTTGTTTAATTAAATATTGATGTTATATTGATTCTTATTGAGTACGGGAATCGGGCACTTTTGTTGCTGATCTCCTAGATTATTGATTGATTATTGATTACGGGAATCGGGCACTTTTGTTGCTGATCTCCCTGTTTATTTCTTTATTATTGAGTATGGGAATCGGGCACTTTTGTTGCTGATCTCCCAGTTTATTTATTGATTATTGATTACGGGAATCGGGCACTTTTGTTGCTGATCTCTCGGTTTATTTATGTTGAGTCTCATTGTTGTGAGCTTTGATAATGTTGTGTCACCTCGGGAGTGTGATAACCCGAACCCGGCATGCATTTAATGGCATTTAATTGCATTTAACTAAGTGACATTTTAAATTTTGGCATTGAATTTGTGTTTATTTTTAGTTAAACAGTTATTTGTAGCTTTACTTTCATATTTCTTTTAGAAGTAACTAGAATAATACCTGAGCTAATCATGTTAACGGAATATCAACTACTTTTCATATCTGTGTCAATCGGTTTTATTTTTTTCTTGCACTTAAATGCTCGGATTTCACTTAAATGAAAAGTAGCTCCGAGCCGGAGTAAATTCTAAACTATGATGCTTTCCAAAAATAATATATTTCTTAGATTCTTTGAGAATTAATTGTTACTTTTTTGTTCTCGCAACGTGCATTGCATATTGAGAGAGATAGTAAGGAAATGAATTCGGGTCCTCAGCAAATAGTGAAACTAGCATTTAGATTACTTAAATTTTATATTTTAATTGTTGTTAGCTAGAATTAATATTTCATTAGTTGTTTTAAGCTTAAAATGCACAAAATGAACTACTTTGACCATGTTTAGTTAGCATTGACCAAGGGGCCTTGACCAATTGACTTTGTATCACCTTATAAGCTTAAAACCTTGCAAAAAAAAAAAAAAAACAAACCTGAAACAGCAGCAAGCTGGCCGAAAATAAGAAGAGAGAAAAAAAAAGAAATTCAACTTCAAATCTTCAATTCTTCGCGAGGGCTCGCACGGGGTGGTTTCCGAGGCATCCTACGAGGTTTTCCTAGCGTCTAGGAGCGTCTAAGGTGAGGGTTTCATCGTTATTTGCGCATTTGAAAATTTTGTATCTAAACTTTGATTTTTGGATTTTATGCGTAGATTGTTGTTTTAATCGTTTTGTTGCTTAAAGAATGTTCCTTGTTGATTGTAGAACATGTATTTATAGTTTTTTACATTTTCTGCGGTTAAATGTTGAGATTGCAATTTAAATTGATTAATGAATAGTGTTTTGTGAATAGTAAACCCTTGAAACGATGAAGTTGCTCCGTTATGTTGCCCGTTGATGTAGATATGTGCTAGATATGCTAGAATGCCTAAATGTGTGGTTTAATTGGAATGTGTAATAGAAAAACGGAGAAAAATGGCTTAGTGAAAGTCGGGGTCGTTTAGGTCAACTTTAGCATTTTCTCGTTTTACGTGATGGCATTGTTTCGGGAGCCCATGGAAGCACTTTTGGTGCGGTCGTGGTGTTGGTTGGGTGTTTGGTTGGTATAGTTGTAGTTCAAATGAGCAAAGGGGAAAAACCGGGCTTTGCGTGAATTCTATGGTTAAGTAGGGTTTCGGAGTCTCTAGACTTGCTTTATAGTGACCTAGGAAGATTGGCGAAGTCAGTTTCCGGAACTCGTGGCTCGTTTGGAGATGTTAGTGTTTTGATAGTTGGGGCCGATTTGTGACTTTGTGTGTTTTCTTGATGTTATGCCTATAGAATGCTTGTTAATGCTTTTTATTGCTTGTTATGCTTGCTAATGCTTATTCCGCTTGTTAGAGTTGGTTGTTGATTGAAATGTTTATCCATTGTTGAGAATGCTTGATATCTTGTTTATCGCTCGTTTATCGCCTTGTATCGAGTCTTGCATTGCATAGTGTCTCGCGCGTGAGTGATGGGCCTCTCTGGGTAGCCTCGGGTTGCCAGTGTTGGTTGCTCTAGCTCCGCTGCTATTCCCTTTCTCGCATGGGTTGCCTCCCAGGGAGATTTGGGTCGTAGAATTGATGGATACTTCCGGAGTATTCCAAACTGGTGATATAAGGTGGATGCGCGCTTATTGTCATCGTTGTCAACATCAAGCTCGAGATTGATGTATCGCTCGTGAAATGGTATATTGCTCGTATGAGTGAACCACAGCCTTCAGAGTGTGGTATAGCTTTAAAGGGCTGTGTTAATGCTTTCTTGATTGTCTATAGTATTGTTGTTTGTATTAAATGTTTCCTTATTGTCTTTATTGCTTAACTGTGTTTATTTGCATTGCACAATTTTCTTTCTCTCCAACTCGATATCTATCTCGCCCTCACTGAGTATACGTGTTGTGTATACTCACTCCTCACCACCACATTTCAGGAAATGCCTTGTTAGCTGAAAAGTTCGTGGATATGTGTTAGTTCGTGCCTGAAGAGTTGTCTTGCGTGCTTTGTGGCTTGAGCTGTCAAAGATGTAAAGATGTATGTTCATATGTTGTATGTATTTATTGTTAAAAGAAATGTAATTTAATCTAGCTAAGTAGTTGAGGTAGATTGATAAGTTAGTTATGTATTCAGTAGTATAGTTAACCCGATGCATGTTTGTAATTATCTAAAAGAAAAGAGTGAGAATGGTATGATAGTATATTTTGTGCAGTAGATTAGTATGGATTAAATGTCAAGCTTGAATGTTCTTGTAAAAGATGAAAAGATATAGGTTAGCTTTTAAATTGGAAATGTATGTATACTTGCTGAGTTTAATTGTTGAGAACCGAGGCTCGGATGGTCTTGAGGAAGTTTTGTATGGTTGGACACGGTGGTGGTCCATTTATATGCTATTACAGGTTTTACATTTCGCCTAGAAACAGGGGAGACTCCGTCCGTTTTCCCTGAAAATTTTGCCCGGGTTTGGATTTGGGTTGTGATTAGATCGATTGATAGAACTCCCGGTCTCGAGAGGGATCGGGGTATTACAAGGAGGCATCCTGGGTTGCGGGCACAATTATCATGGCTACTCCCTATCTCGCATGGGCGGAGAGGCCATGGGGTGTGGGTCTAGGTGAAGGTACCTCAGGAATTGTGTCATTAAGTTTGGAGGGGTTGTTGAGTATGGAATTGGTGTATGGGGCTTCATCAGCAAATGTATCGTATCCTTATTGTGTGTTTACAGTTATTACTATTGTTGCATTTATAATGATTATTGATGTTCATTGTGTGTTTACTGACTCAAAGGATTATTCCAAGGAGTTTAGTAGACCTTGCTCGAGATCTATCGGATCCTCGCTGGGCTTATTTTATATAAGCTCACTCTCTATTATTGCATGCATACAGGTGTACTTTCGCAGGATTACGGGTACGTGCCTCCTGAAGAGGAGAATGTGGAAAATGTGCCTTACGTGGATGAGTCCTATGTTCCAGAGTCTTATCCGTGATGTTGTATATGTTTTATTATCTTGTAAATTAACTTAGTCGACTTTTATATGCTTTGTAGTTCATAATGTAAAAGATGTTGAGAAGATAATGAATTAGTTGATGCTATCTTGGTAGTCTTTCCTTTGTCTTGTTTAGGTTGCTAGGTTGGTATCAAAATATTTTGGCAATGTATATTAAGGTTCATGTATTATGTTGGAACGGAGGCGTATAACAAGGAATATTTATTGTATAATATGGTTATGATGTATGTGTTGTTTTATTGAGAAGTTGTTTGTGGTATAGTTTGTGGAGTTGATGTATGATGTTCTATTGAGGTTGGTTTAGAGCCTCGGTATCCTATTTACTGTCGTTATACTGCCGAAATTCCATTGCGTCCTGACTAATTATAAGAGGGGTCGAGTTGGGGCGTGACAGTAGTTGTCTTGCCCGAGATGCCATGAGACTCGATAATAGAAATGTGACGGATAAAGAATCTTGGCAAGCCAGAATAGGGCAAAAACACAAAACAAAAATGGGGGGTACAATACGAGGACTTCCCAAGGGGTCTCCCATCCTAGTACTACTCTCGCCCAAGCACGCTTAACTTCGGAGTTCTGATTGGACCCGTTGCATTAGTGTTGGTATGATCGCACCCGTCATATTCAGGGTGCAAAGCCCTTTTGTGTCATCCTTTTTGCCGGTCACGACGAACAATCTGGGACGAAAAGATAGCGCAAAAAGCTGAAAAGTGGCCAAAAACAGATGAAAGCGTTCAATTTTGGACTCCAAAAACAGGCGCTGCCTTGCAGGCTTAAATCCCCCATCGTAGAGCTCTCAGAGAGCTTTCCAACGGTATGTTGTGCGCCGCATAACTCCTTACAGATAAAAAGTTATGGGCACCGGAGCGAAGAAGACCTGGTCACAGGCCCCACGCCCTCGGTTTACAGGCCCAGCCTCTACGCGAAACATAGTTGTCTTGCCCAAGATGCCGTGGGACTCGATAATAGAAATGTGACGGATAAAGAATCTTGGCAAGCCTAAACGGGGCAAAAAAACAAAACGAAAATGGGGGGTGCAACACGAAGACTTCCTAGGGGGTCACCATCCTAGTACTACTCTCACCCAAGCACGCTTAACTTTGGAGTTCTGATGGGATCCGGTGCATTAGTGCTGGTATGATCGCACCCGTCATGTTCAGGGCACAAAGCCCTTTTGTGTCGTCCTTTTTGCCTGTCATGACAAACGTTCTGGGATGAAGAAACAGTACAAAAAGAAGAAAAGTGGCGCAGCCGAGCAGGCTTGCTGCCTCCGTCGTAGAGCTCTCAAAGAGCTTTCCAACGGTATGTTGTGCTCCACATAACTCCTTACGGATAAAAAGTTATGGGCATCGGAGCGACGGAGACCTGGTCACAGGCCCCGCGCCCTCGGTTTGCGAGCCCAGCCTCTATGCGAAGCGCAGTTGTCTTGCCAAAGATGCCGTGGGACTCGATAATAGAAATTTGACAGATAAAGAATCTTGGCAAGCCTGAATGGGGCAAATAAACAAAATGGAAAAGGGGCATGCAACACGAGGATTTCGCAAGGGGTTACCCATCAAAGTACTACTCTTGCCCAAGCACGTTTAACTTCAGAGTTCTGATGGGATCCGGTGCATTAGCGTTAGTATGATTGCACCCGTCATGTTGAGGTCACAATGCCTTTTTGTGTTTCGCCCTTTTCACGGCTCACGACGAACGATCTCGGACGAAGAAACAGCGTAAAAAGAAGAAAAGTCACCCGAAACTGATGTAAACGTTCGATTTTGGGCTCTGAAAATAGGCACAGCCGAGCAGGCTTGCTACCTTTTTCGTTGAGCTCTCAGAGAGCTTTCCAACGGTATGTTGTGTGCCGCATAACTCCTTACCGATCAAAAGTTATGGGCACCGGAGCGACGGAGACCTAGTCACAGGCCCCACCCCCTCGGTTTGCAGGCCCAGCCTCTACGCGAAGTGCAGTTGTCTTGCCCAAGAGGCCGTGGAACTCGATACTAGAAATGTGACGAATAAAGAATCTTGGCAAGCCTAAACAGGGAAAAAAAACAAAATGAAAAAGGGGCGTGCAACACGAGGACTTCCCAAGGGGTCATCCATCCAAGTACTTCTCTCGCCCAAGCACGTTTAACTTCGGAGTTCTGATGGGATCTAGTGCATTAGTGCTGGTATGATCGTACCCGTCATGTTGAGGATGCAAAGACCTTTTCTGTCATCCTTTTCACGGCTCACGACGAACGATCTGTGACTAAGAAACAACGGAAAAAGAATAAAAGTAGCCCGAAACTAATGAAAATGTTTGATTTTGGGCTCTGAAAATAGGCGCAGCCGAGCAAGCTTATTGCCCACGTCGTAGATGTAACACCCCGATCCCTCTCAAGGCCGGGAGTTCTATCAATCGATCTAATCACAACCAAAATCCAAATCCGGGTAAAATTTTCAGGGAAAACGGACGGAGTCTCCCTTGTTTCTAGGCAAAAACAATAAACCTGCGACAGCATATAAGAGGACCAATACCTTGTCCAAACATTCAACCACCTCAAGGCCATCCGAGCCTCGGTTCTCAACAATTAAACTCATCAAGTATACATACATTTCCAATTTAAAAGCTAAGCTATCTCTTTTCATTTTTGACAAGTACATTCAAACTAGACAATTAAACCATACTAAGCTACTGCATAAAATAAACTATCATGTCATTCTAACTCTTTTCCTTTGGACATTACAAACGGCATTGAAGATAAGCTATGCTAACTGATTACATAAACTAGCTTATCAATTTACCTCAACTACTTAGCTAGATCTAAATTACATTTCTTTTAACAATGAATACATACAACATATGAACATACATCTTGGCATCTTCGACAACTCAAGCCACATAGCACGCAAGACAACTCTTCAAACACGAACTTTCCAGCTAACATGACATTTCCTGAAATGTGGTGGTGAGGAGTGAGTATACACAACACGTATACTCAGTGAGGGCGAGACATATATCGAATTGGAGAGAAAGAAATTCTTGCAATGCAAATAAAACAGTTAAGCAATATATCCGATAAGTAAGCAATCAAAACAAACAATCAATACAATAAGCAATTACTGAAAGCATTAACACAACCATTCAAAGCTATACCACACTCTAAAGGCTATGGTTCACTCATACGAGTAATGTACCATTTCACGAGCGATACATCAATCTCGAGCTTGATGTTGACAATGATGACAATAAGCGCGCAACCACCTTATAACTTCAGTTTGGAATACCACGGGAGTAACCATCAATTCTACGACCCAAATCTCCCTGGGGGGCAACCTAAGCGAGAAAATGGAATAGGACACGGAGCTAGAGCAACCAACACTGGCAACCCGAGGCTACCCAGAGAGTCCATCACTCACGCGCCTGACACTATGCAATGCAAGACTCGACACAAGGCGATAAACGAGCGATAGCACAACAATATAGAATAGAGGAGATAAACGAGATGTCAAGCATTATTCAACAATTGTTAACATTTCAATCAACATTCAACTCCAACAAGCGTAATATGCATTAATAAGCATCAACAAGCATTAACAAGCATCAACAAGTATTAACAAGCATTTACAATCAAATAAGTAACAAGAACAACACCAACAAACAATAACAAGCAATAATAAGTATTCTATAGGCATTATAAGCATTCTAAAGGCAATATAAGTATTCTAAAAGAAATATAAGCATTCCATAAGCAATGTACTATGAAAACACACAAATTCACAAAAATGACCCCAACTTTCAATACACTACTACTTTCAAACAATCCACGAGTTTTGGAAACCGACTTCACCAATCCTCCTAGGTCACCATAAGGCACGTCTAAAGACCCCGAAACCCTGCTTTACCCTAGAATTCACGCAAAGCCCCAATTTTCCCCTTTGCTCGTTTGAACTACAACTAACTCAACTGATTACCCAACCAATGTCACAACTGCACCAAAAGTGCTTCCATGACCTCCCGAGACAATGCCATCACGCAAAACGATAAAATGCCAAACTTGGCCTAAACGACTCCAACTTTCACTAAGCCGTTTTTCTCCGTTTTTCCATTACACATTCCAATTAAACCATACATTTAGGCATTCTAGCATATCTAGCACCTTCCTACATCAACAGAACGCACAACGAAGCAACTTCATCGAAACGGGGGTTTACTATTCACAATTTACTATTCATTAAACAATTTATATTTCAATTTCAATATTCAACCGCATAAAATGTTAAAAAGCTATAAATACATGTTCTACGATTACTAGGGAACATTCTTTAAGCCTCAAAATGATTTAAATAACAATATACGGATAAATCCCAAAAATCAAAGTTAATACACAAAATATTCAAATGCGCAAATAACGATGAAACCCTCACCTTAGACGCTCCTAGAGGCTAGGAAAACCTCGTAGGATGCCTCGAAAACCACCCCGTGCAAGCTCACGCGAAGAATCAAAGATTTGAAGGTTGAAATGTTTTTTTTTCTCTTTGGATTTTCGGCCCTGCCCTTTTCTATTTCAGCTCTGTTTTTTTTTTGTGCTATTTTAGGCTTTAAATAAAATGAAACTCAAGTCAAAATTCAAGGCTTGGTCAATGCTCACTTAAGTTGGTCAAACTAGCCTATTTCATGCATTTTAGAGCTAAAACAAGTAACATAAATCCAATTCTAGTTAAATACAACTTAAAACACTAAAATTAAAACACTAAATACTAGTTTTCACTATTTGCTGAGGACTAGAAATCATTTCCTAACTATCACTCTCGATATGCTATACATTTTGCGTCAATAGAGGAATAACAATTAAATCTCAAGGAATTCAAGAAAATATAATTTTTGAAGAGTAAACATGGTTGAAAATTTATTCCGGCTCGGAGCTACTTTTCATTTAATTGAAAACCGAGCATTAAGGTGCAAGAAAAATAAAACCGATTAACAGAAGTATAAAAGTAGTTGATATTCCGGTAAAATGATTAGCTCAAGTATTATTCTGATTACTTCTAAAAGAAATATGAAAATAAAGCTACAAATAAATGTTTAACTAAAAATAAACACAAATCCAATGCTAACATTTAAGATGTCACTTAATTAAATGCAATTAAATGCCTTTAAATGCATACCGGGTTCGGGTTATCACAGTAGAGCTCTCCGAGAGCTTTCCAATGGCATACTATGCACCGTATACATCCTTACGGATCAAATTTTATGGGCACCGGAGCGACGGAGACATGGTCAAAGGCCCCGCGCCCTCAAATTTAGGGCCCAGCCTCTACGCGAAGCGATGTTGTCTTGCCCAAGATGCCATGGGACTCGATAATAGAAATGTGACGGATAAAGAATCTTGGCAAGCCTGAACAGGGCAAAAAAACAAAACGAAAATTGGGGGTGCAACAAGAGGACTTCCCGGGGGGTCACCCATCCTAGTACTACTCTCGCCCAAGCACGCTTAACTTCGGAGTTCTAATGGAATCCGGTACATTAGTGCTGGTATGATCGCACCCATCATGTTCAGGGCGCAAAGCCCTTATGTGTCTTTTTCTTCGCTGCTCACGACGAACGATCTGGATCGAAGAAACAGCGCAAAAGGAAGAATAGTGGCCTCAACCTGATAAAAATGTTCAATTTTGGTCTCCGAAAACAGGCACAGCAGAGCAAGCTTGCTGCCTCCATCATAGAGCTCTCAGAGAGCTTTCCAACGGTACACTGTACACCGCATAACTCCTTACGGATCAAAAGTTATGGGCACCGGAGCGATATAGACCTGGTCATAGGCCCCGCGCCCTCGATTTGCGGGCCCTACCTCTACGCGAAGAATAGTTGTCTTGCCCAAGATGCCGTGGGACTCGAGAATAGAAATATGATGGATAAAGAATCTTGGCAAGCCTGAATGTGCCAAAAAAACAAAAAGAAAATAGGGGGTGCACCACGAGGACTTCGTAGGGGGTCACCCATCCTAGTAGTACTCTTGCCCAAGCGCACTTAACTTCGGAGTTCTGATCGGATCCGGTGCATTAGTGCTGGCATGATCGCACTTGTCATATTCAAGGCTCAAAGCCCTTTTGTGTCGTCCTTTTTGTCGGTCACGACGAATGATCTGGGACAAAGAAACAATGTAAAAAGAAGAAAAATGGCCTGAAACTGATAAATATGTTCGATTTTGGGCTCCGAAAATAGGTACAGCAGAGCAAGCTTGCTGTCCCCGTCGTAGACCTTTCAGAGAGCTTTCCAACGGCATGTTGTGCGTTGCATAACTCCTTACGGATCAAAAGTTATGGGCACCAGAGCGACGGAGACCTTGTCACAGGCCCCGCGCCCTCGGTTTACGGGCCCCGCCTCTATGCGAAGCGCAGTTGTTTGGCAAGATGTCGTGGGACTCGATAATAGAAATGTAATGGATAAAGAAGCTTGGCAAGCTTGAACGGGGTAAAAAAACAAAACCAAAATGGGGGGTGCAACACGAGGACCTCCCAAAGGGTCACCCATCCTAGTACTACTCTTGCCCAAGCATATTTAAGTTTGGAGTTCTATGGGATCTAGTGCATTACTACTGGTATGATCGCATCTGTCATGTTAAGGGAGAAAAGCCCTTTTGTGTTGTCCTTTTCACGGCTCACAATGAACGATCTGGGATGAAGAAACAGCGCAAAAAGAAGAAAAGTGTCCCAAAACTGATGAAAACATTCGATTTTGGGCTCTGAAAATAGGCAAAGCCGAGCAGGCATGCCGACTCCATCGTAGAGCTCTCAGAGAGCTTTCCAACGGTATGTCGTGCGCCGTATAACTCCTTATGGATCAAAAGTTATTGGCACTGGAGTGACAGGTACCTGGTCACGAACCCAACCCCTCGGTTTTCGAGCCCAGCCTCTATGTGAAGCGCAGTTGTCCTGCCCAAGATGCCATGGGACTCGATAATAGAAATGTGATAGATAAATAATCTTAGCAAGCCTGAACGGGGAAAAAAAACAAAATGAAAAAGAGGCGTGCAACACGAGGACTTCCCAAGGGGTCACCCATCCTAGTACTACTCTCGCCCAAGCACGTTTAACTTCGGAGTTCTGATGGGATCTAGTGCATTAGTGCTGGTATGATCGCACCCGTCATGTTGAGGGCGCAAAGCCCTTTTGTGTCATCCTTTTCACGGCTCACGACGAACGATCTATGACTAAGAAACAACGTAAAAAGAATAAAAGTTGCCCGAAACTGATGAAAATGTTCAATTTTGGGCTCCGAAAACAGGCGCAGCTGAGCAAGATTGTTGTCCACGTTGTAGAGCTCTCATAGAGCTTTTCAACGGTATGTTGTACGCCATATAACTCCTTACGGATCAAATGTTATGGCACTGGAACGACGGAGACATGGTCAAAGGCCTAGCCATGCGGTTTTCCGGCGCAGCCTCTACGCGAAGCGAAGTTGTCTTGCTCAAGACTCCGTGGGACTCAATAACAGAAATGTGACGGATAAAGAATCTTGGCAAGCCTGAATAGGGCAAAAAAAAACGAAAATAGGGGGTGCAATATAAGGACTTCTTAGGGGGTCACCCATCCTAGTACTACTCTCGCCCAAGCACGCTTAACTTCGGAGTTCTAATGGGATCCAATGCATTAGTGCTGATATGATCGCACCCGTCATGTTCAGGGCGCAAAGCCCTTATACGTCATTTTTTTCGCCGATCACGACGAACGATCTGGGATGAAGAAACAACGCAAAAGGAAGAATAGTGCCTTTAAACTGATGAAGACGTTCAATTTTGGGCTCCAAAAACATGCACAGCTAAGCAGGCATGCTGCCCCCGTCGTAGAACTCTTAGAGAGCTTTCCAACGGTATGCTGTGCGCAGCATAACTCCTTATGGATCAAAAGTTATGGGCATCGGAGCGACGGAGACCTAGTCACAGGCCCCGTGCCCTCGGTTTGCGGGCCCTGCCTCTACGCGAAGAATAGTTATCTTACCCCAGATGCCGTGGGACTCAATAATAGAAATGTGACGGATAAAGAATCATCCTATGCCTGAACAGGGAAAAAAAACAAAACAAAAATGGGGGGTGCAACACGAGGACTTCCTAAGGGGTCACCAATCGAAGTACTACTCTCGCCCAAGCACGCTTAACTTCGGTGTTCTTATGTGATCCGGTGCATTAGTGCAGGTATGATCGCACCCTTCTTGTTCAGGGCGCAAGGCCCTTTTGTGTCGTCCTTTTTCCCGGTCACGACGAACGATCGGGGACGAAGAAACAGCACAAAAAAAAAAGAAAAGAAGCCCGAAACTGATGAAAACATTCAATTTTGGGCTCCGAAAACATGCACAGCCGAGCAGGCTTGCTGCCCTTATCGTAGAGCTCTCAAAAAGCTTTCCAACTGTATGTTGTGCGCTGCATAACGCTTTACGGATCAAATGATATGTGCTCCGGAGCGACGGAGACCTTGTCACCCGCCCCACGCCCCGCGCCCTCGGCTTGCTGGCCCAGCCTCTACGCGAAGTGCAGTTGTCTTGCCCAAGATGCCGTGGGACTCAATAATAGAAATGGGATGGATAAAGAATTTTGGCAAGCCTGAACGGGGCGAAAAAACAAAACGAAATAGGGGTGTGCAACACGAGGACTTCCTAAAGGGTCACCCATCCAAGTACTACTCTCGCCCAAGCACGTTTAACTTCGGAGTTCTGTGGGATCCAGTGCATTAGTGCTGGTATGATCGCACCCGTCATGTTGAGGGTGCAAAGCGCTTTTATGTCATCCTTTTCACGGCTAACGACGAACGATCTGGGACTAAGAAACAACGCAAAAAGAATAAAAGTGGCCCAAAACTTATGAAAACGTTCGATTTTGGTCACCGAATTGTGGCACAGCCTAGCAAACATGTTGTCCCCGTCGTAGAGCCCTCCAAGAGCTTTCTAACGGTATTATGTGCACCGCATAACTCCTTACGGATCAAATGTTATGGGCATCGGAGCGCCGGAGACATGGTCAAAGGCCCCGCGCCCTCGGTTTGAGGGCCCAGCCCCTACGCGAAGTGAAGTTGCCTTGCCCAAGATGCCGTGGGACTCGATAATAGAAATGTGATAGATAAAAAATCTTGGCAAGCCTGAACAGGGCAAAAAAACAAAACAAAAATGGGCGGTGCAACATGAGGACTTCTAGGGGGTCACCCATCCTAGTACTACTATCGCCCAAGCACGCTTAACTTCAGAGTTCGAATGGGATCCGGTGCATTAGTGTTGGTATGATCGCACCTGTCATGTTCAGGGCGCAAAGTCCTTATGTGTCATTTTTTTTGCCGCTCACGACGAATGATCTGGGACGAAGAAATAATGCTACAGGAAGAATAGTGGCCTCAAACTGATGAAAATGTTCAATTTTGGGTTCCGAAAATAGGCGCAGCTGAGCAGGCTTATTGCCCCCGTCGTAGAGCTCTTAGAGAGCTTTCCAATGGTATGCTGTGCACCGTATAACTCCTTACGGATCAAAAGTTATGGGCATCGGAGCGATGGAGACATGGCCACGGCCTCCGCACCCGTGGTTTGCGGGCCCTGCCTCTACTCGAAGAACAGTTGTCTTGCCCAAGATGCCGTAGGACTCGATAATAGAAATGTGAAGGATAAAGAATCTTGGCAAGCTTGAACGGGGCAAAAAAACAAAACGAAAATGGGGGGTACAACACGAGGACTTCCTAGAGGGCCACCCATCCTAGTACTACTCTCGCCCAAGAACGCTTAACTTTGGAGTTCTGATGGGATCCAGTGCATTAGTGTTGGTATGATCGCACCCGTCATGTTCAAGGCGGAAAGCCTTTTTGTGTCGTCCGTTTTGCCCGTCACGACGAACGATCTGGGATGAAGGAACAACGTAAAAAGAAGAAAATAGACTGAAACTGATCAAATCGTTCAATTTTGGGCTCCGAAAATAGGCATAGCAGATCAAGCTTGCTGCCCCCGTCGTAGAGCTCTAAGAGAGCCTTCCAACAGTATGCTGTTCGTCACATAACTCCTTACGGATCAAAAGTTATGGGCACCGGAGCAACGAAGACCTAGTCACAGGCCCCATGCCCTCGG
The DNA here is from genome assembly GCA_037974665.1 of Ehretia macrophylla. Lineage (NCBI taxonomy): Eukaryota > Viridiplantae > Streptophyta > Magnoliopsida > Boraginales > Ehretiaceae > Ehretia > Ehretia macrophylla. The sequence goes on from CM075777.1 coordinate 60,971,988, forward strand.
TTTGCGGGCCCAGCCTCTCCGCGAAACGCAGTTGTTTGGCCAAGATGCCAAGGGACTCAATAATAGAAATGTGACGGATAAAGAATCTTGGCAAGCTTGAACAGGGAAAAAAAACAAAACGAAAAAGGAGGGTGCAACACGAGGACTTCCCAAGGGGTCACCCATCCTAGTACTGCTCTCGCCCAAGCACGTTTAACTTCGGAGTTCTATGGGATCTGGTGCATTAGTGCTGGTATGATCGTACTTGTCATGTTGAGGGCACAAAGCCTTTTTGTGTCGTCCTTTTCACGGCTCACGTCGAACGATTTGGGACGAAAAAACTGTGCAAAAGGAAGAAAAGTATCCCAAAAATGATGAAAACGTTCGAGTTTGGGCTCCAAAAACAAGCAAAGTCAAGCAGGCTTGCTGACTCCGTCGTAGAGCTCTCAAAGAGCTTTCCAACGGTATGCTGTGCACCGTATAACTCCTTACGGATCAAAAGTCGTGGGCACCGTAGCAACGGAGACCTGGTCACAGGCCCCACCCCCTCGGTTTGCGAGCCAAACCTCTACACGAAGCGTAGTTGTCTTGCCCAAGATACCATGGGACTCGATAATAGAAATGTGACGGACAAAGAATCTTGGCAAGCCTGAACGGGGCAAAAAAACAAAACAAAAAAGGGTCTGCAACACGAGGACTTCCCAAGGGGTCACCCATCCTAGTACTACTCTCGCCCAAGCATGTTTAACTTCAGAGTTCTGTTGGGATCTGGTGTATTAGTACTGGTATGATCGTACCTGTCATGTTGAGGGCTCAAAGCCCTTTTGTGTCATCCTTTTCACGGCTCACAAGGAACGATCTGGGACGAAGAAACAGCACAAAAAGAAGAAAAGTAGCCTAAAACTGATGAAAATGTTTGATTTTGATCTCCAAAAATAGGCTCAGCGGAATAGGCTTGCTGCCCCTGTCGTGGAGCTCTCATAGAGCTTTCTAACGGTAAGTTGTGCGCTGTATAACTCCTTACGTATCAAATGTTATTGGCACCAGAGTGACGGAGACCTGGTCACAAGCCCCGCGCCCTCAGTTTGCGGCCCCAGCGACTACGCCAAGAGTAGTTGTCTTGCCCAAGATGCCGTGGGACTCGATAATAGAAATGTGACAGATAAAGAATCATGGCAAGTCTGAACGGGGCAAAAAAACAAAACGAAAATGGGGGGTGCAATAGGAGGACTTCCTAGGGGGTCACCCATCCTTGTACTACTCTCGCCCAATCACGCATAACTTCGGAGTTCTGATGGGATCTAGTGCATTAGTGCTGGAACGATCGTGCCCGTCATGTTGGGGGCACAAAGCCCTTATGTGTCGTCATTTTCACGGCTCACAACGAACGATCTGGGACGAATAAACAACTCAAAAAGAAGAAAAGTGGCCCAAAACTAATGAAAACATTCAATTTTGGGCTCTGAAAATAGGCGCAGCTGAGTAGGCTTGCTTCCCCCGTCGTAGAGCTCTCAGAGAGGTTTCCAATGGCATGTTGTGCACCGCATAACTCCTTACAGATCAAAAGTTATAGGCCCCGAAGCGAAGGAGACCTGGTCACAGGCCCCACGCCATCGGTTTGTGGGCCTAGCCTCTACGCGAAGTGCAATTGTCTTGCCCAAGATGCCGTAGGACTCGATAATAAAAATGTGACGGATAAAGAATCTTGGCAAGCCTGAACGGGGTAAAAAAACAAAACAAAAATGGGGGGTGCAACATGAGGACTTCCTAGGCGGTCACCCATACTAGTACTACTCTCCCCCAAGCACGCTTAACTTTGGATTTCTGATGGCATCCGATGCATTAGTGTTGGTATGAACAAACCCGTCATGCTCAGGGCGCAAAGCGCTTTTGTGTCGTCCTCTTTTCCGGTCACGATGAACGATCTAAGATGAAGAAATAGCGCAAAAAAAAGAAAAGTGGCCCGAAACTGATGAAAATGTTCAATTTTGGGTTCCAAAAACAGGCGCAGCCTAGCAGGCTTGTTGCCCCCGTCGTAGAGAGCTCAGAGAGCTTTCCAACGGTATGCTGTGCACCGCATAACTTGTGAGGCCCGAGCCTGATTTGCATGCGAAACCTAGCTTCGTGTGCCCTAACCTAGATTTGTGTGCCATGACCTAGGTTTAAGAAATGAGTTCATTTTATGTGCCGTGCATTGAATTACGTGCATTCATTTAGGGTTGCATGCATTTACTTGAAAAACGTGCGTTCATCTCGTAGTTCGTGTCCTACCTCGTAGTGCGTGCGTTAGACCTAGGAAAGCGTGCCTTCACGCTAATCAAGAAAGCATCTTTTGCGAAGCACTAGACTATTAAACAATCCTACAAAGTCCACTATCAATATAATAATCCTAAACCAATCCACTAGAAGACAAAAATTTACCAAAAACAAAACATTCCTTATTCTTTATCCATTATTCTTTTTGCACCTTCAAGATACAATTAAAATAATGCTTAAGATGACAAAAATTCAGCCAATTCAATAGCTTTGGCCGACCACTAAGAGCATTGTTTTAGCAATTGCATATTTTATTCATAATCTTAGTCAAACACTTAGCATAATGCATTAAAAATTGCTCAAAAAAAACCTACCACTTGCACACTATTCTAGGCCATATCACTTTGCCCATGCTAAGCATTTCAAATTGAAGCATTTTGAAGACACAAAGCTGAATTTGGACTGCCCAAAGCCGACCACATCCTCAAATAACTTGCAAAGCCATCACTTTGTCACATTCTCTCATTTCCTTCAACTTCTCTCACTTCCCTCTCATTTCCTCTCTCCATTTCGGTTCTTGGCTGAGTTCTCTATCTCCTTGGCTTGTCTTCTTCATAACTTATCTGAGCCAAGTCAAGCAATCATCAAGGAAGTCGAGCAAACAAGCTAGAGTTCGAAAATCACTCATGCATGTGCATTGAAGCTTCATTTTCGGCCTAGGTGAGTTACTAAACTTCCATTTCTTTTCTTCAAGTCCTAACTACATGCATGTACTAAGAGATTGCTTACTAGGCTAGGAAAAATAGAGAAAACCAAGTTGGAAACTCGGCTAAGCAAGAAGAGGAAGAAATTTGAGCCTCAACAAGGTTTTTGTGCATCTTTTGGTTGATTGCAAAGGTGAGGGTTAAAACCTTTTGAAAACTCTTTAAAATTTCACATGCATGCTCATAAATGTGTATATTTGCTTCTGTACTTGAGTTGTATGGTCGTTCATAAGCTTAAACAACCATGCATGGCAAGATCTTGGCTTGAAAATGGTGCTAGGTGAAGTCGAAATTGTTGACAGCTCTCTGACCAGTCTGTTAGAGGTAAGTTTAGCTAAGAAAATGATGTTGAAAATTCTTGAAAATTGGTAGGTGACTATTTTGGACAGTTTTGAACATTTTTCCCAGAAATAGGCCGAAGCAAAGTTTGACTCTAAGGTCCTCAAATTGGCAAATCTTTAAAATGTGACCAAATCTGGAAATCTGGAGAAATGAAGCAGGTGTTGGCAGATGCACTGACCTTATGGAACGAACCATATTTGACCTAGTAAATGTTGTCCAAAATGAATGAAATTTGGTGTGCAGCTAGAGTTTTCAGTTATGGACAATTTTGTCAGAAATGGACCAAAGCTAAAACTGACTCTAAGGACCTCAAAAACGTCAATTTCTGAAACGTGTGCAAATCTGGACAGTTTTGTGCTACCTCACTGTTTCGGCTATAACTAATGATTCTGAACTCCAATTGATGCAAGGTTTGTTTCTGAGTTTAGTTAACTTCTTAAGATTTAATTTGACATCTTATTCACTGAATTTGGAGATTTTTTGATTATCCTATTTATTGTGAGAAAACAGCCTATTGCAGTAAAGGTTTTATTTAGCTACATGCTTGGAAAATTGTTGTAACCTCTCTTGTGATACTAATTGTGTGGAAATGTTGTGTTGGGATGTTATGTGGACTGTTTTAAGTACTTGAGGATGCTTGAATGGAATGATGCATGACTTGAGAATGACTTTGAGTTGACTTAGGGTTTTAATCACACGATTAAGCATGAAATAGAAACCCTAATGACTAGGTAGCTTTGCTAAGTGTTGATCTTTTGGTTATTGTGTGGAAATTATATGCTTAGTGGGCTGCCCGTAAATGTTCTATAACTTCAAATGTGAATTTGACCATGGCATGTTGTCAAATAAGCTTTTCTTGCTACCGAACCCACGTAGATGTTGTTGCATGTTGAATAATCATATCACTTGATTACATGGACTTCTTAATGAGCTATATGGCCTGTTTTACATGTGTTACATGGCTGCCCGTTTAATATTCATATGGCTCTATATGCCTTTCAAGGGAAATTACTTGTCTTATCGTGCGTCGTTTGATTACTTGACAACGTGCGATCTATAACTGTTCGAAGGCGACCTACTTTGTTGTCCTCCTAATGTGATATGTTAAATGTTATATATATGTGCATTGCATACGAGGTTGCAACCTTTCATTGTGGCATGGTAGCGTTTTACGAACGCCGGGTGGCATAGGGCTTGCCGGTGCTCCCGTGACTACCATGGTCCAATTCCCTCTCTCGCTTGGCATTCCACCCTCAGAGAGTTGGGTCGTAGGATTTCGGGGTACATCCGGAGTACACCCAATTGGGAGCGATAAGGGGATTATTGAAGTCGGCCGCAACAATTGCATCGAAATTGAAATTGAGAGCAACAGCTCACCGTATCCTTGAAATGATTGGTAAATGTATCTGTTATTCGATTTGTTTCATATATTTGCGTACCTTGTTATTTGTAATACATGTTTTCATAATTGAACCAGAAAATGAGTTTCAAAACGTATTTCTCGTTTCCCCCTTGCTGAGTTCATAAGGACTCACCCTCTTTTCTTCACAGGTGAAGAAGAAGAACAAGTACAAGTACCTGAGGACAATGTGCCTAATGATGAACCCCTGGAGTGATTGCCTGTCATTGTTGTTTTGCTTGAACGTGACTACTTGTGAACTTTATGTTACTTGAAGACTATTTCCTTTTGTGCTATTCGATGTCATGATGTAAAAGACCCCCGTTGTAATTTGGGGTCTAATTTTGGTTTGTACTCGTATTAAGTGGACCGATGCTAGACATTGCTATTATCGTTTTGCTTTTATTACCGCTAGTATTATCATAGGTTATGATGCATTAGTAAGGACTAAGTGAATGAATTTACCCAATCTTAAATAGGTATATTTTGAAACGAGGTCAAACAAACAAACGAGACATAGTTTCATGCTAGCTTATAAATTAAACGGGACGTCGAAATAACCAATAGGCAATTCAATTGATGGTAAAATGGTAATCTTAGTTGGAAATGGAATCGAGATGGTAAATTTTGAGGTGTTTAGAAACTAGGTCAAAACAAAGAGCCCAATTACAACTGTTATGCTGTCGATTTTCTGAAAAATTTTGGAGTTAGGTCAAAACGTTAAGTGTTAAACCTCCTTGAACGATTAGGAATATGAAAGAACTTGAAAGTTTAGTTCACACCCTAGTCTAACCTCTATTGGCCGGGTTGGGGCGTGACATAACTCCTTACGGATTAAAAGTTATGGGCACTGGGGCGATGGACACCTGGTCACAGGCCCTGCGCCCTCAGTTTGTGGGCCCGGCCTCTACGCGAAGCGCAGTTGTCTTGCCCAAGATGTCGTGGGACTCGGTAATAGAAATGTGACGGATAAAGAATCTTGGCAAGCCTGAACGGGGCAAAAAACAAAATGAAAATGGGGGGTGCAGCATGAGGACTTCCTTGGGGTCACCCATCCTAGTACTACTCTCGTCCAAGCACGCTTAACTTCGGAGTTCTGATGGGATTTGGTGCATTAGTGCTGGTATGATCGCACTTGTCATGTTCAGGGCGCAAAGCCCTTTTTTGTTGTCCTTTTTGCCGGTCACGACGAACGATCTGGGACGAAGAAACAACACAAAAAGAAGAAAACTGGCCCAAAATTGATGAAAATGTTCAATTTTGGGCTCCGAAAACAAGCGCAGCCGAGCAGGCTTGCTGCCCCCGTCGTAGAACTCTCAGAGAGCTTTCCAACAGTATGTTGTGTGCCGCATAACTCCTTACGGATCAAAAGTTGTTGGCACTGGAGCGACAGAGACCTGGTCACAGGCCCTGCGACCTCGGTTTGCTGGCCCAGTCTTTACGCGAAGAGCAGTTTTCTTGCCCAAGATGCCATGGGACTCGATAATAGAAATGTGATGGATAAAGAATCTTGGCAAGCCTGAACGGGGCAAAAAAACAAAAATAAAAAGTGGCATGCGAAACAAGGACTTCCCAAGAGGTCACCCATCCTAGTACTAATCTTGCCCAAGCACGTTTAAGTTCAGAGTTCTGATGGGATCCAGTGCATTAGTGCTGGTATGATCGCACCTGTCATGGTGAGGGCGCAAAGCCCTTTTGTCTCGTCCTTTTCACAGCTCACGACGAACGATTTGGGACGAAAAAACAGCACAAAAAGAAGAAAAGTATCCTGAAACTGATGAAAACATTCAATTTTGGGCACCAAAAAAGGCAAAGCCGAGCAGGCATGCTAACTCTGTTGTAGAGATCTCAGTGAGCTTTCCAACGGTATGCTGTGCGCCATATAACTCCTTACGGATCAAAAGTTATTGGCACCTGAGTGACGGGGACCTGGTCACGGACCTAACCCCTTGGTTCGCGAGCCTAGCCTCTAAGCGAAGCGTAGTTGTCTTGCCCAAGATGTCGTGGGACTCGATAATAGAAATGTGACAGATAAAGAATCTTGGCAAGCCTGAACTGGGCAAAAAAACAAAACAAAAAAGAGGCATGCAATACGAGGACTTCCAAAGGGGTCACCCATCCTAGTACTACTCTCGTCCAAGCACGTTTAACTTCGGAGTTCTGATGGGATCCAGTGCATTAGTGCTGGTATGATCGTACCCGTCATGTTGAGGGCGCAAAGCCCTTTTTTGTCATCCTTTTCACTGCTCACGACGAACGATCTTTGACTAAGAAACAACGCAAAAGGAATATAAGTTGCCTGAATCGGATGAAAATGTTCGATTTTGGGCTCCAAAAATAGGCGCAGCTGAGCAAGCTTGCTGCCCACATTGTAGAGCTCACGAAGAGCTTTCCAACGGTATATTGTGCGCTACATAACGCTTTACCGATCAAATGATATAGGCACCGGAGCGACGGAGACCTTGTCACACGCCCCACGCCCTCGGCTTGCGGGCCCAACCTCTACGTGAATGGAAGTTGTCTTGCCCAAGATGCCGTGGGACTCGATAATAGAAATGTGATGGATAAAGAATCTTGGCAAGCCTGAACGGGGTAAAAAAACAAAACGAAAAAGGGGGTGCAACACGAGGACTTCCCAGGGGGTCACCCATCCTTGTACTACTCTCGCCCAAGCACACTTAGCTTCAGAGTTCTAATGGGATGCGGGGCACTAGTACTGGTATGATCGCACCTGTTATGTTCAGGGCGCAAAGCCCTTATGTGTCATTTTTTTTGTCGCTCACGACGAACGATCTAGGACGAAGAAACAACGCCAAAGGAAGAATAGTGGCCTTAAACTGATGAAGACGTTCAATTTTGCGCTCTGAAAATAGGCGCAGTTGAGCAGGCTTGTTGCTCCTATCGTAGATCTCTCAGAGAGCTTTCCAATGGTATGCTGTGTGCAGCATAACTCCTTACGGATCAAAAGTTATGGGCACTGGAGCGACGGAGACCAGGTCATAGGCCTCGCGCCCTCGGTTTGCGGGCCCTGCCTCTACGCGAAGAACAGTTATCTTTTCCAAGATGCCATGGGACTCGATAATAGAAATGTGACAGATAAAGAATCATCGTAAGCCAGAACGGGGCAAAAAAACAAAACGAAAATTGGGGGTGCAACACGAGGACTTCCTAGGGGGTCACCCATCCAAGTACTACTCTCGCCCAAGCACTCTTTACTTCGGAGTTCTGAAGGGATCTGGTGCATTAGTGTAGGTATGATCGTACCCGCCATGTTTAGGGCGCAAAGCCCTTCTGTGTCGTCCTTTTTCATGGTCACGATGAACGATCTGGACGAAGAAATAGCGCAAAAAGAAGAAAAGTGGCTGAAACTGATGAAAACATTTGATTTTGGGCTCCGAAAACATGTGCAGTTGACCAAGCTTGCTGCCCCCGTCGTAGAGCCCTCAGAGAGCTTTCCAACGGTATGTTGTGCGCTGCATAATGCTTTACGGATCAAATGATAGGGGCACCAGAGCGACGGAGACCTTGTCATACGCCCCGCGCCCTCGGCTTGCGGGCCCAGCCTCTATGCGAAGTGCAGTTGTCTTGCCCAAGATGCTGTGGGACTCGATAATAGAAATGTGATGGATAAAGAATCTTGGCATGCCTAAACAGGGCAAAAAAACAAAACGAAAAAGGGGCGTGCAACACGAGGACTTCCCAATGGGTCACCCATCCTAGTACTACTCTCGCCTAAGCACGTTTAACTTCGGAGTTCTGATGGGATCCAGTGCAGTAGTGCTGGTATGATCGCACCCGTCATGTTGAGGGTGCAAATCCCATTTGTGTCATCCTTTTCACGGCTCACGACGAACGATCTGGAACTAAGAAACAAAGCAAAAAGAATAAAAGTGGCCCGAAACTAATGAAAACGTTCGATTTTGGTCTCCGAATACTGGTGTAGCCTAGCAAACTTGCTGCCCCCGCCGTAGAGCCCTCCGAGAGCTTTCCAACGGTATGCTGTGCACCGTATAACTCCTTACGGATCAAATGTTATGGGCACCGGAGCGGCGGAGACATGGTCGAAGGCCCCGCGCCCTCGGTTTGAGGGCCCAGCCGCTACGTGAAACGAAGTTGCCTTGCCCAAGATGCCGTGGGACTCGATAATAGAAATGTGACTGATAAAGAATCTTGGCAAGCCTGAACGGGGCAAAAAAACAAAACGAAAATGGGGGGTGCAACATGAGGACTTCCTAAGGGGTCACCCATCCAAATATTACTCTCGCCCAAGCATGCTTAACTTCGGGGTTCTAATGGGATTCGGTGCATTAGTGCTGGTATGATTGCACCTGTCATGTTCTGGGCACAAAGTCCTTATGTGTCATTTTTTTCGCCGCTCACAACGAATGATCTAGGACGAAGAAACAATGCTAAAGGAAGAATAGCGGCCTAAAACTGATGAAAATGTTCAATCTTGGGCTCCAAAAACTGGCGCAGCTGAGCAGGCTTGCTGCCCCCGTCGTAGAACTCTTAGAGAGCTTGCCAACGGTATGCTGTGCACCGCATAACTCCTTATGGATCAAATGTTATGGGCATCGGAGCAACGGAGACCTGGTCACAGTCCCTGCGCCCTCGGTATGCGGGGCCCTGCCTCAACGCGAAGGACAGTTGTCTTACCCAAGATGCCATGGGACTTGATAATAGAAATGTGACGGATAAAGAATCCTGGCAAGCCTGAACGGGGCAATAAAACAAAAGGAAAAAGGGGAGTGCGACACAAGGACTTCCCAAGGGGTTACCCATCCTAGTATTAATCTCGCCCAAGCACGTTTAACTTCGGAGTTCTATTGGGATCCAATGCATTAGTGCTGGTATGATCGTACCAGTCATGTTGAAGGCGCAAAAACCTTTTGTCTCGTCCTTTTCACGGCTCACGACGAACAATCTGGGACAAAAAAACAGCGCAAAAAGAAGTAAAGTATCCCAAAATTGATGATAATGTTCGATTTTAGGCTTCAAAAATAGGCGCAGTCGAGCAAGCTCGCTGCGCCCGTCGTAGAGCTCTCATAGAGCTTTCCAACGGTATGTTGTGCACCGTATAACTCCTTACGGATCAAAAGTTATGGGCACCGAAACGATGGAGAACTAGTCACAAGCCTCGCGGCCTCGGTTTGCGGGCCCAGCCTCTACGCGAAGCGTAGTTGTCTTGCCCAAGATGCCATTGGACTCGATAATAGAAATGTGACAGATAACGAATCTTGGCAAGCTTGAACGGGGCAAAAAAACAAAATGAAAAAGGGGCATGCAATACAAGGACTTCCCAAGGGGTCACCCATCCAAGTACTACTCTCGCCCAAGGACGTTTAACTTCAGAGTTCTGATGGGATCCAGAGCATTAGTGCTGGTATGATCGCACCTGTCAGGTTGAGGGAGCAAAGCCCTTTTGTTTCATTCTTTTCACGGCTCACGACGAACGATCTGGGACAAAGAAACAGTGCAGAAAGAATAAAAGTGGCCCGAAACTGATGAAAATGTTCGATTTTGGGCTACAAAAACAAGCGCAGCAGAGCAAGCTTGCTGACCTCGTCGTAGTGCTCTTAGAGAGCTTTCCAACTGTATGTTGTGCGCCGTATAACTCCTTGCGGATCAAAAGTTATGGGCATCGGAGCGACGGAGACCTAGTCACAGGCCCTGCGCCATCGGTTTGAGGGCCCAGCCTCTACGCTAAGAGCAGTTGCCTTGCCCAAGATGCCATGGGACTCGATAATAGAAATATGACAGACAAAGAATCTTGGCAAGCCTGAACGGGGGAAAAAAACAAAACAAAAATGGGGGGTACAACACGAGGACTTCTTAGGGGGTCACCCATCCTAGTACTACTCTCGCCCAATCACGCATAACTTCGGAGTTCTGATGGGATCTGGTGCATTAGTGTCTGTACGATCGCACCCGTCATGTTGGGGGCGCAAAGCACTTTTGTGTCGTCCTTTTCACGGCTCACAACGAACGATCTGGGATGAATAAACAGCGAAAAAAGAAGAAAAGTGGCCCGAAACAGATGAAAACATTCAATTTTGGGCTCCAAAAATAGGCGTAGCTTAGTAGGCTTGCTGCCCTCGTCGTAGAGCTCTCAGAGAGCTTTCCAATGGCATGCTGTACACCGCATAATTCTTTACATATCAAAAGTTATGGGCCCCGAAGCGACGGAAACCTGGTGACAGGCCCCACGCCCTCGGTTTGTGGGACCAGCCTCAACGCGAAGCGCTGTTTTCTTGCCCAAAATGCCGTGGGACTCGATAATAGAAATGTGACAGATAAAGAATCTTGGCAAGCCTGAACGGGGCAACAAAACAAAATGAAAATGGGGGCTGCAACACTAGGACTTCCTAGGGGGTTACCCATACTAGTACTACTCTCGCCCAAGCACGCTTAACTTCGGGGTTCTGATGGGATCTGATGTATTAGTGCAGGTATGAACGAACCCGTCATGCTCAGGGCGCAAAGCACTTTTGTGTCATCCTTTTTGCCGGTCATGACGAACGATATGGGAAGAAGAAACAGCACAAAAAGAAGAAAAGTGGACCGAAACTGATTAAAACGTTCAATTTTGGGTTCCAAAACATGCGCAGCCGAGAAGGCTTGTTGCCCTCGTCGTAGAGCGCTCAGAGAGCTTTCCAACGGTATGCTGTACGCTGCATAAATCCTTACGGATCAAAAGTTATGGGCACTGGAGCGACGGAGACTTGGTCACAGGCCCCACGCCCTCAATTTGCGGGCCAAGCCTCTACGTGAAGCATAGTTGTCTTGCCCAAGATACCGTGGGACTCGATAATAAAAATGTGACGGATAAAGAATCTTGGCAAGCCTGAACGGGGTAAAAAAACAAAACGAAAATGGGGGGGGGGGGCAACATGAGGACTTCCTAAGGGGTCACCCATCCTAGTACTCCACTCGCCCAAACACGCTTAACTTTGGAGTTCTGATCGGATCCGGTGCATTAGTGCTGGCATGATCGCACCCGACATGTTCAGGGCGCAAAGCCCTTTTGTGTCGTCCTTTTTGCTGGTCACGACGAATGATCTGGGATGAAGAAACAGCGCAAAAAGAAGAAATGTGGCTCGAAATTGATAAAAAAAGTACCATTTTGGGCTCCAAAAATTGGAGCAACTGAGCAGGCTTGCTGCCCCAGTCGTATAGCTTTCAGAGTACTTTCCAATGATATGTTGTGCGCAACATAATTCCTTACGGATCAAATGTTTTGGGCACCGGAGCGACGGAGGCCTGGTCACAGGCCCCGCGCTATCGATTTGCCGGCTCAGCCTCTACGCAAAGCGCAGTTGTCTTGTCCAAGATTTTGTGGGACTCGATAATAGAAATGTGACGGATAAAGAATCTTGGCAAAGCCTGAACGGGGCAAAAAAACAAAACTAAAATGAGGCGTGCAACATGAGGACTTCCTAGGGGGTCACCCATCCTAGTATTACTCACGCCCAAACACGCTTAACTTCGGAGTTCTGATGGGATCCGGTGCATTAGTGCTGGTATAATCGCACCTGTCATGTAGAGGTCGCAAAGCCCTTTTGTGTCATCATTTTCACGGCTCACGACGAACGATCTGGGACGAAGAAACAACACAAAAAGAAGAAAAGTGGCACGTAACTGATGAAAATGTTCAATTTTGGGCTCCGAAAACTGATCCAACCGAGCATGCTCGTTGCTTCGGTCGTACAGCTCTCAGAGAGCTTTCCAACGGTATATTGTGCGCCGTATAACTCCTTACATATCAAAAGTTTTGGGCACCGGAGCGACGGAGGCCTGGTCACAGGCCTCGCGCTCTCAGTTTGCATGCTCAGCCTCTACGCGAAGCACAGTTGTCATGTCCAAGATGCCGTGGGACTCAATAATAGAAATGTGTTGGAAAAAGAATCTTGGCAAGCCTTAACGAGGCAAAAAAACAAAATGAAAAAGAGGCGTGCAACACGAGGACTTCCTAAGGGGTCACCCATCCTAGTACTACTCTCGCCCAAGCACGTTTAACTTTGTAGTTCTGATGGGATCCAGTGCATTAGTGCTGATATGATCACAGCCGTCATGTATAGGGCGCAAAGCCCTTTTGTGTCGTCCTTTTCACGGCTCACGACAAACTATCTGGGACGAAGAAACAGCGAAAAAAGAAGAAAAGTGGCCCGAAACTGATGAAAACATTCGATTTTGTGCTTCGAAAACAAGCGCAACCGAGCAAGCATGCTGCCGCCGTCGTACAGCTCTCAGAGTGCTTTCCAACGGTATGCTGTGCATTGCATAACTCCTTACGAATAAAAAGTTATGGGTACCGGAGCGACGGAGACCTAGTCACAGGCCCTACGCCCTTGGTTTGCGGGCCCAGCCTCTACGCGAAGCGCAATTGTCTTGCCCAAGATGTCGTGGGACTCGATAATAAAAATGTGATGGATAAAGAATCTTGGCAAGCCTGAACAGGAAAAAAAATAAAACGAAAATGGGGCGTGCAACACGAGGACTTCCTAAGGGGTCACCCAACCTAATATTACTCTCGCCCAAGCACGTTTAACTTCAGAGTTCTGATGGGATCTGGTGCATTAGCGCTGGTATGATCGCACTCGTCATGTTGAGGTCGGAAAGCCCTTTTGTGTCGTCCTTTTCGGGGCTCACGACGTACGATCTGGGATGAAGAAACAACATAAAAAGAAGAAAAATAGGCCGTAACTGATGAAAATGTTCAATTTTGGGCACCAAAAATTGGCGCAGCTGAGCAGGCTTGCTGCCTCCGTCGTAGAGCTCTTAGAGAGCTTACCAACGGTATGTTGTGCGCCACATAACTCCTTACGGATCAAATGTTTTGGGCACTGGAGGGATGGAGACATGGTCACAGGCCCCGTGCCCTCGGTTTGCGGGCTCAGCCTGTACACGAAGCGTAGTTGTTTTGCCCAAGATGCTGTGGGACTTGATAATAGAAAAGTGACGGATGAAGAATTTTGTCAAGTCAGAATGAGGCAAAAAAACAAAACGAAAAAGGGGCGTGCAACACGAGGACTTCCCAAGGGGTCACCTATCCTAGTACTACTCTAGCCCAGGCACGTTTAACTTCAGAGTTCTTATGGGATCCGGTGCATTAGCACTTGTATGATCGCACCCGTCATGTTGAGGTCGCAAAGCCCTTTTGTGTCGTCCTTTTCATGGTTCACGACGAACGATCTGGGACGAAGAAATAGCGCAAAAAGAAGAAAAATGGCCCGAAACTGACGAAAACGTTCAATTTTGGGCTCGAAAGACAGGCGCAACTGAGCAGGCTTGCTGCCCCAGTCGTCGAGCTCTCAGAGAGTTTTCCAACGGTATGCTGTGCGCCGCATAACTCCTTACAGATAAAATGTTATGGGCACCGGAGCGACGGAGACTTGGTCACAAACCCCGCGCCCTCGGTTTGCGGGCCCAGCCTCTACCCGAAGCGCAGTTGTGTTGCCCAAGATGCCGTGGGACTTGATAATAGAAATGTGATGGATAAAGAATCTTGGGAAGCCTGAACGGGGCAAAAAAACAAAACGAAAATGGGGAGTGCAACACGAGGACTTCCTAGGGGGTCACCCATCCTAGTACTACTCTCGCCCAAGCACGTTTAACTTCGGAGTTTTGATGGGATCCGGTGCATTAGTGCTGGTATGAAATCACCCGCCATGTTCAGGGCGTAAAGCCCTTTTGTGTTGTGCTTTTTTCCCGTCATGACGAATGATTTGGGATGAAAAAATAGCGCAAAAAGAAGAAAATTGGGCCGAAAAATATGAAAACGTTAGATTTTGGGCTCCAAAGATAGGCGCAGCAGAGCAGGCTTGCGGCCCCAGTCGTAGAGCTCTCAGAGTGCTTTCCAACAGTATGTTATGCGCCGCATAACTCCTTACGGATCAAATATTTTGGGCACCGGAGTGACAGAGACTTGGTCAAAGGCCCCGTCCCTCGGTTTGCGGGCTCAGCCTCTACGCGAAGTGTAGTTGTCTTGGCCAAGATGCCGTAGGACTCGATAATAGAAATGTGACAGATAAAGAATCTTGGCAAGCCTGAACGGGGCAAAAAAACCAAACAAAAATGGGGGGTGCAACATGAGGACTTCCTAAGGGGTCACCCATCCAAATATTACTCTCGCCCAAGCATGCTTAACTTCGGGGTTCTAATGGGATTCGGTGCATTAGTGCTGGTATGATTGCACCTGTCATGTTCTGGGCACAAAGTCCTTATGTGTCATTTTTTTCGCCGCTCACGACGAATGATCTAGGACGAAGAAACAATGCTAAAGGAAGAATAGCGGCCTAAAACTGATGAAAATGTTCAATCTTGGGCTCCAAAAACTGGCGCAGCTGAGCAGGCTTGCTGCCCCCGTCGTAGAACTCTTAGAGAGCTTGCCAACGGTATGCTGTGCACCGCATAACTCCTTATGGATCAAATGTTATGGGCATCGGAGCAACGGAGACCTGGTCACAGTCCCTGCGCCCTCGGTATGCGGGGCCCTGCCTCAACGCGAAGGACAGTTGTCTTAACCAAGATGCCATGGGACTTGATAATAGAAATGTGACGGATAAAGAATCCTGGCAAGCCTGAACGGGGCAATAAAACAAAAGGAAAAAGGGGAGTGCGACACAAGGACTTCCCAAGGGGTTACCCATCCTAGTATTAATCTCGCCCAAGCACGTTTAACTTCGGAGTTCTATTGGGATCCAATGCATTAGTGCTGGTATGATCGTACCAGTCATGTTGAAGGCGCAAAAACCTTTTGTCTCGTCCTTTTCACGGCTCACGACGAACAATCTGGGACAAAAAAACAGCGCAAAAAGAAGTAAAGTATCCCAAAATTGATGATAATGTTCGATTTTAGGCTTCAAAAATAGGCGCAGTCGAGCAAGCTCGCTGCGCCCGTCGTAGAGCTCTCATAGAGCTTTCCAACGGTATGTTGTGCACCGTATAACTCCTTACGGATCAAAAGTTATGGGCACCGAAACGACGGAGAACTAGTCACAAGCCTCGCGGCCTCGGTTTGCGGGCCCAGCCTCTACGCGAAGCGTAGTTGTCTTGCCCAAGATGCCATTGGACTCGATAATAGAAATGTGACAGATAACGAATCTTGGCAAGCTTGAACGGGGCAAAAAAACAAAATGAAAAAGGGGCATGCAATACAAGGACTTCCCAAGGGGTCACCCATCCAAGTACTACTCTCGCCCAAGGACGTTTAACTTCAGAGTTCTGATGGGATCCAGAGCATTAGTGCTGGTATGATCGCACCTGTCAGGTTGAGGGAGCAAAGCCCTTTTGTTTCATTCTTTTCACGGCTCACGACGAACGATCTGGGACAAAGAAACAGTGCAGAAAGAATAAAAGTGGCCCGAAACTGATGAAAATGTTCGATTTTGGGCTACAAAAACAAGCGCAGCAGAGCAAGCTTGCTGACCTCGTCGTAGTGCTCTTAGAGAGCTTTCCAACTGTATGTTGTGCGCCGTATAACTCCTTGCGGATCAAAAGTTATGGGCATCGGAGCGACGGAGACCTAGTCACAGGCCCTGCGCCATCGGTTTGAGGGCCCAGCCTCTACGCTAAGAGCAGTTGCCTTGCCCAAGATGCCATGGGACTCGATAATAGAAATATGACAGACAAAGAATCTTGGCAAGCCTGAACGGGGGAAAAAAACAAAACAAAAATGGGGGGTACAACACGAGGACTTCTTAGGGGGTCACCCATCCTAGTACTACTCTCGCCCAATCACGCATAACTTCGGAGTTCTGATGGGATCTGGTGCATTAGTGTCTGTACGATCGCACCCGTCATGTTGGGGGCGCAAAGCACTTTTGTGTCGTCCTTTTCACGGCTCACAACGAACGATCTGGGATGAATAAACAGCGAAAAAAGAAGAAAAGTGGCCCGAAACAGATGAAAACATTCAATTTTGGGCTCCAAAAATAGGCGTAGCTTAGTAGGCTTGCTGCCCTCGTCGTAGAGCTCTCAGAGAGCTTTCCAATGGCATGCTGTACACCGCATAATTCTTTACATATCAAAAGTTATGGGCCCCGAAGCGACGGAAACCTGGTGACAGGCCCCACGCCCTCGGTTTGTGGGACCAGCCTCAACGCGAAGCGCTGTTTTCTTGCCCAAAATGCCGTGGGACTCGATAATAGAAATGTGACAGATAAAGAATCTTGGCAAGCCTGAACGGGGCAACAAAACAAAATGAAAATGGGGGCTGCAACACTAGGACTTCCTAGGGGGTTACCCATACTAGTACTACTCTCGCCCAAGCACGCTTAACTTCGGGGTTCTGATGGGATCTGATGTATTAGTGCAGGTATGAACGAACCCGTCATGCTCAGGGCGCAAAGCACTTTTGTGTCATCCTTTTTGCCGGTCATGACGAACGATATGGGAAGAAGAAACAGCACAAAAAGAAGAAAAGTGGACCGAAACTGATTAAAACGTTCAATTTTGGGTTCCAAAACATGCGCAGCCGAGAAGGCTTGTTGCCCCCGTCGTAGAGCGCTCAGAGAGTTTTCCAACGGTATGCTGTACGCTGCATAAATCCTTACGGATCAAAAGTTATGGGCACTGGAGCGACGGAGACTTGGTCACAGGCCCCACGCCCTCAATTTGCGGGCCAAGCCTCTACGTGAAGCATAGTTGTCTTGCCCAAGATACCGTGGGACTCGATAATAAAAATGTGACGGATAAAGAATCTTGGCAAGCCTGAACGGGGTAAAAAAACAAAACGAAAATGGGGGGGGGGCAACATGAGGACTTCCTAAGGGGTCACCCATCCTAGTACTCCACTCGCCCAAACACGCTTAACTTTGGAGTTCTGATCGGATCCGGTGCATTAGTGCTGGCATGATCGCACCCGACATGTTCAGGGCGCAAAGCCCTTTTGTGTCGTCCTTTTTGCTGGTCACGACGAATGATCTGGGATGAAGAAACAGCGCAAAAAGAAGAAATGTGGCTCGAAATTGATAAAAAAGTACCATTTTGGGCTCCAAAAATTGGAGCAACTGAGCAGGCTTGCTGCCCCAGTCGTATAGCTTTCAGAGTACTTTCCAATGATATGTTGTGCGCAACATAATTCCTTACGGATCAAATGTTTTGGGCACCGGAGCGACGGAGGCCTGGTCACAGGCCCCGCGCTATCGATTTGCCGGCTCAGCCTCTACGCAAAGCGCAGTTGTCTTGTCCAAGATTTTGTGGGACTCGATAATAGAAATGTGACGGATAAAGAATCTTGGCAAAGCCTGAACGGGGCAAAAAAACAAAACTAAAATGAGGAGTGCAACATGAGGACTTCCTAGGGGGTCACCCATCCTAGTATTACTCACGCCCAAACACGCTTAACTTCGGAGTTCTGATGGGATCCGGTGCATTAGTGCTGGTATAATCGCACCTGTCATGTAGAGGTCGCAAAGCCCTTTTGTGTCATCATTTTCACGGCTCACGACGAACGATCTGGGACGAAGAAACAACACAAAAAGAAGAAAAGTGGCACGTAACTGATGAAAATGTTCAATTTTGGGCTCCGAAAACTGATCCAACCGAGCATGCTCGTTGCTTCGGTCGTACAGCTCTCAGAGAGCTTTCCAACGGTATATTGTGCGCCGTATAACTCCTTACATATCAAAAGTTTTGGGCACCGGAGCGACGGAGGCCTGGTCACAGGCCTCGCGCTCTCAGTTTGCATGCTCAGCCTCTACGCGAAGCACAGTTGTCATGTCCAAGATGCCGTGGGACTCAATAATAGAAATGTGTTGGAAAAAGAATCTTGGCAATCCTTAACGAGGCAAAAAAACAAAATGAAAAAGAGGCGTGCAACACGAGGACTTCCTAAGGGGTCACCCATCCTAGTACTACTCTCGCCCAAGCACGTTTAACTTTGTAGTTCTGATGGGATCCAGTGCATTAGTGCTGATATGATCACAGCCGTCATGTATAGGGCGCAAAGCCCTTTTGTGTCGTCCTTTTCACGGCTCACGACAAACTATCTGGGACGAAGAAACAGCGAAAAAAGAAGAAAAGTGGCCCGAAACTGATGAAAACATTCGATTTTGTGCTTCGAAAACAAGCGCAACCGAGCAAGCATGCTGCCGCCGTCGTACAGCTCTCAGAGTGCTTTCCAACGGTATGCTGTGCATTGCATAACTCCTTACGAATAAAAAGTTATGGGTACCGGAGCGACGGAGACCTAGTCACAGGCCCTACGCCCTTGGTTTGCGGGCCCAGCCTCTACGCGAAGCGTAATTGTCTTGCCCAAGATGTCGTGGGACTCGATAATAAAAATGTGATGGATAAAGAATCTTGGCAAGCCTGAACAGGAAAAAAAATAAAACGAAAATGGGGCGTGCAACACGAGGACTTCCTAAGGGGTCACCCAACCTAATATTACTCTCGCCCAAGCACGTTTAACTTCAGAGTTCTGATGGGATCTGGTGCATTAGCGCTGGTATGATCGCACTCGTCATGTTGAGGTCGGAAAGCCCTTTTGTGTCGTCCTTTTCGGGGCTCACGACGTACGATCTGGGATGAAGAAACAACATAAAAAGAAGAAAAATAGGCCGTAACTGATGAAAATGTTCAATTTTGGGCACCAAAAATTGGCGCAGCTGAGCAGGCTTGCTGCCTCCGTCGTAGAGCTCTTAGAGAGCTTACCAACGGTATGTTGTGCGCCACATAACTCCTTACGGATCAAATGTTTTGGGCACTGGAGGGATGGAGACATGGTCACAGGCCCCGTGCCCTCGGTTTGCGGGCTCAGCCTGTACACGAAGCGTAGTTGTTTTGCCCAAGATGCTGTGGGACTTGATAATAGAAAAGTGACGGATGAAGAATTTTGTCAAGTCAGAATGAGGCAAAAAAACAAAACGAAAAAGGGGCGTGCAACACGAGGACTTCCCAAGGGGTCACCTATCCTAGTACTACTCTAGCCCAGGCACGTTTAACTTCAGAGTTCTTATGGGATCCGGTGCATTAGCACTTGTATGATCGCACCCGTCATGTTGAGGTCGCAAAGCCCTTTTGTGTCGTCCTTTTCATGGTTCACGACGAACGATCTGGGACGAAGAAATAGCGCAAAAAGAAGAAAAATGGCCCGAAACTGACGAAAACGTTCAATTTTGGGCTCGAAAGACAGGCGCAACTGAGCAGGCTTGCTGCCCCAATCGTCGAGCTCTCAGAGAGTTTTCCAACGGTATGCTGTGCGCCGCATAACTCCTTACAGATAAAATGTTATGGGCACCGGAGCGACGGAGACTTGGTCACAAACCCCGCGCCCTCGGTTTGCGGGCCCAGCCTCTACCCGAAGCGCAGTTGTGTTGCCCAAGATGCCGTGGGACTTGATAATAGAAATGTGATGGATAAAGAATCTTGGGAAGCCTGAACGGGGCAAAAAAACAAAACGAAAATGGGGAGTGCAACACGAGGACTTCCTAGGGGGTCACCCATCCTAGTACTACTCTCGCCCAAGCACGTTTAACTTCGGAGTTTTGATGGGATCCAGTGCATTAGTGCTGGTATGAAATCACCCGCCATGTTCAGGGCGTAAAGCCCTTTTGTGTTGTGCTTTTTTCCCGTCATGACGAATGATTTGGGATGAAAAAATAGCGCAAAAAGAAGAAAATTGGGCCGAAAAATATGAAAACGTTAGATTTTGGGCTCCAAAGATAGGCGCAGCAGAGCAGGCTTGCGGCCCCAGTCGTAGAGCTCTCAGAGTGCTTTCCAACAGTATGTTACGCGCCGCATAACTCCTTACGGATCAAATATTTTTGGCACCGGAGTGACAGAGACTTGGTCAAAGGCCCCGTCCCTCGGTTTGCGGGCTCAGCCTCTACGCGAAGTGTAGTTGTCTTGGCCAAGATGCCGTAGGACTCGATAATAGAAATGTGACAGATAAAGAATCTTGGCAAGCCTGAACGGGGCAAAAAAACCAAACAAAAATGGGGGGTCCAACACAAGGACTTCCTAAGGGGTCACCCATCCTAGTACTACTCTCGCTCAAGCACGCTTAACGTCGGAGTTCTGACGGGATCCATTGCATTAGGGCTTGTATGATTGCACCCGTCATGTTCAGGGCGCAAAGTCCTTTTGTGTCGTCCTTTTTGCCGATCACGACGAACAATCTGGGGCGAAGAAACAGTGCAAAAAGAAGAAAAGTGGCCCGAAACTGATACAAGAGTTTGATTTTGGGCTCTGAAAATAGGCGCAGCCAAGCAAGCTTGTTGCCTCTGTCGTAGAGCTCTCAGGGAGCTTTTCAACGGTATGTTGTGCGCCGTATAACTCCTTACGGATAAAAAGTTATGGGCACCGGAGCGACGGAGACCTAGTGACAGGCCTCGCGCCCTCGGTTTGAGGGCCCAACCTCTACGCGAAGCGCAGTTGTCTTGCCCAAGATTCCGTGGGACTCGATAACACAAATGTGACAGATAAAGAATCTTGGCAAGCCTGAACGGGGAAAAAAAAGAAAACAAAAATGGGGGGTGCAACACGAGGACATCCTAGGGGTCACCCATCCTAGTACTACTATCGCCCAAGCACGCTTAACTTCGGAGTTCTGATGGAATCCGTTGCATTAGTGCTGGTATGATTACACCAGTCATGTTCAGGGCGCAAAGCCCTTTTGTGTCATCCTTTTTGTCAGTTACGACGAACGATCTGGGACGAAGAAATAGTGCAAAAAGAAGAAAAATGGCCCAAAATTGATGAATTCGTTCAATTTTGGGCTCTGAAAGCATGCGCAGATGAGTAGGCTTGCTGCCCCAGTCGTAGAGCTTTTAGAGAGCTTTCCAACGGTATGTTGTGCGCCACATAATTCTTTGCGGATAAAAAGTTATAGGCACCGGAACAACAGAGACTTGGTCACAGGCCCCGCGCCCTCGGTTTCCTGGCCTAGTCTCTACTCGAAGCGCAGTTGTCTTGCCCAATATGCCGTGGGACTCGATAATAGAAATGTGACGGATAAAGAATCTTGGCAAGCTTGAACGGGGCAAAAAAACAAAATGAAAATGGGGTGTGCAACATGAGGACTTCCCTAGGGGTCACCCATCCTAGTACTACTCTCGCCCAAGCACGCTTAACTTCAGAGTTCTAATGGGATCCGGTGTATTAGCGTTGGTATGATCGCACCCGTCATGTTGAGGTCGCAAAGACCTTTTGTGTCGTCCTTTTCCCAGCTCATGACGAACGATCTGGGATGAAGAAACAGCGCAAAAAGAAGAAAAGTGGCCCAAAACAAATGAAAACGTTCAATTTTGTGCTCCAAAAATAGGCGCAGCCAAGCATGCTTGCTGCCCCTATCGTAGAGGTCTCAGAGTGCTTTCCAACAGTATGTTATGCACCGCATAACTCCTTACGGATCAAATGTTTTGGGCATTGGAGCGACGAAGACCTAGTGACAGGTCCAGCGTCCTCGGTTTGCGGGCTCAGCCTTTACGCGAAGCGCAGTTGTCTTGGCCAAGATGTCATGGGACTCGATAATAGAATCTTGGCAAGCCTGAACGGGGTAAAAAAACAAAACAAAAATGGCGGGTGCAACACGTGGACTTCCTAGGGGGTCACCCATCCTACTACTACTCTTACCCAAGCACGCTTAACGTCGGAGTTTTGATGGGATCCGTAGCATTAGGGTCGGTATGATCGCACCCGTCATGTTCAAGGCACAAAGCCCTTTTGTGTCATCCTTTTTGCTGGTCATGACGAACGATCTGAGATGAAGAAACAGCGTAAAAAGAAGAAAAGTGGCCCGAAACTAATGAAAATGTTCGATTTTGGGCTCTGAGAATAGGCGCAACAAATCAGGCTTGCTGCCTCCGTCGTAGAGCTATCAGAGAGCTTTTTAACGGTATGTAGTGCGCCGCATAACTCCTTACGGATAAAAAGTTATGGGCACCGGAGCGACGGAGACCTGGTCACAAGGCTCGCGCCCTCGGTTTGCAGGCCCAACCTCTACGCAAATCGCAGTTGGCTTGCCCAAGATTCCGTGGGACTCGATAATACAAATGTGATGGATAAAGAATCTTGGCAAGCCTGAACGGGGCAAAAATAGAAAACAAAAATGGGGGGTGCAACACGAGGACTTCCTAGGGGGTCACCCATCCTAGTACTACTATCGCCCAAGCACGCTTAACTTTGGAGTTCTAATAGGATCTGTTACATTAGTGCTGGTATGATCGCACCAATCATGTTTCGGGCGCAAAGCCCTTTTGTGTCGTCCTTTTTGCAGGTCACGACGAACGATCAGGGACGAAGAAATAGTGCAAAAAGAAGAAAAGTGGCCTGAAACTGATGAATTCGTTCGATTTTGGGCTACGAAAACAAGCACAGCCGAGCAGGCTTGTTTCCCCCGTCGTAGAGCTCTCAAAGAGCTTTCTAACGGTATACTGTGCACTGCATAACTCCTTATTGATAAAAAGTTATAGTCACCAGAGCGACGGAGACCTGGTTACAGGCCCCGCGTCCTCAGTTTGCGGGCCCAGCCTCTACCCGAAGCGCAGTTGTCTTGCCCAAGATGCCGTTGGACTCGATAATAGAAATGTAATGGATATAGAATCTTGGCAAGCCTAAACGGGGCAAAAAAACAAAACGAAAATGGGGCATGCAACACGAGGACTTCCCAAGGGGTCACCCATCCAAGTACTACTCTCGCCCAAACACGCTTAACTTCAGAGTTCTGATGGGATCCGGTGCATTAGCACTAGTATGATCGCACCTGTCATGTTGAGGTCGCAAAGCACTTTTGTGTCGTCCTTTTCCCGGCTCACGACGAACAATCTGGGATGAAGAAACAGCGCAAAAAGAAGAAAAGTTGCCCGAAACTGATGAAAACGTTCAATTTTAGGCTCCAAAAACATGCGTAGCCAAGCATGCTTGCAGCCCCATTGTAGAGCTCTCAGAGTGCTTTCCAACGGTATGTTATACGCCGCATAACTCCATACGGATCAAATGTTTTGGGCACCGAAACGACGAAAACCTGGTCACAAGCCCCGCGCCCTTGGTTTGCGGGCTCAGCCTCTATGCGAAACGCAGTTGTCTAGGCCAAGATGCTGTGGGACTCTATAATAGAAATGTGACAGATAAAGAATCTTGGCAAGCCTGAATAAGGCAAAAAAACAAAACAAAAATGGGGGGTGCAACACGAGGACTTCTTAGGGGGTCACCCATCCTTGTACTACTCTCGCCCAAGCACGCTTAACGCCAGAGTTTTGATGGGATCCGTTGCATTATGGCTGGTATGATAACACCCGTCATGTTCAGGGTGCAAATCCCTTTTGTGTTGTCCTTTTTGCCAGTCACGACGAATCATCTGGGACGAAGAAACAGCGCAAAAAGAAGAAAAGTGGCCCGAAACTGATGAAAACGTTCCATTTTGGGCTCCGAAAATAGGCGCAGCCGAGCAGGCTTGCTACCCCTATCATAGAGGTCTCAGAGAGCTTTTCAACAGTATGTTGTAGGTCGCATAACTCCTTACGGATAAAAGGTTATAGGCACCGGAGCGACGGAGACCTGGACACAGGCCTCACGCCCTCGGTTTGCAGGCCCAACCTCTACGCGAACCGCAGTTGTCTTGCCCAAGATGCCGTGGGACTCGATAAAACAAATATGACTGTTAAAGAATCTTGGCAAGCCTGAATGGGGCAAAAAAAGAAAACAAAAATGGGGGGTGCAACACGAGGACTTCCTAGGAGGTCACTCATCCTAGTACTACTATCGCCCAAGCACGCTTAACTTCGGAGTTCTGATGGGATCCATTACATTAGTGCTGGTATGATCGCACCAGTTATGTTCAGGGTGCAAAGCCCTTTTGTGTCGTCATTTTTGCCAGTCACGACGAACGATTTGGGAGGAAGAAATAGTGCAAAAAGAAGAAAAGTGGCCCAAAACTGATGAATTCGTTCGATTTTGGGCTCTGAAAATAGGCACAGCCTTGCAGGATTGCTGCCTCAGTCGTAAAGCTCTCAAAGGGCTTTCCAACGGTATGCTGTGTGTCGCATAACTCCTTACGGATAAAAAGTTATAGGCATCGGAGCGACGGAGACTTGGTCACATGCCTCAAGCCCTCGGTTTGCGGGCCCAACCTCTACCCGAAGCGCAGTTGTCTTGCCCAATATGTCGTGGGACTCGATAATAGAAATTTGATGGATAAAGAATCTTGGCAAGCCTGAACAGGGCAAAAAAACAAAAAGAAAATGGGGCGTGCAACACGAGGACTTCCCAAGGGGTTACCCCTCCTAGTA
Organism: Ehretia macrophylla; assembly: GCA_037974665.1. NCBI lineage: Eukaryota > Viridiplantae > Streptophyta > Magnoliopsida > Boraginales > Ehretiaceae > Ehretia > Ehretia macrophylla. Next base: position 60,996,959 of record CM075777.1, read on the forward strand.
CTAGTCTCGCCCAAGCACGCTTAACTTCAGAGTTCTGATGGGATTCGATAAACTAGCGCTGGTATGATCGCACCCGTCATGTTGAGGTCGCAAAGACCATTTGTGTCGTCCTTTTCCCGGCTCACGATGAACGATCTGGGATGAAGAAACAGCGCAAAAAAAAGAAAAGTTGCCCGAAACTGATGAAAACGTTCAATTTTGGGCTCCAAAAATAGGCGCAACCAAACATGCTTGCTGCCCCCGTCGTAGAGCTCTCAGAATGCTTTCCAACGGTATGTTATGCGCCGCATAACTTGTGAGGCCCGACCCCGAATAACGTGTATTATCTTGATTTACGTGCCATAGACCAAGAATGATATGACTGACCTTGGATTACGTGCCCTGTCTTGGTTTTCGTGCATACCTCGTCATTCATGCCTTGACCTAGAATTATGTGCCCTAATCCTTGACTTACGTGCCCCGACTTCGAATAGCGTGCGTTATCTCGTTTTGTGTGCCCTGACCTTGAATTGCGTGTCCTAACCTAAGTTTAAGAGTCGTACCTCGATTTACGTGCATTGCATTGAATTATGTGCCTTGTATTGGTTTACGTACATTTACCTAGGGTTGCGTGTATTTGCATTAGAATCCGTGCATTTATCTTGAAGTACGTGCATTAGTCTTGAAGTTCGTGTCTTACCTCGTAGTTCGTGTCTACCTCGTAATTCGTGCCCTAGACCTAGGAATCCGTGATACCACGTTAATCAAGAAAGAATCCTACACAAAGCACTAGACACTAAAATAATCCTACACAATCCACTAACCAATATTATATTCCTAATTCAAATTCTCTACAAACTCCACTAACAATAAAATAATACTAAACTATTTCTACATTTCCCACTATCTATTATTCTGTTCATAATTCAACTCATCAGCAAACATTCCTATATTTTATTCTACCTAAATTCCCAACATTCCTATGACAATTCTATGACACAAAATGCATAAAAATTAACCCAAAACCCTACCCAATGCACCCAAAATCTCGACATGCTAGGATGATACAAATTGTGCTTCTTGGAGACACAAATCTGATTTTTGCATGCCCAAGGCCAACATTTGCATCAACAATAGCAAAAGCTCCTATTTTCTCTCATTTCTCTCACTCTCCTCACATTTCTCTCTCTCCCTCTCATTCTTCTCTCTTAATCTCGGATTTGGCTGAGTTCATGCACCCCATAGCTCATCTTCATCATTCCATGGTTCATCAAGGCAAGCTAGAAGCTAAGAAACTCGATTAAACAAGCTAGGATGCAAGAAACACACATGCGAGCTCTTTGAACTTCCATTTCGGATTAGGTGAGTTTCCTAGCTTCCATTTCTTTTCTTCTTATTCTAACCTCATGCACCTACTAAGAACTTTGCCACTGAGCTAGGAAAATTGAGAAAAAAATGGGTGGAGTCTTGGCTAAGCAAGGAAAAGAACAAATCTTGTGCTTCATCAAAGTTTTGTGCATCTTCTTGTTGATTTGCTAAGGTGAGGGCTAAAACCTTTTGAAAATCCTTCAAAAATCCACATGCATGCTCTTAAATGTATGTCTTTGCTTCTGTACTTGAGTTATATGAGTGTTTATAAGCTTTTACAACCATGCATGGCAAGATTTTGGCTTGAAGATGATGATAGATGAAATCGGGTTTGGTAACAGCTCTCTGTCTTGTTGTTGCGAGGTGAGTTTGGCTAGGCAAATGATGTGGAAAATGCATGAAAATTTGTAGGTAACTAGTTTTGCCAGTTTTGAACATTTTTTTTTTGTAGAAATAGACCAAAGCTAATTTTGACTCTAAGATCCTCAAAATGGCAAATCATTAAAATGTGTCCAAATCTGGAAATCTGGAAAAAATGAAGCAGGTTTTGGCAGTTGCACTAACCTTGTAGAACGAACCAGTTTTGACTTAGTAAATGATGCCCAAAATGCATGAAAGTTGGTATGGTGCCAGGTTTTTCAGTTCTGGATGTTTTTTGTCAGAAATGGACCAAGGCTAAATCTGACCCTAAGGACCTCAAAAACGACAATTATCGAAATGTGTGAAAATCTGGACAGTTTTGTGTAATCCCACTGTTTTGGCTATAACTATTGATCTCGAACTTCAAATGATGCAAGGTTTGTTTCTGATTTTAGTTCACTTCTTAAGCTTTAATTTGACATCTTATTCACTGGAATTGGAGATTGTTTGCTTGTCTTAATGATTGTGAGAAAACAGCCTATTGCAGTAAGGGTTTCACTTAGTGTTATGCTTAGAAAAATTGTTGTAACTTCTCTTGTTGAATTAAATGCTTGGGATTGTGGCTTTGAGATGTTGTGTGGACTGTTTTGAGTACTTGGGGATGTTGAATTAATTGATGTATGGCTTGAGATTGACTTTGAGTTGACTTGGGGCTTAATCGCACGGGTAAGCACGAAATGGAAACCCTAGTGACTAGGCGAACTTGCTAAGTGTTGATCCTTTGAATATTGAGTGTAATTATATGTTTAGTAGGATGCCCGTAGTTGCCTTATAGCCCTAAATGTGATTTTGATTCGTTGCATGTTGACAAATAGGCCTTTTTTGCATCCAAACCACGTAGATTGTTGTTGCATGTTGAATAACCTTATTATTTGATTTCGTGGACGTTGAAATGAGTTATATGACCTGATTTATGTGCGTTACATGGCTGCCCGTTTAATGTTCATATAACTCCATATGCTTTTCAAGTGAAATTACTTGTCTATTCGTGCCTCGCTTCTTTACTTGTCAATGTGCCATCTTATGACTGTCCGGAGGCAACCTACTTTGTTGTCCTCCTAATTTGATATATTAAATGTCATAAATGTGCATTGCATACAAGGTTGCAACCTTTCATTCTGGCGTGGTAGCGTTCATGCACACCAGGCGGCATCGGGCTTGCCGGTGCAACCGTTACTACCATTGTCCAATTCCCTCTCTCGCTTGGGGGCTAGACTTCCTCGGAGAGTTGGGTCATAGGATTTCGGGGTACATCCAGAGTACACCCACTTGGCGTGATGAAGGGATGATTTGAAGTCGGCCGCAACAACTGAGAGCAAAAGCTCACCGTATCCTTTTCACTATGTGTATAAGTACTCTCGCTTGGTTCCTAAAGGACCTCGGGGAGGAAAGACTGGTAATTGTGTACCTTTACTTTATATTATTGTTATGTACTTAATTGTGTTATATTCATGCTTGCAAAAGGATTTTCATAAGTTGAACCGAAAAATGAGTTTCAAAACCTATTTGTCGTTCCCCCTCGCTGAGTTCATAAGGACTCACCCTCTTTTATCATCTCAGGTGAAGAAGATCAAGAACAGGTACCTGAGGACGATGTGCCTAACGATGATTCCTTGGAGTGATTGCCTGTCCTATGTGCTTTGCGTGGTTATGGCTAATGGTGAACTATGCTACTTGAAGACTATTTCTTTTTATGTTGCTCAATGTTTGTAATGTAAAAGACCCCCGTTGTAATTTGGGGTCTAATTTTGGGTTGTACTGATATTTACTAGACAGACACTAGACACTACTATGGTCATTTTGCTATTATTACTGCTAGTACCTATAATAGGATTATGAAGTATTAGGTAAGGGCTAAGTAAAATGAACCAACCAAATCTTAAGCAGCTACTCGCTATTAAGCTAAGATCAACAGGTATTTTTGTAACGAGGTTTAACAAAAAAACGAGACATAGTATCATGCTAGGTTATTAATCAAACGTAACATCAAGATAGTTAGTAGGCATTTCAATTGATGATAAATAGTAACCTTAGTTGGAAATGAATTTGAGATGGTAAATTTTGAGGCATTTAGAAAATTAGGTCAAACTAAGGAGCCAATTACAGCCGTTATGCTGCCGATTTTCTGGAGAATTTTGGAGTTCTAGGCTAACGTTAAGCGTTAAACCTTAATGAATGATTAAGTATGTGAAATGATATGAATGTTTAGATCACACCATAGTCTAACCTCTATAGGTCAGGTTGGGGCGTGACATAACTCCTTACGGATCAAATGTTTTGGGCTCCGAAGCGACGAAGACCTGGTCACAGGTCCCGCGCCATCAGTTTGCGGGCTCAGCCTCCACGCGAAGCGTAATTGTCTTGGCCAAGATGCCGTGGGACTCGATATTAGAAATGTGACAGATAAAGAATCTTAACAAGCCTGAACGGGATAAAAAACAAAACAAAAATGGGGGGTGCAACACGAGGACTTCATAGGGGGTTACCCATCCTTGTACTACTCTTGCCCAAGCATGCTTAATGTCGGAGTTCTGATGGGATCCGTTGCATTTGGGCTGGTATAATCGCACCTGTCATGTGCAGGGTCCAAAGCCATTTTGTGTCTGTCACACCCCGATCCCTCTCGAGACCGGAGGTTCTATCAATCGATCTAATCACAACCCAAACCAAACCCGGGCATAAATTTTTAGGGAAAACGGACGGAGTCTCCCCTGTTTCTAGGCAAAATGTAAAACCTGTAATAGCATTTAAATGGACCAACACCGTGTCCAACCATACAAAACTTCCTCAAGGCTATCCGAGCCTCGGTTCTCAACAGTTTAAACTCAGCACGTATACATACATTTCAAATTTAAAAGCTAACCTATCTCTTTTCATTTTGACAAGTACATTCAAACTTGAAAATTAAACCATACTAAGCTACTACATAAAATAGACTATCATGCCATTCTAGTTCTTTTCTTTTAGACATTACAAACATGCATTTGAAGTTAAGTTATAATAACTAGATACATAATCTATTATCAAACTACTTCAACAATCTAACGAAACTTAAATTACATACTTTTAGCATTAAATACATACAACATATGAAAGCATATATCTTCACAACTTCGACACTCAAGCCACATAGGCACGCAAGACAACTCTTCAGGCAACAACTTCCACGAAATCACGAACTTCCAGCTAACATGACATTTCCTGAAATGTGGTGGTGAGGAGTGAGTATACACAACACGTATACTCAGTGAGGGCGAGACAGATATCGAATTGGAGAGAAAGAAGATTGTGCAATGCAAAAAGGTACAGTTAAGCAATACAATCAATAAAAGGCATACAATATAAACAACAATACAATTAAACAACTAAAGAAAGCATTAACACAACCAATCAAAGCTATACTACACTTTGAAGGCTATGGTTCACTCGAGCGAGTAATGTACCGATCACGATTCCGATGACTTTAACGATGACGCGCCGGCCCAAACCACCTTATAACACCAGTTTGGAATACCCCGGAAGTATCCATCAATCTACGACCCAAATCTCCCTGGGAGGCAACCCAAGCGAGAAAGGGAATAGCAGCAGAGCTAGAGCAACCAACACTGGCAACCCAAGGCTACCCAGAGAGGCCCATCACTCACGTGCGAGACACTATGCAATACAAGACTCGATACAAGACAATAAACAAGCGATAAAGCCACACGTGGGAGAATAACAAAGTAGGTTACTCTCGCACGCAATAGCAGCAATTTGATAAGAAATTCAATCCAAAACAACTCAGACAAGTATTCCAAGTAATTCTAAGCATTCTATAAGCATAATGACAAGAAAACACACAAAAACACAAATCGGCCCCAACTATCAAAACGCTACCATTTCCAAACGAGCCACGAGTTCTGGAAACCGACTTCGCCAACCCTCTTAGGTCACCATAAGGCACGTCTAAAGACCCTGAAACCTTACTTTACCCTAGAATTCGCGCAAAGCCCCGATTTCCCCCTTTCTCGTTTGAACTACAACTATAACAACCAAACACCCAACCAACGCCATAATAACACCAAAAGTGCTTCCATGGCTTCCCAAGCAATGCCAACACACAAAACGAGAAAACGCTAAAGCCGACCTAAACGACCCCGACTTTTCCAAAGGCTTAATTCTCGTTTTTTCCACTACGCAACCCAAACAAACCACACATTTTAGCATTCTAGCGTACCTAGCACATTTCTACATCAACAGAAAGCATAACAGCGCAAGTTCATCGTTCCAAGGGTTTACTATTCACTAATTACTATTCATTAATCAATTTAAATTACAATCTCAACATTTAACCGCAGAAAATGTTAAAAAGCTATAAATACATGTTCTACAAATGCCAAGGAACATTCTAGAAGCATCAAATCTCTTTAAATAACGATCTACGGATAAATCTAAAAATTGACAAAGTTAACATATACAACGTATAAATGCGCAAATAACATGCTTCCCTCACCTTAGACGCTCCTAGACGCTAGGAAGACCTCATAGGATGCCTCAGAAACCACCCCGTGCAAGCTCCCGCGAAGAAATGAAGATTTTGGCTTGAAATCTTTTTTTTTCTCTCCTCATTTTCGGCCCTGCTAAGCTGCTGTTCAGGTCTGTTTTTTTTTGTGTTATTTAGGCTATTTTAAAGAGGTCAAAGGTCAAAAGGGTCAAAGCTTTGGTCAAGGTTGGTCAAACAACTTAAAACTAGTCAAAATGGCCTATTTTTGTGCATTTTTAAGCTAAATAACTAACACCAAAATCAATTCTAGCTAGTAACAATTAAAATATAAAATTTAAGTCATCTAAATACTAGTTTCACTATTTGCTGAGGACTAGAATCCGTTTTCTAGCTAATGCCCTCGATATGCAATGCACGTTGCGACAATAAAAGAATAACAATTAATTCTCAAAGAATCTAAGAAATATATCATTTTTGGAAAGCATCATAGTTTAAAATTTACTCCGGCTCGGAGTTACTTTTCTCATTTATTTGAAAACCGAGTGATTTTAACACAAAACAACCAAAACCGATTATTAAAATAATCAAAACAATCAAGGTAATCAATATTCATTTAAAATAATCAATTTAACTATTTCTAGAACATTTAAAAGAATTATGAAGTTAACATTAAACTACAAATGAAGGTTAACATAAACACATAGTCAAACACAATTAAACCCTAAAATTTAAGATAACACTTAATTAATCACAAGAGAATAAATTCAATTACTATAATTAATAGAAGTAGATAACAACCTTTCAATTATTCAATATATAATTACTAAATGCTTCCAAGAGAAATATGAAAATAGTGCAAATTGGTTGATTTAACTAATTAAACATTTAATCAAATGCAGTCAAGTGCTATTAAATGCATGCCGGGTTCGGGTTATCACATCCTTCCCCTCTTAAAACAATTGCGTCCTCGCAATTCTTCTTCCAATAGAACTCAGCATCATCTGAAATCCAATTCTGACTAATCTTCATCGGTTGCTGAGCAAGATAATATATAAGAATGCCCGTAGGAAATCCCAAATAGAAATTCCAATCAAGAATGCCGAGGAAATACCAACTAAAGACTGAAGCAAAGACACTGTAGATATCATCAATACCACATACTAATGGCAGGAAGAGTACCGAAGGAGTACCCTATTTAAGAATCTTCAATAGAAGTCTAACAAGTACCAAATAAGAAAGTTAAGAGATAGCCAGAGTAGATACACCTCATGCAGTACTGACTACCGTAAATATACCCAGCTGAAATTTCTGTAAAGGATTATAGAGAAGAATACCAAAGGCCAACCTCTAAATGAAATCTTCCAATCACTGTGTTCCTACCGCAACATCTTAGTCAAACAGCAAATATAGATTCCCCTGAGTGGAAACGCCGAAGGAGAAGCCGTAAACAATACAAGATAATATGTCCAAGCAGAATTCCAAGTGTAGGATCTTCCAATAAATGCCAATAAGGAAAAATACTAGTAAAATGCCCGATAAGGATTCCAAAGAATACCGTAAGTAATATGAGATAATGAGTCTGATAGGAATTCCAGTTACCAAATCAACTGAGGGATGCCAAAGAAAATACCCGAACAATGCTCCAGTAAGAAAGTACTAAGAATTGCCCATTAAGTAATACTAGATAAATGGCCACTAAGAATCCTAGAGAATGCCATTGAAGAATTTTCCAATAAGGAATACCAGTAGCACTCCAATAAAGACCAAGACACATATACCATAGATAATACCATGCAGTAAGTCCAACTGAAAATCCAATAGCCAAGTCCACCAAGTAGTGCCAACAAAAGTCCCCAAAGAACACCCATTAAGAAAACCAAAGAATGCTCCAAAGAATAACCAGATAAAACTCCAAGAGAAAGCTACTCTTTCACAACTGTTAAGCACATAGGAGGCCATAGAGATTCGCCAATAACCGAGCTCCAAAAGCAAACACTAATTCCCAAATAAAGGCTAGCCAAATACCATTCATTTCCTGCCAATCCATACACCTTGGAAGGCCAGCTGTGAACCACTTCTTCAGGGGAGGAAGAGGACTTACTTACCATTTCCATAGGACATGTATGAATGCCAATATATCACAGTTATACACATGCCTTAAACTATTATGCAAGAAAGTTTACGAAACAATTTATTCAACAAAGTCACTCAAGCACGGCAATCAAGTCAAGCACAACATAATCAATTCAAATCACGCATAGCTAATTCAAGACATTTCAATACACACATTACAAGCAATACTTCAAGCAAATAACAATTCATGATGTCGATTCGATAGGTCAATTCAATGCACAACTAGACACTTCACTTTACTTGAGAAACATTTAACACATAACACATAACTATATCACATAGGTGCATACTTTCAAGTCAAGACACACAATCTCACATACAAGCATACACTTTCAAGACACACTTATCAAGCACACATTCAAGGGTCACTACCCACCAGACTGAGGACCCTATCCCGGCTTATGAGCTAGATAAGCTCTGATACCACCTGTAACACCCCGATCCCTCTCGAGACCGGAGGTTCTATCAATCGATCTAATCACAACCCAAACCAAACCCGGGCATAAATTTTCAGGAAAAACGGACGGAGTCTCCCCTGTTTCTAGGCAAAATGTAAAACCTGTAATAGCATTTAAATGGACCAACACCGTGTCCAACCATACAAAACTTCCTCAAGGCCATTCGAGCCTCGGTTCTCAACAATTTAAACTCAGCACGTATACATACATTTCAAATTTAAAAGCTAACCTATCTCTTTTCATTTTGACAAGTACATTCAAACTTGAAAATTAAACCATACTAAGCTACTACATAAAATAGACTATCATGCCATTCTAGTTCTTTTCTTTTAGACATTACAAACATGCATTTGAAGTTAAGTTATAATAACTAGATACATAATCTAACTTATCAAACTACTTCAACAATCTAACGAAACTTAAATTACATACTTTTAGCATTAAATACATACAACATATGAAAGCATATATCTTCACAACTTCGACACTCAAGCCACATAGGCACGCAAGACAACTCTTCAGGCAACAACTTCCACGAAATCACGAACTTCCAGCTAACATGACATTTCCTGAAATGTGGTGGTGAGGAGTGAGTATACACAACACGTATACTCAGTGAGGGCGAGACAGATATCGAATTGGAGAGAAAGAAGATTGTGCAATGCAAAAAGGTACAGTTAAGCAATACAATCAATAAAAGGCATACAATATAAACAACAATACAATTAAACAACTAAAGAAAGCATTAATACAACCAATCAAAGCTATACCATACTTTGAAGGCTATGGTTCACTCGAGCGAGTAATGTACCGATCACGATTCCGATGACTTTAACGATGACGCGCCGGCCCAAACCACCTTATAACACCAGTTTGGAATACCTCGGAAATATCCATCAATCTACAACCTAAATCTCCCTGGGAGGCAACCCAAGCGAGAAAGGGAATAGCAGTGGAGCTAGAGCAACCAACACTGGCAACCCAAGGCTACCCAGAGAGGCCCATCACTCACGCGCGAGACACTATGCAATGCATGACTCGATACAAGACAATAAACAAGCGATAAAGCCACACGTGGGAGAATAACAAAGTAGGTTACTCTCGCACGCAATAGCAGCAATTTGATAAGCAATTCAATCCAAAACAACTCAAACAAGTATTCCAAGTAATTCTAAGCATTCTATAAGCATAAAGGCAAGAAAACACACAAAAACACAAATCGGCCCCAACTATCAAAACGCTACCATTTCCAAACGAGCCACGAGTTCTGGAAACCGACTTCGCCAACCCTCCTAGGTCACCATAAGGCACGTCTAAAGACCCCGAAACCTTACTTTACCCTAGAATTCGCGCAAAGCCCCGATTTTCCCCTTTCTTGTTTGAACTACAACTATAACAACCAAACACCCAACCAATGCCATAATCGCACCAAAAGTGCTTTCATGGCTTCCCGAAGCAATGCCAACACGTAAAACGAGAAAACGCTAAAGCCGACCTAAACGACCCCGACTTTCCCAAAGGCTTAATTCTCATTTTTTCCACTACGCAACCCAAACAAACCACACATTTTAGCATTCTAGCGTACCTAGCACATTTCTACATCAACAGAAAGCATAACAGCGCAAGTTCATCGTTCCAAGGGTTTACTATTCACTAATTACTATTCATTAATCAATTTAAATTACAATCTCAACATTTAACCGCAGAAAATGTTAAAAGCTATAAATACATGTTCTACAAATGCCAAGGAACATTCTAGAAGCATCAAATCGCTTTAAATAACGATCTACGGATAAATCTAAAAATTGACAAAGTTAACATATACAACGTATAAATGCACAAATAACATGCTTCCCTCACCTTAGACGCTCCTAGACGCTAGGAAGACCTCGTAGGATGCCTCGGAAACAACCCCGTGCAAGCTCCCGCGAAGAAATGAAGATTTTGGCTTGAAATCTTTTTTTTTCTCTCCTCATTTTCGGCCCTGCTAAGCTGCTGTTCAGGTCTGTTTTTTTTGTGTGTTATTTAGGCTATTTTAAAGAGGTCAAAGGTCAAAAGGGTCAAAGCTTTGGTCAAGGTTGGTCAAACAACTTAAAACTAGTCAAAATGGCCTATTTTTGTGCATTTTTAAGCTAAATAACTAACACCAAAATCAATTCTAGCTAGTAACAATTAAAATATAAAATTTAAGTCATCTAAATACTAGTTTCACTATTTGCTGAGGACTAGAATCCGTTTTCTAGCTAACGCCCTGGATATGCAATGCACGTTGCGACAATAAAAGAATAACAATTAATTCTCAAAGAATCTAAGAAATATATCATTTTTGGAAAGCATCATAGTTTAAAATTTACTCCGGCTCAGAGTTACTTTTCTCATTTATTTGAAAACCGAGTGATTTTAACACAAAACAACCAAAACTGATTATTAAAATAATCAAAACAATCAAGGTAATCAATATTCATTTAAAATAATCAATTTAACTATTTCTAGAACATTTAAAAGAATTATGAAGTTAACATTAAACTACAAATGAAGGTTAACATAAACACATAGTCAAACACAATTAAACCCTAAAATTTAAGATAACACTTAATTAATCACAAGAGAATAAATTCAATTACTATAATTAATAGAAGTAGATAACAACCTTTCAATTATTCAATATATAATTACTAAATGCTTCCAAGAGAAATATGAAAATAGTGTAAATTGGTTGATTTAACTAATTAAACATTTAATCAAATGCAGTCAAGTGCTATTAAATGCATGCCGGGTTCGGGTTATCACAGTGTTGTCCTTTTTGCCAGTCACAACGAATGATCTACGACGAAAAAATAGCGCAAAAAGAAGAAAAGTGGCTCAAAATTGATGAAAACGTTCGATTTTGGGCTACGAAAATAGGCGCAGCCGAGCAGGCTTGTAACCCTTGTCGTAGAGCTCTCAGAGAGCTTTCCAACAGTATGTTGTGCGTCGCATAACTCCTTACGGATAAAAGGTTATGGGCACCGGAGCGACGGAGACTTGGTCACAGGCCCCGCATCCTCGGTTTGCGGGCCCAGCCTCTACCCGAAGCGCAGTTGTCTTGCCCAAGATGCCGTGGGGCTCGATTATATAAATGTGATGGATAAAGAATCTTGGCAAGCCTGAACGGGGCAAAAAAGAAAACAAAAATGGGGGGTGCAACATGACGACATCGTAGGGGGTTACCCATCCTAGTACTACTGTCGCCCAAACACGCTTAACTTCAGAGTTCTGATGGGATCCGATGTATTAGCGATGGTATGATCGCACCTGTCTTGTTGAGGTCGCAAAGCCCTTTTGTCTCGTCCTTTTCACGGCTCACGACGAATGATCAGGGACGAAGAAACAACACAAAATGAAGAAAAATGGCCCAAAACTGATGAAAACGTTCGATTTTGGGTTCAGAAATCAGGCGCAGCAAAGCATGCTTGCTGCCCCTGTTGTAGAGCTCTCAGAGAGCTTTCCTACGGTATGCTGTGCGCCGCATAACTCCTTACGGATCAAAAGTTATGGGCACCGGAGAGACGGAGACCTGGTCACAGGCCCCGCCCCCACGGTTTGCGGGCCCATCCTTTACGCGAAACACAGTTGTCTTGCCCGATATGCCATGAGACTCGATAATAGAAATGTGATAGATAAAGAATCTTGGCAAGCCAAAACAGGGCAAAAACACAAAACAAAAATGGGGGGTACAACATGAGGACTTCCCAAGGGGTCACCCATCCTAGTACTACTCTCGCCCAAGCACGCTTAACTTCAGAGTTCTGATGGGACCCAATGCATTAATGTTGGTATGATCGCACCCGTCATATTCAGGGTGCAAAGCCCTTTTGTGTCGTCCTTTTTGCCCTTCACGACGAACAATCTGGGCCGAAAAGACAGCGCAAAAAGCAGAAAAGTGGACCAAAACAGATGAAAACGTTCAATTTTGGGCTCCAAAAATAGGCGCTGCTATGCAGGCTTAATTCCCCCATCGTATAGCTCTCAGAGAGCTTTCCAACGGTATGTTGTGCGCCGCATAACTCCTTACAGATAAAAAGTTATGGGCACCGATGTGAGGCCCGACCCTGAATAACGTGTCTTACCTCGATTTGCGTGCCTTAGACCTAGAACTGTATGACCGACTTTGGATTACGTGCCCTATCTTGGTTTTCATGCATGCCTCGTTATACATGCCTTAACCTAGAATTGTGTGCTTTAATCCTCGATATACGTGCGATACCTAGATAAATGTGTCATGACCTTAATTTACGTGCGAGACCTTGATTTGTGTGTGTCTCTTCGTTTTGTGTGCCCTGACCTTGAATTGCGTGTCCTAACCTAGGTTTAAGAGTTGTGTCTTGAATTACGTGCATTGCATTGAATTACGTGCCTTATTTTGGTCTACGTTTATTCACCTAGGGTTGCGTGTGTTAGCATTAGAATCTGTGCATTTATCTTGAAGTATGTGCCTTAGTCTTGAAATACGTGTTGTACCTCGTAGTTCGTGTCTACCTCGTAATTCGTGCCCTAGATCTAGGAATCCGTGCCACTACGTTAATCAAGAAAGAATCATACACAAAGCACTAGACAATAAAATAATTCTACACAATCCACTAACCAATATTATATTCCTAATTCAAATTCTCTACAAACTCCACTAACAATAAAATAATACTAAACTATTCCTACATTTTCCACTATCTATTATTCTATTCATAATTCAACTCATCAACAAACATTCCTATATTTTATTCTACCTAGATTCCCTCATTCCCCAACATTCCTATGACAATTCTAATGACACAAATGCATAAAGAATTATTCATAGACAAACTGTGACAAACACTTAGCACAATGCATAAAAAAATGCTCAAAACCACCTAAATCCTCTACCTTGCTCAACCAAACCACCCTTGCCCATGCTAAACATTTTAAAATCACACATTGAAGACACAAAAATCAGATTTTAATGGCCCAAGGCCGACCAAGTGCTTGAATAATACAAAAGCTTTCATTTTTTTGTCATTTCTTCTTTCCTCTCACATTTTCTCTCTCTCCCTCTCATTTTCTCTCTCCATTTCGGTTTTGGCTGAGTTCTCTACCTCCATAGCATGTCTTCTTCACACCATAGCTAAACCAAGCAAGCCACAAGCAAAGGACCTCAACCGAGCTAGCTAGGGAGTGAAAATCACACATGCATGTGCATTGAAGACTCTATTCGGCCTAGGTAAGCTTCTTGGCATCCATTTCTTTTCTTCATGTTCTAACCTCATGCATGTGCTAAGAGATTGATCACCAAGCTAGGAAAAATAGAGAGAAGCTAGTTGGGATTTCGGATAGGCAAGGAGAGGAAGAAAAATTGTGCTTCAACAAAGCTTTTGAGCATCTTTTGGTTGATTGCTAAGGTGAGGGCTAAAACCTTTTGAAAACTCTTCAAAAATCCACATGTATGCTCATAAATGTGTGTATTTGTTTCTGTACTTGAGTTATATGGTCGTTCATAAGCTTAAACCACCATGCATGGCAAGATCTTGGCTTGAAAATGATGCTAGGTGAAGTCGAATTGTTGACAGCTATCTTACCAGTCTGTTTCGAGGTAAGTTTAGCTAGGAAAATGATGTTTAAAATGCATGAAAATTGGTAGGTGACTACTTTGGACGGTTTTGAACATTGTTCCCAGAAATAGGACGAAGCTAATTTTGAATCTAAGGTCCTCAAAATGGAAAATCTTTAAAATGTGTCCAAATCTGGAAATCTGGAAAAACGAAGCAGGTTTTTGGCAGATGCACTGACTTTGTGGAACGAACCCTATTTGACTTAGTAAATGATGTCCAAAATGCATGAAATTTGGGGTGCTTCTATATTTTTCAGTTCTGGACAATTTTGTCAGAAATGGACGAAGGCTAAAACTGACCCTAAGGACCTCAAAAACGTCAATTACTGAAAAGTGTGCAAATCTAGACAGTTTTGTGCTATTCCACTGTTTCGGCTATATCTAATGATTCCGAACTCCAATTGATGCAAGGTTTGTTTTGTAATTTTAGTTAACTTCTTAAGCTTTAATTTGACATCTTATTCATTGAATTTGGAGATTGTTTGATTATCCTATTGATTGTGGGAAAACAGCCTATTGCAGAAAAGGTTTCACTTAGCTAAATGCTTGGAAAATTGTTGTAACCTCTCTTGTGGTACTAATTGTGTGGAAATGTGATGTTGGGATGTTGTGTGGACTGTTTTGAGTACTTGAGGATGTTTGAATTGAATGATGCATGACTTGAGAATGATTTTGAGATTGACTTTGAGTTGGGTTGAGGCTCAAATTGCATGAATATACACGAAATGGAAACCCTAATGACTAGGTAGTTTTGCTAAGTATTGATCATTTGGATATTGTGTGGAAATTATATGCTTAGTGGGCTGCCTGTAAATGTCTTATAACTTCGAATGTGATTTTGACCATTGCATGTTGTCAAATAAGTTTTTCTTGCAACCAAACCCATGTAGATGTTGTTGCATGTTGAATAATCGTATCACTTGATTACGTGGACTTCGAAATGAGTTATATGACTTGACTTGCATGTGTTACATGGCTGCCCGTTTAATGTTCATATGGCTCTATATGCCTTTCAAGTGAAATTACTTGTCTTATCGTGCCTTGTTTGATTACTTGACAACATGCGATCTTATAACTGCTCGGAGGTGACCTACTTTGTTGTCCTCCTAATGTGATATGTTAAATGTTGTAAATGTGCATTGCATACGAGGTTGCAACCTTTCATTGTGGCATGGTAGCGTTTCACAAATGCTGGGCGTCATAGGGCTTGCCGGTGCTCCCGTGACTACCATGGTCCAATTCCTTCTCTCGCTTGGCATTCCACCCTTGGAGAGTTGGGTCGTAGGATTTCGGGGTACATCCGGAGTACACCCACCTGGCGTGTTTTTGGGGATGATTTGAAGTCGGCCGCAACTTCTGATTCTGAAACTGATCTAAGAGCAAAAGCTCACTGTATCCTTTTTACTAAGTTTATAAGTACTCTCGCTTGGTTCCTAGAGAACCTCGGGGAGGAAAGACTGTTATTTCTGTTTCTGTACTTGTATTATTGATATATTCATGCTTTCAAAAGGATTTTTATAAGTTGAACCGGAAAATGAGTTTCAAAACCTATTTCTCATTCCCTCTCGCTGAGTTCATAAGAACTCACCCTCTTTTATCATCTCAGGTGAAGAAGATCAAGAACAGGTACCCGAGGACGATGTGCCTAACGATGATTCCTTGGAGTGATTGCCTCTCTTGTGTGCTTTGCGTGATTATGGCTATTTATGAACTATGCAACTTGAAGACTATTTCTTTTATGTTGCTCGTTGTTTATTGATGTAAATGACCCCGTTGTAATTTGGGTCTAATTCTGGGATTGTACTATCTATAACTGGACGAACTTTTATTTGGTTGTTTGCTTTCGTTTTCTTAATTAGTAGTTATCGTAGGCATTCAAACCACTAGATGAACAATCAACTAAGTTAATTCTATCTAATTTCACTTAGGTGCTCATTTGCAAACTAAAGGATAATAGGTACTTGCATGATAGGAAATTGACAAATAAACGGGGCATAGTTATCATATTAGGCTTATTAACCAAACGAGACTTTCAAGATAAACTAGTAGGCAAATCAGTTGGTGACAAATAGGAGTCCTTAATGGAATTGGATTAATGATTGGAATAATTGAGCGTTTAGAGAATTAGGTCAAACCAAATAGCCCAATTACAGCCGTTATGCTGCCGATTTTTCGGAAAATTTTGGAGTCTAGGATTAAATATTAAGTGCTAAACCTCCTTGAACGATTAAGTACATGAAAGGACTTGAATGTTTAGATCACACCCTAGTCTAACCTTTATAGGCCGGGTTGGGGCGTGACACCCTATAATAGAATGGTATCAGAGCCTAGTTTACTAACTAGGCGTTAGTCGGGTTCAACTCTCGGACCATGGGTAGAAGGCCTAAGGTAACTATGATGTCTTGTTTATATGTATTAATGTGTGCTAATGTGCTTTAATTGCTTTGAATATTATGTGCCTTTGTGGACCATATGTATTATGTGTCATGCACACCGACACGTTAGTGCCCTCAATAATGCATGCATGCTTTTATACTCCTTCCTTGATACATATGCATGTTATATGTCCATGATTGACTGTTTATGTACATAGATAGTTAGGATTAGGACTTTCAGGGAATTGAATTCCTGCAGGAAGAACGAAAAGGCTCAGTTAGAGACTTCTCGCATCTTTGCAGGTACTCGACGGATCATATGTATTATTGGATATGCATATGTATAAAATGCGTAGCACGGGTATAATTGTTGAGGTAAAGTTATCTCCTTATTTTTTGGAATACCTATACCTGTGATTAAGTTGTCAATTTTATAGCTATGAAGTTATAGATTCCGATAAACCGTTCTTCTAATTGTGGTTCAAGAATAAATGTTAAGGACATACAACTTTCCTTAGATATAAGAATATACTATTAAATATGTAGAGTAGTATATATTCTCATATGCTGATAGTGGAAGTTGACTTGGAGGTTTCTTTGAATCCATTTCTCACATCTTAAAATTGGCTTGATAGGCTATCTAAGAAGTTAGCGATACACTCGTACGATTGAATCCTTACTTGATTGGAATTAAGCACTGATGAATCTGATATGATATGGTGTATACTAGCGAGTTTCAAGTTCACTAAATGTTGAGATCATGACCTAGAAATTAAAAGATGAATTCGTGGAAATTGATGATAGTTACATTTAGGGGTTAGATTATTGAGACATGGATAGTGTATTTGAGTGACTTAACAATGGATAACCTCAAGACATGTAGGCAACTCTAGAGACCGAATTTAACAAGGTTGATGATTCTTTAATATAACAAGATATAAGGATGCTGGAATCGAGGAATTCACGTAGCCAGAACTCGTGTTCGGAAGACTACACTTAAAATGTTAGGTCAGATAGAAGTGTAAGGAATTGAATTATGCATTAAGTGACTAACGTTGCTAAAGGTCCTAAGTTGGATATCGGTGATATTTAGAATCATGGTATTAATTGGTGCCTCTCGGATTTAGTTGCGATTATGCAAGTATGTCATTCTATGCACTCGTTGTTTAGATATCCTAGAGGATGTTGGAAAACATATATCCCTAAGTAATACCAATGGACCTAATATATAAACCATGGAAATGAGATTAAAGCATTCGGTTACAAAGTGGAGTCGTTAGGATATGATTAGTAATCCTAAATAGCTAATAGTAAGTATGCATGATGAATCATGGTGAACCCTAGAACCTAAGGTCGATGAGTCTTGACGCTCTTAGCTAGTTGAACATGTAAATGAGAAGAGTAAGATTTCATAGAGTTAAGATAGAGATGAATTAGAGTCATAATGACCCAAGAGACTATTGTTAGACCACCGTATCTATGTGCATCGTTTCACATCTAGAAACTAGCGATCGGTAGACTTCGAATTGTGGTCGTTGAATAAGAGGGGTGAATCTTGTAGTGATAGTTAGATAAGTGGTTGATTACTTTTGAAGTTCTATTAGGTTATGTTGAAGGATGCCTCGTGGTCATAATTCTTATGTTGATACAACCTTGAAGTTATCTCGTGTAAGTATTTTATGAGCTCGGTCATTTCGGTACCCATTTATAGTCCTAGGATTGTTGTTGTATGACCGGTAACCTAGTAGAGCATTGATATCACTTACATGGCGATGAACCCAGCTAAGTAACAATAATGTTGAAGATGTAATGGCGGGCATTAAGTGTTCGAAGGAATGACTAGGTCACTAAATGAGTAGGACCATTGTCTTCTTAAGTATGACGTAACCTTGGATTGAGGTGAGTGAAATTTATTTGAGGTTGAAACTATTCACCTTAGGAGTTTTGTATAAGATTAAAAGAAAATTCCGAAGCCTCATGACGTGAAAATAGAGATTTGAATTAGAAGATAGATTGTGGATCATAAGCTAATGAAATTTACTTGTAAGAGTTGAACTAGTGCAACATGATTAGCTTACCCATGCAATTTCGATGGCAATTTGTTAGTGATACTTAATAAACCTTAGAATTCGAGTTTAATGAATCTCAACAGTCTTTCTCGTTGATTACGAGCGTGAAGGTTAACAAAGCCGGGAAAGGAGATTAGTGAATAAGAGCCTGTAATTGGGAGACTAGTCATTAGAAGATTTACTAATCCAATGTACCTTCAAGATAAGAACTATGATACTACCGATAGATGACGATTTGAGATGGATTAGTTGCTTGGTGAGTTCTTCCTAAAAATAGGGTCGTATCGTGAAAATAATCCATAACATGTGTATGTCTTACGTGCTAACAATTTGAAGCTAGTAGATATGATATGTAAATCGGATATAAACCTATCACTTTGAAATTAGCGTATGTTACCCTAGGATCATGGAATTATTGTGATATTCCTTTTGAGGTATGAATGCGAGATTGATACAACATGAGCCATGATTTTGGAATTACAGTTATATTGTAAGAATACCGATGCAGCTTTGATGACTATGTTTGGAGATTCTAACCTTAGTTAATGAACTCGACCTTAAGATCAATTGGAGAAACATAGGAAGTGAATTGGTTGTGGTGAGAGATCACCAAACACGGGATGAACAGGAGTAGGAAGAATAACAAGGGTCAAAATCCGTCTAAATGACCTCAATAGACAAGAATGAATTTCGGGACGAAATTCTTTTAAGGAGGGGAGGATGTGAGGCCCGACCCCGAATAACGTGCCTTACCTCGATTTGCGTGCCTTAGACCTAGAACTGTATGACCGACTTTGGATTACGTGCTCTGTCTTGGTTTTCGTGCATGCCTTGTTATACGTGCCTTAACCTAGAATTGTGTGCCCTAATCCTCGATATACGTGCGATACCTGGATAAACGTGCCATGACCTTAATTTACGTGCGAGACCTTGATTTGCGTGTGTCTCTTCGTTTTGTGTGCCCCGACATAGAATTGCGTGTCCTAACCTAGGTTTAAGAGTTGTGTCTTGAATTACGTGCATTGCATTGAATTACGTGCCTTATTTTGGTCTATGTTCATTCACCTAGGGTTGCGTGTGTTAGCATTAGAATCCGTGCACTTATCTTGAAGTATGTGCCTTAGTCTTGAAATACGCGCTGTACCTCGTAGTTCTTGTCTACCTCGTAATTCGTGCCCTAGATCTAGGAATCCGTGCCACTACGTTAATCAAGAAAGAATCCTACACAAAGCACTAGACAATAAATTAATCCTACACAATCCACTAACCAATATTATATTCCTAATTCAAATTCTCTACAAACTCCACTAATAATAAAATAATACTAAACTATTCTTACATTTTCCACTATCTATTATTCTATTCATAATTCAACTCATCAACAAACATTCCTATATTTTATTCTACCTAGATTCCTTCATTCCCCAACATTCCTGTAACAATTCTAATGACACAAATGCATAAAGAATTATTCATAGACAAACTATGACAAACACTTAGCACAATGCATAAAAAAATGCTCAAAACCACCTAAATCCTCTACCTTGCTCAACCAAACCACCCTTGCCCATGCTAAACATTTTAAAATCACACATTGAAGACACAAAAATCAGATTTTAATGGCCCAAGGCCGACCAAGTGCTTGAATAATGCAAAAGCCTTAATTTTTTTTGTCATTTCTTCTTTCCTCTCACATTTTCTCTCTCTCCCTCTCATTTTCTCTCTCCATTTCGGTTTTGGCTGAGTTCTCTACCTCCATAGCTTGTCTTCTTCACACCATAGCTAAACCAAGCAAGCCACAAGCAAAGGACCTCAATCGAGCTAGCTAGAAAGTGAAAATCACACATGCATGTGCATTGAAGACTCTATTCGGCCTAGGTAAGCTTCTTGGCATCCATTTCTTTTCTTCATGTTCTAACCTCATGCATGTGCTAAGAGATTCATCACCAAGCTAGGAAAAATTGAGAGAAGCTAGTTGGGATTTCGGCTAGGCAAGGAGAGGAAGAAAAATTGTGCTTCAACAATGCTTTTGAGCATCTTTTGGTTGATTGCTAAGGTGAGGGCTAAAACCTTTTGAAAACTCTTCAAAAATCCACATGCATGCTCATAAATATGTGTATTTGCTTCTGTACTTGAGTTATATGGTCGTTCATAAGCTTAAACCACCATGCATGGCAAGATCTTGGCTTGAAAATGATGCTAGGTGAAGTCGAATTGTTGACAGCTCTCTGACCAGTCTGTTTCGAGGTAAGTTTAGCTAGGAAAATGATGTTGGAAATGCATGAAAATTGGTAGGTGACTACTTTGGACGGTTTTGAACATTGTTCCCAGAAATAGGCCGAAGCTAATTTTGACTCTAAGGTCCTCAAAATGGCAAATCTTTAAAATGTGTCCAAATCTGGAAATCTGGAAAAACGAAGCAGGTTTTTGGCAGATGCACTGACTTTGTGGAACGAACCCTATTTGACTTAGTAAATGATGTCAAAAATGCATGAAATTTGGGGTGCTTCTATATTTTTCAGTTCTGGACAATTTTGTCAGAAATGGACTAAGGCTAAAACTGACCCAAAGACCTCAAAAACGTCAATTACTGAAAAGTGTGCAAATCTAGACAGTTTTGTGCTATTCCACTGTTTTGGCTACATCTAATGATTCCGTAGTCCAATTGATACAAGGTTTGTTTCTGATTTTAGTTAACTTCTTAAGATTTAATTTGACATCTTATTCATTGAATTTGGAGATTGTTTGGTTATCCTATTGATTGTGGGAAAACAGCCTATTGTAGAAAAGGTTTCACTTAGCTAAATGCTTGGAAAATTGTTGTAACCTCTCTTGTGGTACTAATTGTGTGGAAATGTGATGTTGGGATGTTGTGTGGACTGTTTTGAGTACTTGAGGATGTTTGAATTGAATGATGCATGACTTGAGAATGATTTTGAGATTGACTTTGAGTTGGGTTGAGACTCAAATTGCATGAATATACACGAAATGGAAACCCTAATGACTAGGTAGTTTTGCTAACTATTGATCATTTGGATATTGTGTGGAAATTATATGCTTAGTGGGCTGCCCATAAATGTCTTATAACTTCGAATGTGATTTTGACCATTGCATGTTGTCAAATAAGTTTTTCTTGCAACCAAACCCACGTAGATGTTGTTGCATGTTGAATAATCGTATCACTTGATTATGTGGACTTCGAAATGAGTTATATGACTTGACTTGCATGTGTTACATGGCTGCGCGTTTAATGTTCATATGGCTCTATATGCCTTTCAAGTGAAATTACTTGTCTTATCGTGCCTTGTTTGATTACTTGACAACATGCGATCTTATAACTGCTCGGAGGCGACCTACTTTGTTGTCCTCCTAATGTGATATGTTAAATGTTATAAATGTGCATTGCATACGAGGTTGCAACCTTTATTGTGGCATGGTAGCGTTTCACGAACGCTGAGCGGTATAGGTCTTGCCGGTGCTCCCGTGACTACCATGGTCCAATTCCCTCTCGCTTGGCATTCCCCCCTTGGAGAGTTGGGTCGTAGGATTTTGGGGTACATCCGGAGTACACCCACCTGGCGTGTTTTTGGGGATGATTTGAAGTCGGCCGCAACTTCTGATTCTGAAACTGATCTAAGAGCAAAAGCTCACTGTATCCTTTTTACTTTGTGTATAAGTACTCTCGCTTGGTTCTTAGAGAACCTCAGGGAGGAAAGACTGGTATTTCTGTTTCTGTACTTGTATTATTGATATATTCATGCTTGCAAAAGGATTTTTATAAGTTGAACCGGAAAATGAGTTTCAAAACCTATTTCTCGTTCCCCCTCGCTGAGTTCATAAGGACTCACCCTCTTTTATCATCTCAGGTGAAGAAGATCAAGAACAGGTACTCGAGGACGATGTGCCTAACGATGATTCCTTGGAGTGATTTCCTGTCTTGTGTACTTTGCGTGATTATGGCTATTTATAAAATATGCTACTTGAAGACTATTTCTTTTATGTTGCTCGTTGTTTATTGATG
Organism: Ehretia macrophylla; assembly: GCA_037974665.1. Lineage (NCBI taxonomy): Eukaryota > Viridiplantae > Streptophyta > Magnoliopsida > Boraginales > Ehretiaceae > Ehretia > Ehretia macrophylla. The sequence goes on from CM075777.1 coordinate 61,019,885, forward strand.
TAAATGACCCCGTTGTAATTTGGGTCTAATTCTGGGATTGTACTATCTATAACTGGACGAACTTTTATTTGGTTGTTTGCTTTCGTTTTCTTAATTAGTAGTTATCGTAGGCATTCAAACCACTAGATGAACAATCAACTAAGTTAATTCTATCTAATTTCACTTAGGTGCTCATTTGCAAATTAAAGGATAATAGGTACTTGCATGATAGGAAATTGACAAATAAACGGGTCATAGTTATCATGTTAGGCTTATTAACCAAACAAGACTTTCAAGATAAACTAGCAGGTAAATCGGTTGGTGACAAATAGGAGTCCTTAATGGAATTGGATTAATGATTGGAATAATTGAGGCGTTTAGAGAATTAGGTCAAACCAAATAGCCCAATTATAGCCGTTATGCTGCCGGTTTTCCGAAAAATTTTGGAGTCTAAGATTAAATATTAAGTGCTAAACCTCCTTGAACGATTAAGTACATGAAAGGACTTGAATGTTTAGATCACACTCTAGTCTAACCTTTATAGGCCGAGTTGGGGAATGACAAACGGAGCGAAGGAGACCTGGTCACAGGCCCTGCGCCCTCGGTTTGCAGGACTAGCCTCTACGCGAAGCGTAGTTGTCTTGCCCAAGATGCCGTGGGACTCGATAATAGAAATGTGACGGATAAAGAATCTTGGCAAGCCTAAACGGGGCAAAAAAACAAAATGAAAATGGGGGGTGCAACACGAAGACTTCATAGGGGGTCACCCATCCTAGTATTACTCTCACCCAAGCACTCTTAACTTCAGAGTTCTGATAGGATCCGATGCATTAGTGCTGGTATGATCACACCCGTCATGTTCAGGGCACAAAGCCTTTTTGTGTCGTCCTTTTTACCGGTCATGACGAACGTTCTGGGACGAAGAAACAACACAAAAAGAAGAAAAGTGGCCCAAAATTGATGAAAATATTCGATTTTGGGCTCTAAAAACTGGCGCAGCCAAGTAGGCATACTGCCTCCGTCGTAGAGCTCTCAGAGAGCTTTCCAACGGTATGTTGTACGCTGCATAACTCCTTACGGGTAAAAAGTTATGGGCACCGGAGCGACGGAGACCTGGTCACAGGCCCCGCGCCCTCCGTTTGCGGGCCCAGCCTCTAAGCGAAGCACAGTTGTCTTGCCCAAGATGCCGTGGGACTCGATAATAGAAATTTGACTGATAAAGAATCTTGGCAAGCCTGAACGGGGCAAAAAAACAAAACGGAAAAGGGGCATGCAACACGAGGACTTCCCAAGGGGTCACCCATCAAAGTACTACTCTCGCCTAAGCGCGTTTAACTTCAGAGTTCTGATAGGATCTAGTGCATTAGCGTTAGTATGATTGTACCCGTCATGTTGAGGTTGCAATGCCTTTTTGTGTTTCGCCCTTGTCACGGCTCACGACGAACGATCTGGGACGAAGAAACAGCGCAAAAAGAAGAAGAGTCACCCAAAACTGATATAAACGTTCGATTTTGGGCTCCAAAAAATGCACAGCCGAGCAGGCTTGCTGCCTCCGTCGTTGAGCTCTCAGAGAGCTTTCCAACGGTATGTTGTGCGCCGCATAACTCCTTACCGATCAAAAGTTATGGGCACCGGAGTGACGGAGACCTGTTCACAAGCCCCACCCCCTTGGTTTGCAGGCCTAGCCTCTACGCGAAGCGCAATTGTCTTGCCCAAAAGGCCGTGGAACTTGATAATAGAAATGTGACGGATAAAGAATATTGGCAAGCCTAAACGGGGCAAAAAAACCAAATGAAAAAGGGGCGTGCAACACGAGGACTTCCCAAGGGGTCACCCATCCAAGTACTACTCTCGCCCAAGCACGTTTAACTTTGGAGTTCTTATGGGATCCAGTGCATTAGTGCTGGTATGATCGTACCCGTCATGTTGAGGGCGCAAAGACCTTTTCTGTCATCCTTTTCACAGCTCACGACGAATGATCTGTGACTAAGAAACAATGAAAAAAGAATAAAAGTAGCTCAAAATTGATGAAAATGTTTGATTTTGGGCTCTGAAAATAGGCGCAGCCGAGCAAACCTATTGCCCACGTCGTAGAGCTCTTCGAGAGCTTTCCAATGGCATACTATGCGCCGTATAACTCCTTACAGATCAAATTTTATGGGCACCAGAGTGACGGAGACATGGTCAAAGGCCCCGCGCCCTCAATTTTGGGCCCAGCCTCTACGCGAAGCGATGTTGTCTTGCCCAAGATGCCGTGGGACTCGATAATAGAAATGTGACGGATAAAGAATCTTGGCAAGCCTGAACAGGGCAAAAAAATAAAACGAAAATTGGGGGTGCAACAAGAGGACTTCCCAGGGGGTCATCCCTCCTAGTACTACTCTCGCCCAAGCACGCTTAACTTCGGAGTTCTAATGAGATCCGATGCATTAGTGCTGGTATGATCGCACCCATCATGTTCAGGGCGCAAAGCCTTTATGTGTCCTTTTCTTCGCTGCTCATGATGAATGATCTAGGTCGAAGAAACAACGCAAAAGAAAGAATAGTGGCCTCAAACTGATGAAAATGTTCAATTTTGGGCTCCGAAAATAGGCATAACTGAGCAAGCTTGCTGCCTCTGTCGTAGAGCTCTCAGAGAGCTTTCCAACGGTATGCTGTACGACGCATAACTCCTTACGGATCAAAAGTTATAGGCACCGGAGCGATGGAGACCTGGTCACAGGCCCCGCGCCCTCGATTTGCGGGCCCTACCTCTACGTGAAGAATTGTTGTCTTGCCCAAGATGTCGTGAGACTCGAGAATAGAAATGTGACGAATAAAGAATCTACGCAAGCCTGAACGTGCCAAAAAAACAAAAAAAAAATGGGGGGTACACCACGAGGACTTCCTAGGGGGTCACCCATCCTAGTACTACTCTTGCCCAAGCGCACTTAACTTTGGAGTTCTGATCGGATCCGGTGCATTAGTGCTGGCATGATCGCACCTGTCATGTTCAAGGCTCAAAGCCCTTTTGTGTCGTCCTTTTTGCTGGTCACGACAAACGATCTGGGACGAAGAAACAACGCAAAAGAAGAAAAGTGGCCTGAAACTGATAAAAATGTTCGATTTTGGGCTTCAAAAATAGGTATAGCAGAGCAAGCTTGCTATCCCCGTCGTAGACCTCTCAGAGAGCTTTCCAACGGCATATTGTGCGTCGCATAACTCCTTACGGATCAAAAGTTATGGGCACCGGAGCGACGGAGACCTTGTCACAGGCTTCGCGCCCTCGGTTTACGGGCCCAGCCTCTACGTGAAGCGCAGTTGTTTGGCAAGATGTCGTGGGACTCGATAATAGAAATATGACGGATAAAGAAGTTTGGCAAGCCTGAACGGGGTAAAAAAACTAAACCAAAATGGGGGGTGCAACACGAGGACTTCCCAAAGGGTCACCCATCCTAGTACTACTCTCGCCCAATCATGTTTAAGTTTGGAGTTCTATGGGATCCAGTGCATTAGTGCTGGTATGATCGCATCTGTCATGTTGAGGGAGCAAAGCCCTTTTGTGTCGTCCTTTTCACGGCTCACGATGAACGATCTGGGATGAAGAAACAGCGCAAAAAGAAGAAAAGTATCCAAAAACGGATGAAAACATTCGATTTTGGGCTCCGAAAATAGGCAAAGCCAAGCAGGCTTGCTGACTCCATCATAGAGCTCTCAGAGAGCTTTCCAACGGTATGCCGTGTGCCGTATAACTCCTTACGGATCAAAAGTTATTGGCACCGGAGCGACGAGGTACCTGGTCACAGACCCAACCCCTCGGTTTTCGAGCCCAGCCTCTATGCGAAGCGCATTTGTCTTGCCTAAGATGCCGTGGGACTCGATAATAGAAATGTGACATATAAAGAATATTGGCAAGCCTGAACGGGGCAAAAAAACAAAACGAAAAAGAGGCGTGCAAAACGAGGACTTCCCAAGGGGTTACCCATCCTAGTACTACTCTCGCCCAAGCACGTTTAACTTCGGAGTTCTGATGGGATCCAGTGCATTAGTGCTGGTATGATCGCTCCCGTCATGTTGAGGGTGCAAAGCCCTTTTGTGTCATCCTTTTCACGGCTCACGACGAACGATCTATGACTAAGAAACAACACAAAAAGAATAAAAGTTGCGTGAAACTGATGAAAATGTTTGATTTAGGGCTCCGAAAATAGGCGCAACTGAGCAAGCTTGCTGTCCACGTTGTAGAGCTCTCCGAGAGCTTTTTAACGGTATGCTATACGCCATATAACTCCTTATGGATCAAATGTTGTGGGCATTGGAGCGACGGAGACATGGTCAAAGACCTAGCGCCCTCGGTTTTCGGGCACAGCCTCTACGCGAAGCGAAGTTGTCTTGCTCAAGACTCCGTGTGACTCAATAATAGAGATGTGACGGATAAAGAATCTTGGCAGGCCTGAACGGGGCAAAAAAACAAAACGAAAATAGGGGGTGCAATACGAGGACTTCCCAAGGGGTCACCCATCCTAGTACAACTCTCGCCCAAGCACGCTTAACTTCGGAGTTCTAATAGGATCTGGTGCATTAGTGCTGGTATGATCGCACCTGTCATGTTCAGGGCGCAAAGCCCTTATGTGTCATTTTTTTCGCCGATCACAACGAACAATCTGGATGAAAAAACAACGCAAAAGGAAGAATAGTGCCCTTAAACTGATGAAGACGTTTAATTTTGGGCTCCGAAAATAGGCGTAGCTAAGCAGGCTTGCTGCCCCTATCGTAGAGCTCTTAGAGAGCTTTCCAACGGTATACTGTGTGCAGCATAACTCCTTACGGATCAAATGTTATGGGCACCGGAGTGACAGAGACCTGGTCATAGGCCCCGCGCCCTCGGTTTGCGGGCCATGCCTCTACGCGAAGAATAGTTATCTTACCCAAGATGCCGTGGGACTCGATAATAGAAATGTGACGGATAAAGAATCATCATAAGCCTAAACGGGGAAAAAAAACAAAACAAAAATGGGGGGTGCAACACGAGGACTTCCTAGGGGGTCACCCATCTAAGTACTACTCTCACCCAAGCACGCTTAACTTCAGAGTTCTTATGTGATCTGGTACATTAGTGCAGGTATGATTGCACCCTTCATGTTCAGGACGCAAAGCCCTTTTGTGTCGTCCTTTTTCCCGGTCACGACGAACGATCAGGGACGAAGAAACATCGCAAAAAGAAGAAAAGTGGTCTGAAACTGATGAAAACATTCAATTTTGGGCTCCGAAAACATGCGCAGCCGAGTAAGCTTGCTGCCCCTATCGTAGAGCTCTTAGAGAGCTTTCCAACGGTATGTTGTGCGCTGCATAACGCTTTACGGATCAAATGATATGTGCACCAGAGCGACGGAGACCTTGTCACCCACCCCGCGCCCTCAGCTTGCTGGCCCAACCTCTACGCGAAGCGCAGTTGTCTTGCCCAAGATGCCGTGGGACTCGATAATAGAAATGTGATGGATAAAGAATCTTGGCAAGCCTGAACGGGGCGAAAAAACAAAACGAAAAAAGGGTGTGCAACATGAGGACTTCCCAAGGGGTCACCTATCCAAGTACTACTCTCTCCCAAGCACGTTTAACTTCGGAGTTCTGATGGGATCCAGTGCATTAGTGCTGGTATGATCGCACCCGTCATGTTGAGGGTGCAAAGCCCTTTTGTGTCATCCTTTTCACGGCTCACGACGAACGATCTGGGACTAAGAAACAACGTAAAAAGAATAAAATTGGCCCGAAACTGATGAAAACGTTTGATTTTGGTCACCGAATAGTAGCACAGCCTAGCAAACATGTTGTCCCCGTCATAGAGCCCTCCGAGAGCTTTCCAACGCTATGCTGTGCACCATATAACTCCTTACAGATCAAATGTTATGGGCACCGGGGCGCCGGAGACATGGTCAAAGTCCCCGCGCCCTCGGTTTGAGGGCCCAGCCCCTATGCGAAGTGAAGTTGCCTTGCCCAAGATGCCGTGGGACTCGATAATAGAAATGTGACAGATAAAAAAATATTGGCAAGCCTAAACGGGGCAAAAAAACAAAACAAAAATGGGGGGTGCAACATGAGGACTTCCAGGGGGTCACCCATCCTAGTACTACTCTCGCCCAAGCACGCTTAACTTCAGAGTTATAACGGGATCCAGTGCAGTAGTGCTGGTACGATCGCACCTGTCATGTTCAGGGCACAAAGTCCATATGTGTCATTTTTTTCGCCGCTCACGACGAATGATCTGGGACGAAGAAACAATGCTACAGGAAGAATAGTGGCCTCAAACTGATGAAAATGTTCAATTTTGGGTTCTGAAAACAGTCGCAGCTGAGTAGGCTTGTTGCCCCCGTCGTAGAGTTCTCAGAGAGCTTTCCAACGGTATGCTGTGCACCGTATAACTCTTTACAGATCAAAAGTTATGGGCATCGGAGCAACGAAGACATGGTCACAGTCTCCGCGCCCGCGGTTTGCGGGCCCTGCCTCTACGTGAAGCGCAGTTGCTTAACTTCGGAGTTTTGATGGGATCCAGTGCATTAGTGCTAGTATGATCGCACCCATCATGTTCAGGGCGCAAAGCCTTTTTGTGTCGTCCGTTTTGCCGGTCACAACAAACGATCTGGGATAAAGAAACAGCGTAAAAAGAAGAAAATAGATTGAAACTGATCAAATCGTTCGATTTTGGGCTCCGAAAATAGGCACAGCAGATCTAGTTTGCTGCCTCCGTCGTAGAGCTCTAAGAGAGCTTTCCAACAGTATGTTGTGCGTCACATAACTCCTTACGGATCAAAAGTTATGGGCACCAGAGCGACGGAGACCTAGTCACAGGCCCCGCTCCCTCGGTTTGCGGGCCCAGCCTCTCCTCGAAGCGCAGTTGTTTGGCCAAGATGCCATGGGACTCGATAATAGAAATGTGACAGATAAAGAATCTTGGCAAGCCTGAACGGGACAAAAAAACAAAACGAAAAAGGAGGGTACAACACGAGGACTTCCCAAGGGGTCACCCATCCTAGTACTACTCTCGCCCAAGCACGTTTAACTTCGGAGTTCTATGGGATCTGGTGCATTAGTGTTAGTATGATCGAACCTATCATGTTGAGGGCACAAAGCCCTTTTGTGTCGTCCTTTTCATGGCTCACGACGAACGATCTGGGACGAAGAAATAGTGCAAAAGGAAGAAAAGTATCCCGAAACTGATGAAAACATTCGATTTTGGGCTCCAAAAAAAGGCAAAGCCAAGCAGGCTTGCTAACTTTCTCGTAGAGCTCTCGAAGAGCTTTCCAATGGTATGTTGTGCGCCGTATAACTCCTTACGGATCAAAAGTTGGGGGCACCGTAGCGACGGAGACCTGGTCACAGGCCCCACCCCCTCAGTTTGCGGGCCAAACCTCTACACGAAGCGCAGTTGTTTTGCCCAAGATGCCATGGGACGCTATAATAGAAATATGACGGACAAAGAATCTTGGCAAGCCTGAACGCGGCAAAAACAAAAAAAAAAACAAAAAAGGGGCGTGCAACACGAGGACTTCCCAAGGGGTCACCCATCCTAGTACTACTCTCGCCCAAGCATGTTTAACTTCAGAGTTCTGATGGGATCTGGTGCATTAGTACTGGTATGATCGCACCTGTCATGTTGAGGGCGCAAAGCCCTTTTATGTCATCCTTTTCACGGCTCACAAGGAACTATCCGGGATGAAGAAACAGCGCAAAAAGTAGAAAAGTAGCCTAAAACTGATGAAAATGTTCGATTTTGATCTCCAAAAATAGGCTTAGCCGAATAGGCTTGTTGCCCATGTCGTGGAGCTCTCATAGAGCTTTCCAACGGTAAGTTGTGTGCCGCATAACTCCTTACGGATCAAATATTATTGGCACCGGAGCGACGGAGACCTGGTCACAAGCCCCGCGCCCTCGATTTGTGGCCCCAGCCACTACGCCAAGAGCAGTTGTCTTGCCCAAGGTGTCGTGGGACTCGATAATAGAAATGTGACAGATAAAGAATCATGGCAAGCCTGAATGGGGCAAAAAAACAAAACGAAAATGGGGGCTGCAACAGGAAGACTTCCTAGGGGGTCACCCATCCTTGTACTACTCTCGCCCAATCACGCATAACTTCGGAGTTCTGATGGGATCCGGTGCATTAGTGCTGGTACGATCGCACCCGTCATGTTAGGGGAACAAAGCCCTTATGTGTCGTCCTTTTTACGGCTCACAACGAACGATCTGGGACTAATAAACAACACAAAAAGAAGAAAAATGGCCCGAAACTGATAAAAACATTCAATTTTGGGCTCCGAAAATAGGCGCAGCTGAGTAGGCTTGCTGCCCCATCGTAGAGCTCTCAGAGAGGATTCCAACGGCATGTTGTGCATTGCATAACTCCTTACAAATCAAAAGTTATAGGCCTCGGAGCGAAGGAGACCTAGTCACAGGCCCTACGCCATCGGTTTGTGGGCCTAGCCTCTATGCGAAGCGCAATTGTCTTGCCGAAGATGCTGTGGGACTCGATAATAGAAATGTGACGAATAAAGAATCTTGGCAAGCCTGAATGGGGCAAAAAAACAAAACAAAAATGGGGGGTGCAACACGAGGACTTCCTAGGGGGTCACCCATACTAGTACTACTCTTCCCCAAGCACGCTTAACTTCGGAGTTCTGATGGGATCCGATGCATTAGTGTTGGTATGAATGAACCCTCCATGCTCAGGGCGCAAAGCGCTTTTGTGTCGTCCTCTTTGCCGGTCACGACGAACGATCTGGGATGAAGAAACAGCGCAAAAAGAAGAAAAGTCACCCGAAACTGATGAAAATGTTCAATTTTGGGTTCCAAAAATAGGCGCAGCCTAGCAGGCTTGTTGCCCCCATTGTAGAGAGCTAAGAGAGCTTTCCAATGGTATGCTGTGCGCCACATAACTCCTTACGGATCAAAAGTTATGGGCACCGGGGCGACGGATACCTGGTCACAGGCCCTACGCCCTTGGTTTGCAGGCCAACCTCTACGCGAAGCGCAGTTGTCTTGGCCAAGATGTCATGGGACTCGGTAATAGAAATGTGACGGATAAAGAATCTTGGAAAGCCTGAACGGGGCAAAAAAACAAAATGAAAATGGGGGTGCAGCATAAGGACTTCCTTGGGGGTCACCCATCCTAGTACTACTCTCGCCCAAGCACGCTTAACTTCGGAGTTCTGATGGGATTTGGTGCATTAGTGCTGGTATGATCGCACTTGTCATGTTCAGGGTGCAAAGCCCTTTTTTATCGTCCTTTTTCCGGTCACGACGAACGATCTGGGATGAAGAAACAGCACAAAAAGAAGAAAATTGGCCCAAAACTATTGAAAATGTTCAATTTTGGGCTCCGAAAACAAGCGCAGTCGAGCAGGCTTGCTGCCCCCGTCGTAGAACTCTCAGAGAGCCTTCTAACGGTATGCTGTGTGCCGCATAACTCCTTACAGATCAAAAGTTGTTGGCACCAGAGCGACGGAGACCTGGTCACAGGCCCTGCGCCCTCGGTTTACTGGCCCAGTCTCTACGCAAAGAGCAGTTTTCTTGCCCAAGATGCCGTGGGACTCGATAATAGAAATGTGATGGATAAAGAATCTTGGAAAGCCTGAACGGGGCAAAAAAACAAAACTAAAAAGTGGCGTGCGAAACAAGGACTTCTCAAGAGGTCACCCATCCTAGTACTAATCTCGCACAAGCATGTTTAAGTTCGCAGTTCTGATGGGATCCAGTGCATTAGTGCTGGTATGATCGCACCTATCATGTTGAGGGCGCAAAGCCCTTTTGTCTTGTCCTTTTCACGGCTCACGACGAATGATCTGGGATGAAAAAACAGCACAAAAAGAAGAAAAGTGTCCCGAAACTGATTAAAATGTTCGATTTTGGGCTCCAAAAAAGGCAAAGCCGAGCATGCGTGCTAACTCCGTCGTAGAGCTCTCAGAGAGATTTCCAACAGTATGCTGTGTGCCGTATAACTCCTTACGGATCAAAAGTTATTGGCACCGGAGCGACGGGGACCTGGTCACGGACCTAACCCCTTGGTTCGCGAGCCCAGCCTCTAAGCGAAGCGCAGTTGTCACGCCCTAACCCGGCCTATAAGGTTAGACTAGGGTGTGATCTAAACATTCAGGTCACATCACACACATAATCGTTTATGAAGATTTAGCACTTAATGTTTTAGCCTAAACTCTAAAATTTTTCAGAAAACAGGCAGCATAACGGCTGTAATTGGGCTCTTTGGTTTGGCCTAATTCTCTAAACGCCTCAATTTTTTTTCCAATCTCAATTTCATTTCCAACTAGGATTACTATTTACCATCAATTGAAACGGCTACTAACTATCTCGACGACGCGTTGATTATTAACCTAGCATAATACTATGTCTCGTTTGTTTGTTTATTCTTGTTATGAAAGTGCATGTTGATCTTTGCTTAACAACGAGTACCTGCTTAAGATTTGATTGGTTCATTTTACTTAGCCTTTACCTAATACATCACGATCCTATTATAGATACTAGCAATAATAATAGCAAAATAACCATAGTAGTGTCTAGTGTCTGTCTAGTTAATATTAGTACAACCTAAAATTAGACCCCAAATTACAACGGGGGTCTTTTACATTACACATCAAGCAACATCAAAAGAAATAGTCTTTAAGTAGCATAGTTCACAAATAGTCATAATCACGCAAGGCACATAGGACAGGCAATCACTCCAAGGAATCATCATTAGGCACATCGTCCTCAGGTACCTGTTCTTGATCTTCTTCACCTGAGATGATAAAAGAGGGTGAGTCCTTATGAACTCAGCGAGGGGGAACGAGAAATAGGTTTTGAAACTCATTTTCCGGTTCAACTTATGAAAATCCTTTTGCAAGCATGAATATAATACAATTAAGTATATAACAATAATATAAAGTAAAGGAACGCAATTACCAGTCTTTCCTCCCTGAGGCTCTCCAGGAACTAAGCGAGAGTACTTATACATATAGTAAAAGGATACGGTGATCTTTTGATCTCAGTGGTTGCGGCCGACTTCAAATCATCCCCTTAACACGCCAAGTGGGTGTACTCCGGATGTACCTCGAAACCTACGACCCAACTCTCTGAGGAAGTCTAGCCCCCAAGCGAGAGAGGGAATTGGTACCATGGTAGTCACGGGTGCACCGGCAAGCCCGATGCCGCCTGGTGTGCGTGATCGCTACCATGCCAGAATGAAAGGTTGCAACCTTGTATGCAATGCACATTTATGACATTTAATATATCACATTAGGAGGACAACAAAGTAGGTTACCTCCGGACAGTCATAAGATTGCACATTGACAAGTAAACAAGCGAGGCACAAATAGACAAGTAATTTCACTTGAAAAGCATATGGAGTTATATGAACATTAAACGGGCAGCCATGTAACGCACGTAGTTCAAGTCATATAACTCATTTCAACGTCCATGTAATCAAATAATAAGGTTATTCAACATACAACGAATCAAAATCACATTTAGGGATATAAGGCAACTACGGGCAGCCTACTAAACATATAATTACACCCAATATTCAAAGGATCAACACTTAGCATGTTTACCTAGTTGTTAGGGTTTCTATTTCGTGCTTACCCATGCGATTAAGCCATGAGTCCACTCAAATCAATCTCAAGCCAAGCATCAATTAATCCAACATCTCCAAGTACTCAAAACAGTCCACATAACATCCCAATGCCACAATCCAAAACAATTAATACCACAAGAGAAGTTACAACAATTTTCTAAGCATATAACTAAATGAAACCCTCACTGCAATAGGTTGTTTTCTCACAATCATCAATTCAAGCAAACAATCATTTACTAAGTCAAAACTGGTTCGTTCCACAAGGTCAGTGCATCTGCCAAAACCTGCTTAATTTTTTCCAGACTTCCAGATTTGGACACATTTTAATGATTTGCCATTTGGAGGACCTTAGAGTCAAAATTATCTTTGGCCTATTTCTGAAATAAATGTTCAAAACTGGCAGAACTAGTCGCCTACCAATTTTCATGCATTTCCAACATCATTTGCCTAGCAAAACTCACCTCGAAACAACAAGTCAGAGAGCTGTCACACAATCCGATTTCACCTATCATCATTTTCAAGCCAAAACCTTGCCATGCATGGTTGAGGAAGCTTATGAACACACATATATCTCAAATGCAGAAGCAAATACATACATTTAAGAGCATGCATGTGGATTTTTGAAGGATTTTCAAAAGGTTTTAGCCCTCACCTTAGCAAATCAACAAGAAGATGCACAAAACTTTGATGAAGCTCAAATTTCTTCTTCTTCTTTGCCTAGCCGAGATTCCAACTTGATTTTCTCTGTTTTTTCTAGCTTAGTGACCAAGCTCTTAGTACATGCATGTGGTTAGAACAAGAAGAAAAGAAATGGAAGCTTAGAAACTTACCTAGGGCCGAAATGAAGACTCAAAGGACATGCATGTGTGATTCTTGCATCCTAGCTAGCTTGCTTGAGTTTCTTTGATTGTTGCTTGTCTTGATGCACCATGAATTGATGAAGATGAGCAAAGGCAAGAGTAAACTCAGCCAAGGCTGAGAGAGAGAGAGAAGAATGAGAGGGAGAGAGAGAAGATTGAGAGGAAAGTGAGAGAAAAAAAAAAAGCACAAGCCTTGCTATTGATGAAGCATGTTCGGCCTTGGGCAGCAAAATTTCAGCATTTTGTGTCTTCAAGAGCATATTTGAAATTCCTAGTATGGGCAAAGAATATTTGGTCGAGCAAGGTGGGCTTTTACAAGGATTTTGAGCAATTTTTTATGCAATTGTGTCATAGGATTGTCATAAGTTGTCTAGAATCAATTTGAATTGAGCAAACATGCACAAATAACACCTAGTGGTCGGCCAAGGCTATAAAAATTCTGATTTTTTTTTCATCTATTGGAGTATTATTTAATTGGGTGTTGGAAGTGCAAAAAGAATAAGGAATAAAGAATGAAGAATGCTTAGTGTTTAGTGAAATTTTGTCTTCTAGTGAGTTGAATTAGTAATTTAATAATAGTTAGTGGATTTTGTAGGATTAATTAATGACCTAGTGCCTCGTGCAAGACGCTTTCTTGATTAGCGTGAGGGCATGCTTTCCTAGGTCTAGGGCACGCACTACGAGATAGGACACGAACTACGAGACGAACGCACATTTTTCTAGTAAATGCACGCAACCCTAAATGAATGCACGTAATTCAATGCATGGCACACAAAACGAGCACAATTTTTAAACCTAGGTCAAGGCACGCAAATCTAAATTAGGGCACACAAAATGAGGTATCGCACACAAATCGAGGTCGGGCCTCACAGCAGTTGTCTTGCCCAAGATGCCGTGGGACTCGATAATAGAAATGTGACAGATAAAGAATTTGGAAAGCCTGAATGGGGCAAAAAAACAAAACAAAAAAGAGGCGTGCAACACGAGGACTTCCAAAGGGGTCACCCATCCTAGTACTACTCTCGCCCAAGCACGTTTAACTTCGACGTTCTGATGGGATCCAGTGCATTAGTGCTGGTATGATCACACCCGTCATGTTGATGGCGCAAAACCCTTTTTTGTCATCCTTTTCACGGCTCACGACGAACGATATGTGACTAAGAAACAACGCAAAAGGAATATAAGTTACCCGAAACTGATAAAAATGTTCAATTTTGGGCTCCAAAAACAAGCGCAGCTGAGCAAGCTTGCTGCCCACATCGTAGAGCTCTCGGAGAGATTTCCAACGGTATATTGTGTGCTGCATAACACTTTACGGATCAAATGATATGGGTACCGGATCGACGGAGACCTTGTCACACGCCCCGCGCCCTCGGCTTGCGGGCCCAGCCTCTACGCGAATGGAAGTTGTCTTGCCCAAGATGTCGTGGGACTCGATAATAGAAATGTGATGGATAAAGAATCTTGGTATGCCTGAACGGGGCAAAAAAACAAA